>LR738711.1:15007962-15044401 GCA_902687465.1 Secale cereale
TTTACAAAATATGTTTTTTTTGGATGGACATCAATACATGTTCAAACATCTTGTAAGGTACAATGTCGCTATCCTGAGAGTGCCACATAGGTTAAACGGCGAGGTGGGGGTGGGGGGGGGGGTAACCCATTGTACAGCATTGATCAAAAGACTACTTATGACACATTCATCCGCATCAATATAGCATTGATCACAACTGAATCACAATGACAATAATACATACTCATTGATCACAACTGAGGTTTCACCAATGGAAATCAATGTCGTATGTGAATGCCGCCCATTTGCAGACATCATCGTCGCCCCTATACATCCTACTGCTAGGATCTAGGATCACAGGAGCAAATTGTCAGTCAACAACGGCTGGCATTCGCTCGAACATCGCAACCCCGTTGGTCCACGCCTCAAGGTTCAGGCAAGGAAAGGCAAGGCAAGCGCAGGCCTATGACTCAATGGAGTGTGCTGGACATTGACGTGTGTTCATATGCACAGGGCCCCTAGGTCTGGTACAACAGCTACCGTAGACTTGCGTTCCTTGACGGGTGCTGCCTGGGCTGGTTCTTTCTTCTTTTGCTTCGCCTTCCCTTTCTGGCCCTTCCCTTGGCCGCCGCCTTTGGTCCTGATGGCGTCAAGCAAACATATGCAGGCAATTGTCATTTTTTTTTACTTTATACTCTCTCAATTCAACATTGTACACTGGTGATGTTTTTCTTTCTATAAGAAATTATCAGAAGAATGTTTGCCTATCAAAAAATTTACGGCCCTGCGAGGGTGCCGCTACAGGAGTTGGAACATGTTTTGCTATGGATATTTTTTAATGACTAATTGGACGAACCAAAGTACATTCTTAGGTTAGACTAGGTAGACTAGTTTCAGTAGTTTCAGTAGTTAGACTAGTTAGACTAGTTTCAGTAGTTTCAGTAGTTAGACTAGTTAGACTAGTTTCAGTAGTTTCAGTAGTTAGACTAGTTAGACTAGTTTCAGTAGTTTCAGTAGTTAGACTAGTTTCAGTAGTTTCAGTAGTTAGACTAGTTAGACTAGTTTCAGTAGTTAGACTAGTTACACTAGTTAGACTAATTTTTCTGCTAAGCCATAGTTTAAATTTTTCTACAGCATGTGTTTTAAGTTTGCCAACTCTGGCTTACAGCTTTTGTTGTAAAACATGTTCATGTACTGAACTACTAATGGCTTGTGATGCTTGTGATCACATTGAGAAAGACTTGTAAAGATGATGATCACATTGAGAAAGACTTGTGATCACATTGTGATAGTTTTGCAGGTACCCCGAGAGGCCCTTGAGTTTGCTGGAATGTTGATTAACTTCCGTTCCGGCAAATTCGGGTACTCCATATGTCCTATTTTCAGCAAAGGTCATGCTGAAATTTTCCGTGAAATTTTAGCATGACTTTGCTAAAAATAGGACATATAGGGTACTTGTGACTAATGCATGGGCCGGGGTATCTTAGTGGTTAATTAGGTAGGATCAAGTGCCCCTTTATTCTAGCTGCATTAAACCATAGGCGGCAATAGAGCCAAGTGATTAGGCCCAACTTATAATTCTCCTTCCTAGCTTAGCTTTTAGGATGCCTCGGTGTCGACAAACCATAAATTATGAAACCTTGGCTTTTAGGGTGCCTCGGTGTCGATAAAAACCGAAATGATGAAAGCTTAGGCTTTTAGGGTGCCTGGGCATCGAAAAACCCTCAATTATAAAAGCTTAGCTTTTAGGATGCCTCGGTGTCGACAAACCCTAAATGATGAGACCATGATCTTGTTCCTTGACAATAACCAACTTTTTGACCAAACTTTGTTCCTATTTAGAGAGAAACATGGCCAACAACGATGAGGCCGGCGGTTCGGGCGGGAAGGCATTCTGGGAGCTGTACCAGGAGATGGAGGAACAACCTCACTTGTATGAGGACGCCGCCTTCCACACCGATCCTGAGACCACTGATGGTACCGCGGAGGATGACCCCACTGATGCCACCACTGATGGTGCCGCCGAGAATGCCACCACTGATGATGGCGGCGCACGCACAGATGGCAGCCAACCGAAGAGGCAACGGAAGGACCGGCGCCCGACCGTGCTCCGCACCCTCAAGGAGGAAGTTACTGAAGTGGACGACGACGGGAATCCAACGGCGCCCGAACGAGTAGTCAAGGGGTACTCGCTTCAGCTCGGGTGCATTCTCCGGAGCACCGTCTCGATCAACAGCGAGAACCTGAGGCATCCTGACAACGGGAATTACCGCAACCTCCTCTTCACGAAGCTGCACGAACGATACAAGTTCCCCGCTCAATTTGATAACACAAGCCTCAAAGGGAATAAAGTGAACAATGCTGCCCTCACGAAGATGAGCAAGGCCCTGTCTACTTGGAAAACCATTGTGAAGATAATGATCAAGAAAGGTTAGAGTTATGAGACGATCAAGGAGAAACATCATTCGATTACCGAAGATGACTACAACGAATTCAAGATCACTTGCTCGAGCGCCGCACACTCCGAATCAAGTCAGTGGGGGAAAGAAATGCGGGAGCTCAACTTAGGGGAACACACACTCGGTCCCGGCGGTTACAGAGTGGCGGAGCCTAAATGGGACAAGGAGGAGGCGGACCGTGCCGAGCAAGGCCTACCGCCCCTCTTCGATAAATACGGTGACAAGCAGACCAGGAACTTTATCAGGGCCCGGTACAAGAAGGACCCGAAAACAAAGGAGCTGACCACGGATTCGAAGACCAGGGCGCTTGAGCTTGTTCTGGTAAGGAATACACCCCCGCGTAATTAGCTCCATATGGTTGCATTCTAATTAATGAAGCCAAATTTCTAAATGATTCACATTCCTTCCGCAGGCGACTGAAAGCAGTAGCGCGGGGTCGACTAAGAGCGGCCCTTGGGACACGACTCTAAATAGGGCGTTGAATGTAATGAAGAACAAGGATAAGCTCGAGAAGCCGACGTCAGCTGGTCGTGTGGCCGGCAAAGGCTTGTCGCAAAATGGTCGTCATACTATAACGCTGGTGGGCGAAAGGAGAAAAAGACCAGCTCGGAAAGCCAGGCGCGCGAGGTTCAAGAACTCAAGGCACAGGTGGCGCGGATTCCGGAGATTGTCCAAGAGCAAGTGCAACAACAGATCGGAGCGACGATCACCGCCATTGTGCCTAGCTTGATCGAGGGGTTGCAGGCGTGGATTGCTGGCGGCCAACAGGGGCCGCCCCCGATTCCCAGCTTCACGGCCAGCAACTCGCAGAACGCGATGGCGGGGCCATTGGTGTCTCCGACGCCGGCACGGGAGCTTAATGCACCCGTGTGTACGCCGGCCGGCACCTCTGCAGCAAGCGGCCCCTCCGTCAACTGCACGCCCGCCGTTGGCGGTGCCTCGACATTAGCCGAGCTCGACGCCATCATCACGGTAACTAATTAAGCCTCTCTCGGCCGAGGACTTCATCTCCTTGCCTTTGACTGGGCATCCCTGACGCCCTACATGTTTTCGCAGGGCGCCGCCGACGTTCCGTGCACTCTCCTGCACTTCATGAACAACGAGTTGGTCGATGTCGCCTAGGGCAAAATCGTTCAACCGGGCCAGCCCTTGTTCCACGGTACCCAGATGCCACCCAACTTGTTTAGGGTTCAACTGGTTCGGGTGCTGCCAGGCTGCGACGAGGTGTTACCTCCGATTCGACCCGTCGGGGCCGACGATGATGACGTCATGACCCTCAGCGCCTGCCTGAGCTGGCCCCTGCTTTGGCCGAAGAGCCAGATTCGTTTGGGGGCGGGGGAAACCACACCAAAGACAACACCGCCAGTCGTGCCGGCGCCAAGTCGTCCCCATGGCAAGTCCGCCGCAACGGTGCCGGACATCCCTATGCCACTGGATCCAAACATGCATATGGCACAGGATCAGAACGACGACGACGATACATTTGCCAACGTCGATCAGTACTTTGCCGATCATGGGTACGGTGACGACTTCATGGGGGCTCCTTCTCAAGAACCCAACCCAACAAAAGACGTGCGCGATCAAGCCGGTACCGCGGAGAAGCCAAGTTGCAACAGGCGTCGTCTGCCGTTCAGCTCTCAGGAGACGCCTCCAGCTGCCGACTTCACCGAGCCTCAGATAGGCGAGGTGCGAAATATGATCAGCCCCAACACACTAAAGAAGGCGGTCTCTGAGCAGAACTCGGTCCCAATTCAGGAGATCAAGAAGAAGGCACGCAAAAGAAAAACTAACAAAGGTGCGAGCCAGCCGGCACCGAGTACGATCCGTGCTCAGGACGGGCCACCTTCACCTGAGGATGTAATGAGGAGGGTGCATGTGGCGGGTAGGCCGATGCTACCGACAAATATGCTCGATGCTGCAACCGGTGCCATGCGGAGTCTGCATGACAGTGTTCTTTCTTTGGAGAAGCGGCGTCTCACAGAGAAGGATGTGGCGTACCCGGTTTTCGCGGCCAAGGTGCCGGAGGGCAAGGGCTTTGTGGATAACTCCATCGGGGGTACGATCGTGCTGCGGTTTGATGACATCCACGCTATGTTGAACCTTCATCCGCTGCACTACACCTTCGTTCGGCTATTTTCGCTGAGTATGGAGATGCGGATCATTCGCGACAAGACCCCGGACATCGTGATAGTCGACCCCTTCTACATGCGTGCCAAGATCTTGGGCAGCACTGGGGACCGGCAAGTCGCGAGTTCTTACCTCCAAGGCGTCATTCTGGCAAACCGAGATAAGTATAACTTCCTCGTGCCTTACTTTCCCGAGTAAGTCCTCCGCCTCAACCGCCCCGTAACATATGAATTCTTAGATTTCGATCGTTCTTCTTTTAACATTCCGTGTTTTCTGCAGTGACACACAGTGCACTCTCATCCTACTAAGTGCCAAATATTCCATGGCCACGTATTTCGACCCGGACCGTAAGTCGGCTGTAGACTACACAAATGTCAAGAAGGTTCTTGATGATGTTCTCGCCGGCTACGCCAAATCTGGAGGCACCTTCACCAGGACAACTCGTAAGTACGGCAAGCACGTGTTCTCCCACAACACGACGTTCTGCTGCGTCAAGCAGCCGCCTGGCGGTCAGAAGGGTGCCTACTACGCCATCCATCACATGCTGGCGATCGTACGGGACCATCATCAACTTCTGCTACCGAGTAAGCTCAAAGATTGGGCCGCGCGCGTGTCGGCAATCCAGGACGCGGACATCAGACAAGATTTCTTTCGCATCCAGTCGGAGTTTGCGGAAATCATCCATCAAGATGTCCTTCGTACCTCGGGGCAGTTCTACCTCAGAAATCAACCGTCGAACAGTGACATCGACACAATGCTACAAATGCAGGCTGACAACGCCCATGATTTCATGACTCCCACGATAGACGGCGGCTTCATCCACGCTCCGGTGCATTGAGTCGAGTCGAAAGCAGTGATGCTGTGTCTAGTTCTGAAACATCGATTGGCTCTTGTTGTAATTAAACTTTAATGAACTTGTAGTATGTCTCTTTGGTTTCGAGAGTCGTTCAACTTAGATGTAATCGATGCTATTAATGTCTTGCTTTTCTCTTTCGATCGTTCTGCTGCATACTTATATATTGCTTATGAATTGTCTGTGAATTGATACTAACGTTTCGTTTGGCTAGTGCATATATATAGCGATGCCGTCGTATGTCGTGTACAAGGGTAAGGTTCCCGGAGTCTACGACGACTGGGAGGAGTGTCGGAGATAGGTTCACCGATTCAGCGGTAATAGTTACAAAGGGTACACCACTAGGGCCGAGGCCGAATCTAGATACGCCCGCTATCTAGCGGGAGAGGGGAGGGAGCGTTGGAGGAACCGGATGAAAACGAGTTTCATCGTGATGATGTTCATCGTGACGACCGCAGCTCTCTTCTATGTGATGGTACTTTAGATGATCGATATCGACTTGTAATGTGAAGACAAACTCGCTACTCGCGGTCTCGAGACTTGTAATATATTGTTCTATCTTTGTTCGTCTTTTCAATTCGGAGACTAATATGATGAATTGTATTCGGAGACTAATATGATGAATTGTATTCAGAGATTAATCTTCTATTGTATTCGATGAATGTGTTGTTGATGTGTGCTGTCTATATTCTGTGCAATTATACATTTTGTAATCTGTGCAAAAAAAAACAGAAAAATAATATTAAAAAAAACCTAATATTCATAATAATGGCGCATCAGAGAAAAGTGCGCCATTAGTATGCCAAAGCATAGTAATGGCGCATTATCAGGCAGTGCGCCATTACTATGCGGACACTACTAATGGCGCATCATACTTAGTGCGCCATTAGTATGCCATAGCACCTGGCCCCTGGGAGGCATACTAATGGCGCACTAAGGTGCACACTAATGGCGCATCCGTGGTGCGCCATTAGTATACCAGATACTAATGGCGCACCAGAGGTGAGCCATTAGTATCAAATACTAATGGCGTGCTAGTAATGGCGCACCACTAATGCACCATTAATGGCCAAATTAGGTGCGCCATTAATAGGCCTTTTCCTAGTAGTGCTGGCGAGGTGGGATAGCGATCGAGATGGAGGGGGGGTCGAGATCGAGTGTCCATGAAATTTAAAAATATTCATGATAGTTCAAAAAGTGCCCATGAAATACAATCGAGAAATGAAGGGTACGATTTAAATACAATCGATCTTAGCTAGCTATCTGTTCACAATCTTCTTGCCCTTCTTTTTCGCAAATGGAGTTCTTCTGTGGAACGGACGTCCTTTAGGTAGGGTGGTCCTGCTTCTTCTTGTGGTGTAAGCTGCTACTTCATCATCGTCGTCATGTTCGATCCTCGGGTCGCCGTACTTGTCGAAGTCTTGCTCATTGGCTACTCCATCCATTCCGATGATCTTCCTTTTGCCTCTCCTCACGACAACACGACTGGGCTTTGACGGATCGGTAATGAAGAAGCATTGGTCAACTTGGGAAGCCAGTACCCATGGCTCATTTTTCGCGGTGACTTTTGCGCCCGCGGTCTTGGATTTGGCTTCGGGTATAACCATGGTGGTGAAATATCGGTCTTCTTTTAGGACACTCTTGGCCCATCTGACACGGAACATCGGGACCTTCTCTCCAGCGTAGCTCAGCTCCCAGATCTCCTCGATCCTTCCGTAGTATCTGTCCTTGTCATTACCGGTGTAGGATTCCATCGTTACCCCTGAGTTCTGATAACCATCGCTCTTCATGTCCTTGGCCTCGGTGTAGAATGTGTAGCCGTTGATATCGTACGCCTCATAGGTCATCAGGTTGTGCTCGGCGCCCTGTGACAAGGCGAATATGAGTTGTTCTTCCGCGGAAGAATCATCATGTAAAGGGTACGACAGAAGCTTCTGCTTGAACCAACGCGTGAAACATGAGTTGTTCTCTTTGATTATATCTCCGTCCGTCCTCTGTTGGCCTCGGTCATTGTACGTCTTCTCAATAAAGGTTTTGTGCTAAACCACCCAAGGATCGACCACGTCTATGTGTTGTAGCACGACTAGGTTTGCTCTTTCAAAGTCGGCGAGTCGACCCTCGAAGTCGACATGCATTTCGCGGCGACCCTCACGGTGACCCCATCCAGCGAGCCTGCCGAGGTGCCTGTTGACGGGCAGACCAACGGGGTTCTCGATGCCTAGATAATTCGTGCAGTAGGAGATGCACTCTTCGATCAGAAAACCCCTGGCTATGCTTCCCTCTGGACGTGACATGTTGCGAACGTATCCTTTGATGACACCATTCATCCTTTCGAACGGCATCATGCTGTGCAGGAACGTCGGCCCGAGTTGGATGATATCGTCCACGATATGGACCAGCAGATGCACCATAACGTCGAAGAATGCGGGCGGGAAGTACATCTCAAGCTCGCATAGTATCACCACGATCTCTTCCTGTAGCCTTCTGAGTTGCCTCACGCCAACAGACTTCCGAGAGATGACGTCAAAAAAGTTGCATAGGCCAAACAGGGTTTCACGGATGTGCGCGTCCATGATACCACGGATTGCAACTGGAAGTATCTGCGTCATCAGCCCGTGACAGTCGTGAGACTTCATCCCGCTGAACTTCAGCTTCGCCCGGTCTAGGTATCTGCTTATCTTCCCCGCGTAACCGTAAGGAAGTTGTACTCCTACGAGGCAGGTGAAAAACTGCTCGATCTCCTCCTTACTTAGAGTGAAGCACGCGGGAGGGTAGTCATTTCCGGTCTTCTTGCCCTTTTTGCCTTTGCGACGACTTTCCCTGTCCTGCTTCGCCTCATCATCATCATCATCATCATCATCATCATCATCATCATATATAGCGTGAAGCTCCTGCCTGATGCCCATTGATTTCAAGTCTGCCCTTGCTTTCAGCCCATCTTTGGTCCTCTCTGGCATGTTGAGCAGGGTACCAAGCAGACTCTCGCACACGTTCTTCGTGATATGCATTACATCAAGGCTGTGAGGCACACGGTGGATCTTCCAGTACGGCAAGTCCCAGAAAACAGACCTCGTTTTCCATACCTTCAGCAGCGGCTCTGGTGCCTTTCGCTTATTTCCCGGCTCTGGCGCCTTTTGCTTCTTTCCCGGCAGTGGGCAATCTTTCCAATTTTTCAACAGCTCATCTATTTCCTCGCCGCTCCTCGTACGCGGGCGTCCTCAGGGTTCGGTTTCACCATCGAACAGATCCTTGCGTTTTCTCCACAGGTCATCGTCGCGAAGCCACCTTTGATGTCCCATGAACACGATTTTCGAAGACCCGGGATCTCTATCTAGCTGGCGATACATTGTGTCATCCATGCACCTGACGCATCCAGAAAATCCGTGGACCACCTGCCCCGCGACATATCCGTAACCGAGATAGTCGTGCACCGTCGTGAGCAGCGTGGCTCTCATAGGGAAATATTCTTTCTTTGCGGCGTCCCACGTATTGGCTGGCGTTTTCCACAGCGTGTCTAGCTCCTCTTTCAGCAGCCCCAGATACAGATTGATGTCGTTCCCTGGTTGTTTCGGTCCTTCAATTAGCATACTCATGTGAATGTACTTCCTCTTCATGCACAACCAGGGGGGAAGGTTGTACATCCACACAAACACAGGCCAGGTGCTATGTGTGCTTCTCTGGCTGCCAAACGGATTGACTCCATCGGTGCTCGCGCCCAGCACGATGTTCCTTGGATCGTTCCCAAATTCTAGGTCTTCGAAGTTCAACGCTTGCCACTGGCTCGCATCCTTAGGGTGACTCGGCATCTTGTCTTTTTTATCTATCTCCGGATCATTTGCGTCATCTTCTCGCTTCTTCTCCTCCCTATCCGCGTGCCAACGCAGGAGCTTTGCTACCTTAGGGTCCGCGAAATACCGCTGCAGACGAGGAGTGATCGGAAAGTACCACACCACTTTTCGAGGAGCTTTCTTCCTCTTCTTGTATCGAGTGACGCCGCACACCGGACATATGGTAGACTCCGCGTGCTCGTCCCGATAAATGATGCAATTGTTCATGCACACATGGTATTTCACGTGCGGTAAATCCAGAGGACACATGATTTTCTTCGCCTCCTCCAAACTGGTGGGGCACTTGTTCCCCTTGGGAAGACGTTCGTGCCAGAATGACATGTTCTCGTCGAAGCATGCGTCGGTCATTTTGTGTTTTACCTTCATCTCCAGAGCCATGAGCGTTACTTTCAGGCGGGTATCCTCGGGCCTGCATCCTTCATACAATGGAGTAACCGCGTCTAACTCAAGTTGATCCATCTTGGCTTTCTCTCGGGCGGCAGCTCTTGCGTTATCGGTCTGCTTGAGAAGCAGCTCTTGAATATGAGGGTCCTGCTCCCAGCCCATCGATGGTCTAGCGTCGTCTGCTCCGCCGGCATCATCATCTTCATGATCATGCCCGTCGTCTGCTCCAGCATCTTCCACATCATCATGTCCTGCATCTTCTACATGATGACTGTGTACAGCATCACCGTCGTGATCATCTCCTGGGGATTCTTCGTCTTCTCGCCCGCCCGAGCCGCGGTGGTTGTCTTGCTGCCCTTCCTCATTTCTTGCCCGGCCCCCATGGACGACTTCGTAGTCATCTTCATCACCTTGCCACCGATAGCCATCCATGAAACCACGCAAGAGCAGGTGGTCCCGCACCTGCCCGGAATCCGGGTCCGCAATAAGGCTCTTCAGCTTGCATCTTCGACACAGACATCTTATCTCTGTCTCGTTCTTTTGAAGCATCTCGGCCTTCGCGGACCTCAAAAACCTATTCACGATGCCTTCGGTCATCGTGCGCACCATGGTCGCCTACGGGGTAGAGCAAAACAATATTTTAGAACCAAGAAAAAATTTGCCATGACTTTCCCTAAAAATAGGACAAAAATGAATGCTTAATGCCAAAATTCTCACCAAAACAGAAATGAATCAACATTCCGGGAAAATATTGGCAACTATCGCATTTCAAATATTGGTACACCTCCAAACACAAACACATATGCAACACAACAAACATATGCAACACCACGAACATACATAGATCTAGCTAGGCCATAAAAAGTGCATGTGCACATTGTTGTATGGAGAACAACATAAATATAGCTTCCCCCCTTACTTAATATCAAAACAAGGTAATTTAACCACTTAATTTGAATGAATATATGGTGGAAATGAGGTGAAAAAGAGGAGGGACCCGAGAGGAGAGGAGGTGGAGAGAATGAAGTGGGGGAGAAAGTGAGTGTGGGTAGGAGAGGCTGTCCAAAATATCTTGTTGCTGCCCGATTACTAATGACGCACCAACTAAAAATGCGCCATTAGTAATCAAGGTTACTAATGGCGCATTTATAGTAGGTGCGCCATTACTAGTTTTGCAAAAAAAATAACATACTAATGGCGCACTGTCACACAGTGCGCCATTACTAGTTTAAACTAGTAATGGCGCACTCTGGGACAATACGCCATTAGTAGTTTTGTAAAAAAAAGAATAAAAAATATCATAAAAAAAGAACATTAATGGCGCACTTTACTGCTGGTGCGCCATTACTAGTTACAACTAGTAATGGCGCACTTCGTACAGATGCGCCATTAGTATGTTTGGACAGGCGCGCTAGTTCAAAAAAAAACTTCTTGATACTAATGGCGCACTCTGGGCCTGGTGCGCCATTAGTAGTTCGAACTCTAATGGCGTATCTGTTGCTGGTGCGCCATTACTATATACTAATGGCGCACTGCTTGTCTGATGCGCCATTAGTATCAATTCCATCTATAGCCCTTTTCCTAGTAGTGAGTCGATAAATCCTTTGTTGGTGGTTAGCCAGTCCATACCCAGGATAACATCCAGTCCCTTGTTTTCCAACACGACGAGGTTTGCGTGAAACTTTAACCCTTCAATTTCAATGATTATACCTTGGCAGTAATCTTGAGTGATCTGCTTACTTCCAGGGGACTTAATGGTCATTGATTTTCCCAAGGGTAACATCGAAAAATCATGTTGCAAAGCAAAACTCTTCGAAATGAACGAATGAGAGGCTCCAGAATCAAACAAAACCGTGGCAGGTATTGTGTTGACAGGGAACGTACCGAGTATGATATCCGGGACATCCTGTGCTTGCTCCTTGGTCACATGGTTCAGGTGGCCTTTCTTGTGGTTGTTATTGGGGTTGAAGTTGTTACGCTTGGGCGCGGAATTGTTTCCGTTGCTGTTTGGCTTTGGGGCTGAGTTCCTTGGCTTTGGGCATTTTTTAGCATAGTGTCCCTCTTCTCCACAAGCGTAGCAAGTAACACCAGGGTGATACGTGAAATCCTTGTCCCTTGCATGAAATTTTTTGCTTGGACGTGTGTCATTTGTCATGCATTTGTTCGCCCCATTTTTCTGAAAATTTATCTTATTCCTGTTGTTGCGAGTGTCGTTGGTCTGATCCCTTTTTCGCATGCGAATGTCTTCCAGACTGCGACGCTCATTTTCCAAAGTAATAGCCTTGTCCACAAGTGTCTTGAAATCTGGAAAAGTGTGTACGACTAACTGGCATTTAAGTGCTGGTGCTAGACCGTCCAGGAATTTTTCCATCTTCTTGTTTTCAGTCATACGCTCTTCGTTGGCATAATGAGATAATTAAGTAAACTGGCTGTTGTACTCAGTTACTGTCATGCCCCTTTACTTGAGGTCATCAAACTCTCTTTTCTTGATCTTCATAATGCTTCTGGGGATGTGCGCCCCACGAAAACCTTCTTTAAAATCCTCCCAAGTGATATCATTTTCATTGGGGTGCATATGCAGAAAATTCTCCCACCATGATGCAGCTGCTCCAGTAAGATAGTGTGGTGCATAAAGTACTTTTTCACGGTCTAAGCATTGTGCCACAATCAATTTCCTTTCAATGTCTCGAAGCCAATCATCGGCCTCAAGAGGTCTGTCAGTGTGGGAAAATGTTGGCGGACGTGTCTTCTGTAATTCAGATAATTTAGAATGTTGCTGCTGTGGCTCACAGTGATTCCCCATATTAATGACATGGTTCATCATCTCCTGTTGTTACTGCTGGCTTTGTTCGTAAAGACGGCATACTTGAGAAAAAGTTGTTTCGCTGCCCTGCTGACTTGATTGCCCCTGTGTGAAATTGATACCTGATTGCGTGCCATAATTTTTCTCCGGCGGACTTGTCATGGAACGTGTCCAGGGACGAGTCATTTCTCACTCTGGGGTATTATTGCAAAAATCATGAGAAAACTGAGCGGCAAAAATAAACCAAGAATTGCAAAAGCAGCAAAAACACAAGCTCCAAAGATTTGAATAGAAACTAGATTGCGCACGGAGAGGGACCGCTTAGTACATATTTTACACACGAGTCGTAATTATACATACGTCACTCAGGATGCGCGTACACATTCCTGACATGTTATTTATGCTAGTGCACTTCTCCAAGGTCCTACATGATGCGCAAACAAACTACTTCCCATCAACCTATTTTACATATAAAACATATCATACACACAACGCGTCGCGGATAGGCGCTCTAGTCGGAGATGTTGAAGACTTCCCTCAGCCTGCCGAGGGTAAGGCCCAGTGGTGATGGAGACTCAATTTCCTCCTCACTAATAGGCTCCAGGCATGGAGTACTGGTACGAGGAGTTGATGCGGGCACGGCAGGTGGTGCATCACTGGCTGGGGTAGGAGCAATGACCTGGTCAAACTCCTAAATGGTAGGTAGACGGCGAGCGGTGGCTAAGATGGCAGGTGCATAAGATGCTGAGGACGAGACAAATGTCAGTGGTGGTGAAGTATGGAGAAGCTCCCTCCTGTTGGCGGAACCACTCTGGACTAAGTCCATACGTGCAGCCACCAAGTTGTCCACAAGGTTATCAAATGCTGCCTCAAGAGCCTTGAGGTATTCAACCAATGATTCGATGGCTTCATCACGTTCCCCCCTTGTGCAAGCAAATGCATAGTGGCACGTGTAAGGCACGTGGCATGGGAGGTAACGGTAGCGACGAGTCTTCATTGAAGGAAGGACATCCCGGAGACGAGCTATCGCCTCACGGGCAGCCATTTGCATGGCATGCCTCTCCGTAGGCATGGCCCTGCCCACGAATCGGAAGCGGCGTGCTTCAGAACGCCCTCCCTTGAATTGCACCGCGGCCTGGTGCATCGATACGCTGTCGCTGATCTTGTGACGGTAGAGAGTAAACTCTGGACGGGTCGATGGCCCGATTGCGACCTTGGTGATGGCGACGAGGAGCTTGATAAACCCCTCAGGAATGTTGGCGAACACTTGTGAATCGCAGTCGCCGCTGGCCATCTACAAAGTAGACAGAAATTTTGAATAGTCAAGTCATAAATTTATGATGACTAACAGAAAATTTCTACAAATGCAAAAATGCTGAAATAGCATTAAATACGCTAATAACCGATTAGCGATCGCACCTAGTGGCTTCCTACAGTTAGCCTGGCACTTATACCAAGGTTGTCAGGACCGGTTTTTCAGTAAAATAATTACCGAGAGACCGACCTTTCTATCGAACCAGCACAGAAGAATACTTCTTGCCGGTAGACAAATCCTTGATACAGAATTCCAGAATACTGAATATGATACATGGTTGAGCTGAGGTTGCCCAACAATTTATTACAAGTACGCCGATATAATACATAAGGGCGGATATGACACAAGGGTAGGGTGGCACAATTATTAACTCGTAATAAAAAGAAGTGCTGGATATGTCACAGTGTAGTGGGTGACGTGACTCCAATATCTTACAGTTCATCGAGTGTCGGAGTGAGACCCGATGAATTTATTTGGTGGGTGGCTGAAGCGGTTATGGAACAGTGATCAACTCCAGGATCGCAAGAGACTGACTGGGACTCCACTAGACGTCGAACTCGCTATCGAACTCTTCATCCATGAGATCGCCTTCGTCAACATCTGGCCAAATCAACAAGCCAGGTGAGTACTTTGAATGTACTCGCAAGACAGTTCGGACATAAGATATAATAAATGCAAACATGAAGCATGTGAGTAATCTAGCAATATGTATTCGAATAATTTAATTTTCTGCGCTGCATGTAAAAATGGAAGTCGGGCGGTAGTCCTCCCGAAATCCATAAGGTAAATAAAAAAAAGCCAAACGAGTGTCTGAGCGACGCCTCGTGAGGGAAAATGAATAAAAACATGCCACAGTCGGACGTCTAAGCGACATCACTTAAAGGGCTTATAACAAAAATAAATATCGAGAATGCCACAGTCGAACGTCTGAGCGACATCACATAAAGGGCTCATAACCAAAATAAAATAACAAGAATGCCACGGTCGGACGTCTGCGCGACATCACATAAAGGGCTTATAACAAAAATAAAATAACAAGAATGCCATAGTCGGACGTCTGAGCAACAACACATAAAGGGCTCTTAACAAAAATAAGATAACAAGAATGCCACAGTCGGACGTCTGAGCGACATCACATAAAGGGCTTATAACAAAAATAAAATAACAAGAATGCCACAGTCGGACGTCTGAGCGACATCACATAAAGGGCTTATATAATCAATGGTATAACGGTAAAATACCTCAAGAGATTAATCTGTGCAGAAATAACTGGTTAGTTCATCTACCGAAAAGGAACCTTGACAAATAAAATCACCACTCTTGGTACTATTATAAATAACTAGAGACGGTCACCGGGGTTGACACGAAGATTGACTCCAGGCCATAAACATGGCTACTCGGAAGATTTTGACTCTGCAGAGCTTGTACTTTTAAATCACAGCCAACGGACTCCACTAGCCACGGGGACTAGTTCCGTCTATGGTGTTTTAGCAGAAACACAACTGACCAGTACACACCCATTTCACATCCTGCTGTCCGGAATCACCCGTGACAACATTCACGAAAAACTTTAAGACGGGGAGGCTACAACCTCGAATAGCATGGGATCAAATTTATATATGCACGCTCTAAGGGGTGCCCCCCTCTCGGTCCCAACCGGAAACACCCATGCCCCCTGACCGGATGACGGGTATCGGTGTACTAAGGTAGGGGTACCTTAGTACCCCAACTTGTGCACGGGCAGTAGCAGCTTCCCGCGGCAGGGCTTACCACGCGCTTGCCAAGGCCCGCTCCAGACCCCTTTAAGCCATTCAAGAACAAAGTATTCAAGTTAGAAGACAAGACCCCGGCAAGAGGAGCTTGCCGGGAAGGCCGCACCAGGCTCAAGGACATCTTTTCAGCACAAGACCCTGGCAAGAGGTGCTTGCCAGGAAGGCCAAAGGATAACACCGCAAAAGATACATCGCGGCGCATCGTGTGCCCCGGCAGGGCCCGGGAAGCGGCAAGCTTCCGGGCCCGGCAAGATAGCGGCCCCTGCAAGGTGCTTGCCGGGGGAAGCTCACACTGTGTGCCTGCGCTCCAGCTCATTCGGCCACGCGTCGCCCTAGGGCCCTTCCAGGGGCACGTGGCAGGTGGCTGTGCAGCCTGAGGGACACGCTGGCGAGCCGCGGTGACGAAGCTACCGCCGTGGCGAACGGAGACGCATGGACAGACGCTTTGGGGGTCGACGGCGACGGGCATTAAATGCCCTTGTCCCCCACCGTCAAGGTTAGGTGAAGACCACTGTTCATGCACTGTTACAACTACCACCAAATTTACATTTTTACCCTCCTCTACGTTGGCACCTGTCGGTGACCCCTTTGAGCTATAAAAGGAGGCCCATGCACAACGTAGAGGGGGTTCGATCCCAGAAGAACTTGCTCACTCCCTTGCTCGGTGTAGCTGGTACTGTAGATCTCCAAGCTCCCGAGTCCAAGAACAAAATACAATCAAGGCAGGAGTAGGGTTTTACGCGTCATCGCGGCCCGAACCTGGGTAAACTGCCCGCGTGTGCTCCTCGATCTGCTCTCCGTGCTCCCTCCGCTCCCTTACCGCAACGTAAAAGGGGCTCCGGTCCCATAGGTGCTCGTGGGAGGACAGTTTCCCCCGACATCTTTGGCGCGCCAGGTACGGGGCGTCGAGGTTGTGCGAACCTGATCCGGCGCTCACGCGGGCGCATTCTTCATCAACCTCTCCAACTTCATCGGCTATATCAACATGCCTCCGAAGAAGAAGGCTTCGGAGATCGGAGGCCCGTCCGCGTCGATCCCACCACCACCAGAGCCGACGGTTGGTGGGGGAGGCGCCGGCGGAAGGGTGGACGCCGGTGGGGACACTCACGGCGCCACCAAGTCCAAGGACAAGACGGACGACCGGGCGAACTCCAAGGCCTCGGTGTCCGTGCACGCACCACGTCCCTCTCAGGAGGTGCCAGACCAGCAGCGTCGTGGTACCGGAGGTACCATACGCTTGCTGGGACGTGGCCAGGCCGGCGAGTCACGGGACGCTCAAGGCCAACGCCCTGGCACGAGCAAGGCGCGGTCGCCGGGATGGGAACATGCTCCTTCTAACGTGGTTAGGAGTCCGAGCGTGTCCCACTCCTCGCACCGTTCGCCGCCGTTTCCCTCCTCTCCAGCAGAAGCCCTGGCCAGGCTCACCTGCTCCTCGACTTCCCTCCAGCGGCGGACAAGGCCGAAGACTGGAGGGCGACGATCCAGAGCCTCATCGCCTTCGCCAACAACGATGCGCCTCAGCAGCCGGCAACTTCACGGCCGCGGCAAGTCGACCAAGCGAAGGCCGATGGCGACAAGACCGCCGGGGGTGCAACTACCGTGCACTCCCCGCCGCGGAAGCAGAATACGCCGCCCCGCCGGATCAACGTCGACGACGACTCCATGGCGTCGTCGGATCCACGGGCTCGCCGCGATCAGCGCCAAGTCCTCGACGACAGGCGACAAGAGGACGCTCGAACCCGCATCGAGCGTCGAAGAGAAGCTCGAAGACAGTCCGATCAGCGCGCTGGGACCGCCGTCGACATGCACGCGCCCGGTGAACCAGGCGACTTGCCGTACGTGGCAGGTTGCCATGCGTTCACCCGAGAGCTGCGGCAAGTCCAGTGGCCCAGCATGAAGAACTTTAAGCCCGACGTACCCGAGAAGTACGACGGCAAGACCCATCCCTCGGAGTTCCTCAGCATCTACACCATCGCGGTGCAGGCTGCCGGGGGACGCGACGAGAAGATCCTAGCCAACTATTTCCCGCTCGTGCTTAAGCCAAACGTCAGGTCTTGGCTTATGCACTTGCCCGAGAACTCCATCTCTTCATGGGCAGATTTGTGCCACCAGTTTGTCGGCGCCTTCACGGGCGGGCACAAACCCCACGGCCAGGAGAGCGATCTCCACATCCTTGCCCAGAAGGAGGGAGAGTCCCTGCGCAAATACATCCAAAGGTTCAGCCGCGTCCAGCACAACATTCCCGATGTCCACCCTGCCGCGGTTATCAGCGCGTTCCACCAGAACGTGCGTAACCGCCGGATGAGGGAGGAGATGGCCATGACCAAGATCCGGGACATCAGCGAGCTTTACGCTCTGGCTGACAAATGTGCACGTGCTGAATAGGGGAGAAGACTCCCCGGAGAGGATACCGGCGCAGGAGGAAGTGACAGCGAGGATGCCGCCCCGGCAAGGAAGGGCCGGCGGCGAAACAAGAAGAAGAAGAGCAAGGAGGTACTGGTTGTCGAGCAGACCGGCAAGGAGGCTCCCGCCAAGAAGACACAGGCTGGTGGCTCCGGCAAGGAGCCCGCCCCTGTAGCGGCAGCCGACAAGCAGGATGGCTCCGACAAGCAGTACTGCAAGATCCACCGCACCAAGTGCCACGACCTCCAAAACTGCAAAAGGGTAGAGTACCTCGTAGAGCAGCAGAAGGCTGAATACGAGCGTCGCGACAAGGAGAAGGCCCAAGGAGGCGGAGGAGAGCCCAGCAAGAAGCGGCCGTTCAATGGCCGGGGAGGACGCCGCGGCAAGGCCAAGCAGCGGCAAGGAGACCGACCTCCCCGGGGCCGCGACAAGGACGAAGACGAAGACGATGATGAGGATATGGATGAAGGAGACAACAGCGAGCAGGAGTTCCAGAAGGCCACAGAAGTTCTGTGCGTCGACGGAGGTGCCTCTCTGCACACTTCCCACCGCCAACTCAAGCAATGGGTGCGGGAAGTGAATGCAGCTGAGCCACCCGTCGAGTGGCGCAGGCTCCTGAAATGGTCCGGTACGCCCATCATTTTTGACCTTGAGGATCACCCTGACCGCAGAACCGCGGTCGCGTGCTTGCCGATGTTGGTTTCACCAACCATCCGCAACCTCAAGGTCACCAAGATGTTGGTTGACGGCGGGGCCGGCCTCAACTTGATCTCCTCCACTGTGATCAAGAAACTACAGATCCCCGACAGCGAGCTCGAGGAAACCGGGACGTTCCAAGGAATCAACTCGGGAAGGAGCAAGCCGAAGGGGAAAGTTACACTGCGAGTGACCTTTGGTGGGGAGCTCAACTTCAGGACGGAGAGGATCACGTTCGACGTCGCCGATATCCCATTGCCGTACAATGGGATACTTGGCCGTCCTGCGCTCGCCAAGTTTATGGCAGCTTCCCACTACGCATACAACATGCTCAAGATGTCGGGGCCGATAAGCGTCATCTCTGTCCCCGGCGACAAGAAGGACGCGCTTATCTGCGCCGACAAGATCTACCGGGACGCTGCAGCCCCGGCAGACAGCAAGACACTTGCCGCTGAAGCTCCCGGGGGGAAGACCAAGACCATGTCCGGCAAGAGCTCTGGAGCCCACTCCGGCAAACGCACCTCTTCGGAGTGCTGCGCTGCCGTCGAGGACGCACCATCGAGCTCCACCGGCAAGTGCAAGAAAGGAATGGCAGCTCCACTGGCAACCAAGAAGGTGTCCGCCAAGGAGGACGGCACTGGTGGTACCTTCACCATCAGTGCTACACTCGACCCCAAATAGGAAAGCGCGCTCGTTGCCTTCCTGCGGGCGAATGTCGACGTGTTTGCATGGCAACCGTCCGACATCCCCGGCGTTCCCAGGAAGGTAATTGAGCACAAGCTTGCTGTTTGTCCTCATGCGCGGCCCGTCAAGCAGAAGGTCAGGAAGCAAGCCGTGGAGCGCCAAGAGTTTATAGCTGAAGAAATCAAGAAGTTGGAAGCAGCAGGCCTGGTTAGAGGCGTGATCCATCCTACGTGGTTGGCCAATCCAGTTGTTGTGCGCAAGGCCAATGGGAAGTGGAGACTTTGTATAGACTTCACTGATGTGAATAAAGCGTGTCCCAAGGATCCATTTCCCTTGCCGCGTATTGACCAGATTGTTGACTCCACCGCCGGATGTGAGTTGCTTTCATTCCTTGATGCATACTCAGGTTACCACCAGATATTCATGGCCAAGGAAGATGAAGAAAAGACTGCATTCATTACTCCATGCGGCACATACTGCTTCATACGCATGCCCTTTGGATTAAAGAATGCAGGCTCAACATTTGCAAGGGTGGTACACACTGCTTTTGAGCCACAGATCCACAGAAATGTAGAAGCCTACATGGATGATATAGTGGTCAAGAGCAAGAGCAAGGACACCCTGATCCAAGACTTAGAAGAAACCTTTGAGAATCTGCGCAAGATACAACTCAAGTTGAACACCGAGAAGTGCGTCTTCGGAGTCCCCTCCGGCAAGCTTCTCGGGTTCTTCGTGTCCCAGAGGGGGATTGAAGCCAATCCCGACAAGATTAAAGCTATCGAGCAGATTGAAGCCCCGAAGCGCGTCAAGGACGTAAGGAGACTTGCTGGTTGTGTGGCTGCCCTCAGCAGGTTCATTTCAAAGTCTGCAGAACGCGCCCTGCCTTTCTTCAAAATCTTGAAAAAGGCAGGTCCTATGAAATGGACTCCGGAAGCGGAGGCTGCGCTGCAAGACTTGAAAGGATACCTGTCCTCCACTCCAATACTTGTCGCACCTAAACAACAAGAGAAGTTGCAACTGTACCTAGCGGCGACCAATCAAGTAGTTAGTGCTGCGTTAGTAGCGGAGAGGGAGGCGGATGAGGAACCCACATCCCCGGCAAGCGCATCCAGCGGCAAGCAGGGGGCTTCCCCGACAAGCTCTGGCCCTGACAAGGACAAGTCTGCGCAGGAACAAGAAGAAGTGCGAAGGAAGATGGTGCAATGCCCAGTTTATTTTGTAAGTTCCCTCTTGCAGGGGGCTAGATCAAGATACTCTGGGGTGCAGAAGTTGCTTTTCGGCCTCCTCATGGCCTCAAGAAAGCTGCGCCATTACTTCCAAGCACATGAGATAACAGTGGTCACTCGCTTTCCGTTGAAGAGGATATTGCAAAATCCAGAAGCAACAGGCAAGATCGTCGAGTGGGCACTGGAGCTGTCAAGCTTTGGTCTCAAGTTCGAGAGTACTTCAACTATACAGAGCAGAGCTTTGGCAGAATTCATAGCAGAATGGACCCCAACACCGGATGAAGAAGTTCCAGAGACAAGCATCCCCGTCCAAGAAGCAAGCAAGGAGTGGATAGTGTACTTCGATGGTGCCTTCTCGCTGCAAGGCGCCGGCGCTGGCGTGTTACTCATAGCACCCACCGGAGAGCACCTCAAGTATGTCGTTCAGATGCACTTTCCCAAGGAGCAAGCGACAAACAATACTGCTGAATATGAAGGACTGCTTGCCGGCCTCAGAATTGCGGCCGAACTTGGGATCAAGAAGTTGATTGTGCGGGGAGACTCGCAGTTGGTGGTCCGACAAGTAAACAAGAGTTACCAGAGCCCTCTGATGGAAGCTTATTTTGATGAAGTGAGGAAGCTTGAAGAACACTTTGAAGGCCTACAGATGGAGCACGTTCCAAGAGCTCAGAATGATATCGCAGATGGCCTCTCAAAGTGTGCTGCAATGAAGTTACCTGTGGAACCAGGGATCTTCGTGCTCAAGCTAACTCAGCCATCCGTTACACCATCAGTTGGGCAAAGCAAGAAGAGGAAGTTGGTCTCCGGTGACTACTTGCCGGCGGATCTTCCAGAGACCGCCGCCAAGATCCCCAAGACCAGCAACCAAAATGCTGAGGAACAGTCTGCTCCTGCGGACCCAAGGGTCTGTACAGTCGAAGCAGGCGTTCCCGACAAGCCTTGCCCCGGCGGGCTTGCCGGGGAACCCTCAGCTCCGGCAGAGCCGCGGGTTCTTGCCGTAGAAGCTGAGGTTCCCGCAGCAGCCCTAATGCCTTTAATCCTTGTTGTTGAGCCCCAGGCTCCGGCATGGGCACAGCGAATCGTCCGATTTCTTCAGACTGGAGAACTTCCCGAAGAACCAGAAGAGATAGAGAGGATAACCAGGCAGTCAAGTATGTACCAGTTCGTTGGCAACGAACAATACAGAAGAAGACTCAATGGTGTCAGATTGAAGTGCATTTCCCGGGAAGATGGACATAAGCTGTTGGCAGAGATACACGGAGGCATATGTGGTCATCACATTGGCGCAAGAGCACTTGCCGGGAAGGCGTTCCGGCAAGGTTTCTTTTGGCCTGAAGCCCTCCAAGATGCAACTGCACAAGTAACCAAGTGTGAAGCGTGCCAGTTCCATGCAAAGCAGATTCATCAGCCAACTCAAGCTCTCCAGACGATCCCTTTGTCCTGGCCCTTCTCGGTCTGGGGGCTCGATATCCTCGGCCCCTTTCCCCGCACTGTCGGGGGCTTTGAGTACTTGTACGTCGCAATCAACAAGTTCACAAAGTGGCCAGAAGTGGAACCAGTGAGAAAGGTGACAGCACAGTCAGCAGTCAGGTTCTTCAGATCAATAGTTTGCCGTTTCGGGATCCCTAACAGGATCATCACCGACAACGGCACACAGTTCACAAGCCGCACCTTCATGCAATACGTCCAAGACCTTGGCGCCAAGGTCTGCTTTGCATCCGTTGCTCACCCGAGGAGCAATGGTCAAGCAGAGAGGGCCAATGCTGAAGTGCTGCGCGGGCTCAAGACAAGAACCTTCGACAGGCTGCAGAAGTGCGGAAGAAACTGGATAGAGGAGTTGCCGGCGGCTCTTTGGTCAATCAGGATGACACCAAATCGAGCCACCGGACAGACACCCTTTGTTCTTGTCTATGGAGCAGAGGCAGTTCTCCCCACGGAACTCGCATACGGGTCTCCTCGAGTGCTCGCTTACGACGAGCTCGAGCAAGAGCAACTGCGACAAGATGATGCATTGCTCCTCGAGGAGGACCGTCTCCAGGCTGCTGTACGAGCTGCTCGATACCAGCAAGCCTTGCGTCGCTATCATAGCCGCAAGGTCAAGGCCAGGAGTCTCGAGGAAGGCGACCTTGTTCTTCGGCATGTTCAGTCCGCCAAGAATTCCAACAAGTTGACGCCGAAGTGGGAAGGCCCTTATCGGGTGAGACAAGTCACAAGGCCCAGCGCTGTCCGCCTTGAGACCGAAGAAGGCATACCGGTGAGCAACTCCTGGAACATAGAGCATCTTCGCAAGTTTCACCCATAAGGCGCGGTTGCCGTGATCCGCTCCGGCAACCACCTTTTGTACAAGTCTTGCCGCTGTTGCATGTAAACCTTTGTACAAAGCCGGGCGCAGACCCCGTGCATCAGTAAAACTTTTGTGCTTTGCGCCATTTGTCATTTCGTGCTTTTCCTTGTAGTTGCATGTATCATCTGACATTTCGTGCAGCACACACTCCCGGTAAGCAGTAACAAGCCGCAAGGCTCCGTACTTGTATTTCCTTCTCTTTTGTCTTTCTCTCTGAAACAGAAGGACCGTTCCTCGCGCACAAGTTTGCCGGGGGGGGAGGAGATAGAAGTATGGACCAAGTGCTGTTCAAGAAAGAAAAGTCTTGCCGGGAAGTAAACAACCCAATGAAAGCTAAGTTACCAAAGTTTGAGCATTCAAATTTTTAAATTTTAGTTATCTTCCTTGAACAACCACACTTTGTATGGAAACCCTGTGCGCGGAGGAACCTACCCGTGGCTAGCCACACCCTTACTTTCTTTCGAGCATGCTCAATGGCTTAAGTGAGCTGCGACAAGCGTCGCGCCCTTACTTCGTTTTCGAGTTCGCTCAGCAATTTAAGTGTGCTGCGACTAGCTGCGGCAAGGTTACTTGCCGACAAGGTCTTTGCCAGCAGGCTGCTAAGAGTCCCGCACTCAGCGCTCGCGGCAAGGGCCCCTTGCCGGCAAGTTCCCCTAAAAGCGTAAGGTGAAAAGCATACAAAGTGAAGGACCAAAAGCAAGGGAGATACCACTGCATTGATTACCCAAAATAAGAGTATATATTACAAAGATAGCTTGCCGCTGTTCTAATCAACTACTGCCTATGACTTAATTGGCAGCGGCGAAGGAAGCAAGGTGCCTAATCCCTACGGTCCCCGTCGACCCTCTGGATCTTGCCCACCTTGGCTACAATGTGGGCAACTTGGGCCTTCAACGTCTCCTGATCAGCCTCGGGCGGCAAGGTGCGGAGGACGTTGACGAGGTTGATCCCGGGGTTGCGATAGACAATCTTCGACAGCACCCGCTCCATGGTGCCCATGCAGAGCCGGCGCGCCTTGTTGGCCAGCTGCTCGGGGATCTTCTCCCGCAGCCGTGCAAGCGCCGGCGCCGCCCCCCTGAAGAACAGACTCAGTTTGGCGCTGTGAGGGAGATTCTCGTCGGGGGAGTACACGAGATGCTCTGCCCTCAACGCCATCACCTCCATGTCGATGTTGGCGGTGGAGGTGACGAGGTCCTCAGTCCACCGCTCCACCGTCTGCTGGAATTGGTTTTGCGAGACGGCGGTGCTTTCCAGCACGGCCCTCTCAGCGCGGAGATCGTCCTTCAGTTTTGTCTCGCGGTCCCGGGCAGCGTCAAGCGAGTCAGTAAGGGTGGAGACCTTCAGCTCAAGATCGGCAATGGAGTCCCTAGCATCAGTGAGCTCTTTACCCTTCTCGGAGAGGCGGATTTGCAGCTCCGAGTTGGTGTGGGCATCCTTCTCCCGCTCCACGTTGAGCGCGGTGACCCTGTCTTCGCTTGCCTTCAAGAACAGCTCCAACTGCGCCACTCTGGCCTCCAGATCCTTCTTGGCGGTCTCTGCGGCAGCGGCAGCATCCCTCGCCTCCTGCAGAGCCCCGCCAATAGCCTGCTCCCGAGCGGTGAGGTCGTCCTCGTGGCTGTCGAGGTCGACCTTCCGCTGGTTGAGCGCCCCTTCCCGCCGAGACAGCTCTTCGGCGGCCAGACGCTGCTGCTCCTCGACCTCGGCCTTTTCAAGGACGAATGCTTGCTGCGCCCCGGCAAGCTCCTCGCGCTCCTCCGCCAAGTTCCGGAGGGCCGCCTGGTTGGCGGCACGGAGCTTCGCGGCGCGCTTCTCCAAGTCAGCACTAGCCTTGGCAGCCAGAGCCTCCCGAGACTCCAACTTCGCCTGCCTGGCCCGGTACAAGGCCAGGAGTCGGCGAAGGAGCCGCTCCTCTTCGGGCTCGTCGCTGCTTCCGGGCGCATCCACAACCTTCAGCCCGGCGGAGGCGAGAACCTCTCCGTCAAAGGTCTCTCCCTCCGCGGGTACCCTAGACGAGGACGCCCACGGGACTTGAATGAACACCCCGTTGGCGGCCCCCAGATAAACGCCCGACCCAGGTGCGGAGGCGGAGGGGTCGGCGGCCGGTGTAGCGTCCGGCGCTCCCGCGGCCTCCGGGCCAGCGGTATGGTCGCCGGTCCCTTCCCCAGCCGCGGCGTCGGCGGTTGGGGCAGTCTCCTCGGCAGCTGGCTCGTCGGCGCCGACCGTCCCTTCCGCGGCGGTGCCGTCGCCAGTCTCGCCGCGCGCCTCCTCCTCGACGATGGTTTCCGTCTCCATCGGCTCCGGAGCGGGCGGGTCTGATAACAAAAGAAAAAGAAAAGAAAGATTTGTCAAGCAAATATCCAAAAGGAAGAATTCGAGAAGAAGAAACTACAAGGGCTTACCTGCGCGGGCCTCTTCAATGACGGGGTCCCCCGACGGGGAGTTATCCCTTGGCGGCGTAGAAGAAGCCCCCGCCGGCGGAGGGCCTCCGGTGCCCTCCCTTGGCGGGGAGTCCGCCCTTGTCGGGGGGCTCGCCCTTGGCGGGGTACTCGCCCTTGGCGGAGTACCCATCCTTGGCGGAGCACCGTCCCTCGCCGGGGAACTCATCCTTGGCGGGGAGGGTGGAGCAAGCGGCTCGTCGGGGGCAACCTCCTGGCACTCCTGCGGCTGCGGCTCCACTTCTGCACAAAACAACAAGACATCAGTACGGGCAATAACCTCGAGCGCGCCCGTCAAGCAGAAAAATGGATACCAGACTTACGCTGGGGGCTGCTCCTCGGAGCAGCAGGCTGATCCGGCAAGTCTACCGCTGGTGCGTTTCCTGCCGCTGCGGCGGGCTCGTCGTCCTCGATCTCGACCACAGGGATCTTGGCCCTCTTCGCCATCCGCTGGGTCAAGGTCCTGGAAGCCAAAACAAGATCAGAACCAAGCAAGAGAAATCAAGACAAAATCAAAGGAAATGAAAATTGCAAGTACTTACTCTTCCTCCTCTTCGTCGGAGCTGAGAGCGGAGAAGTCAAATCCCGCCTCGGCTGCTCCAGCGCGAGGAGCTGGAGGAGAGGGCTCCCTCGGGCGCTTGGCGGGCTCCGGAGCTGCGGGCTGTGAAGACGCAGCACCGGTCGTCGCTGAGGACCGAGGAGCGGAAGGTACCCAGGAGTCACTCCGGGAAGACCCCCCTCCGCTTGTCGCTCGGGCACGGGGCGCCTCCTTGGCGACCTTGCTCGTCGTGGTGGCGCGCGTCGCCCGGCGCTGCGATCGTTGATGGGGCGCCGGCGGCCTCACCGTCTCGACGGCCTTGCGGAGGCGCTTCTTCGGTTGCGGCGGAGGACTTGTGCTTGGTGGTGGCGGAGAGTTCTCCGAGGATGAGGAGGCGTCGTCGTCAAGATTCAGGGATCCGCCAGAGTCTTCATCGGAATCACCGGACTCGGCCTCCTCCTCCTCCTCCTCCTCCTCGGCAGGCCCGCTGGACTCGGTACCCTGCCCGGCAGCCTCGCCAATCCCGGCAGGCTCCCCGGTAGGCTCCCCGGCAAACTCCTCGGGCGTGATCTGCAGTAGCTTGAGGATTTCCTCCTCTTCGGCCTGGCTCACCGCATCCGCCTCCTCCGCTTCATCAACAGTATATCCAAATTCGCCTGCCGCTGCTGCCGCGGCGGCCTCCTCCATCCTGGAGGCAATGTACGCCACATCCCGCGCGGTGGTCTCCCGGGTGAGCCCCTTCCTCTCATCAGCGTTGCGTGGTTTTTCAACCAAGTTGTCGAAGAAGGCTTGCACGGTCTCCGCTGAAGGCTCCAGCCAAGTGGGGACGACCCCGTGGGAGTCGCACTCTGGCATTGCCGCACGGATGGCACTAAGGGCAGTGTTGTTGCACAAAGGGACCACTCTGGTCGACGGTTTGAACCACTCCGGGTGCTTGGGGTCGTGTTTGAACAGCTCCCGGACCATCCCCTTCAACTCCAAGACGGTGAAGTTGTAGTTCAACCCGGGGCGCAGCCTCATGCGGTCTGCCGCATTGCCGAACTCCCAAGCAGGCCTCTTCCTTTCCTGCAGAGGGGCGATGCGGCGGCGGAGGAAATCAGCTCCAACTTCACCCACAGTCAGATTGGCAGCCCGGAGACGAAGAATCCTAGTTAGGGCGATCTGCAGCTTGTCGTCCTCCGGGGCCAAGTCACTCCAATCCTTGCCGCGCACTATGGCAGTCTGGCGCGGCAAGGTAAACTGCTCGGGCTCCTTTTCTAGAATCCAACACCAGTCTGCCCACCACTCCTCCCACTTGCCGCGGAGCTCTCCCTTCAAGTACGCCTCCTTCTTGTTCAGCCTGAAGATCCAAGAGATGCCGCCGGAGAGGGGGGATCCAGACTCTACTCTAGGCGTGAAGAAGTGGCGGAAAAGAGCTACATTTGGGTGGACCCCAACGTAGTTTTCGCACAGATGTGCGAAAACCGCCAAGGTGAGAACGGCGTTGGGGGTGAAATCTAAGAGACGGAAGCCGTACGTATTCATCACATCGCAGAAGAACTCCGAGAACGGAGGGCAAAGACCGCAATAGAAGAATGTAGCGAAGAAGTAGTAACCTCCCGGGAACATGTCGACGGCCACGGCGGGGAGGACTTGGGTGCGGGGATGATCCTTCGTCTCCCTCGCCCAGAACAAGTAGTACTTGTCCCGCAGCTCCCTCGGGCCGAGCCTTGGCGGGAAGACCACCCTCTTTCTCCGCATGGCTGCCAGCTTCGCCGCCTGCTCGGACTTCTCCTTCTTCGCCTTGTCGCTCTTCGCCTTGTCGCTCTTCGCCTGGTCGCTCTTCGGGGCCATGGCGGGGGCGGCGAGGGAGGACGGCGGCGCGGCGGGTGGGGGGGCGGTGGAGGAAGGGCAGAAGCAGGGAGCGGCGGGGGTTTCTGAGGACTCAAGACACAATGAAGACGATGGGGGAAACTGCCCCTGCTTCCTCTGCTTTTAAGGGGGAAGTGGGGGACGTTCCGCATTTCCCATTAAAGAACAGGCCACGATCTCTCCCACAACGCCGCAATCGACGCATGCCGTTAGGGAGGGATGCGGCGGATACGGAGAGGGATACGGCTTGCCGTGGGCCGCGTGTGCCCGTGCACTGTCTTGGGCCTGGCCCAACAGCGCTCGGCACCGTGTGTGGCCCAGGCCCGGGGTCTCCTGTCGGTGTACTAAGGTAGGGGTACCTTAGTACCCCAACTTGTGCACGGGCAGTAGCAGCTTCCCGCGGCAGGGCTTACCACGTGCTTGCCAAGGCCCGCTCCAGACCCCTTTAAGCTATTCAAGAACAAAGTATTCAAGTTAGAAGACAAAACCCTGGCAAGAGGAGCTTGCCGGGAAGGCCGCACCAGGCTCAAGGACATCTTTTCAGCACAAGACCCTGGCAAGAGGTGCTTGCCAGGAAGGCCAAAGGATAACACCGCAAAAGATACATCGCGGCGCATCGTGTGCCCCGGCAGGGCCCGGGAAGCGGCAAGCTTCTGGGCCCGGCAAGATAGCGGCCCCGGCAAGGTGCTTGCCGGGGGAAGCTCACACTGTGTGCCTGCGCTCCAGCTCATTCGGCCACGCATCGCCCTAGGGCCCTTCCAGGGGCACGTGGCAGATGGCTGTGCAGCCTGAGGGACACGCTGGCGAGCCGCGGTGACGAAGCTACCGCCGTGGCGAACGGAGACGCATGGACAGACGCTTTTGGGGTCGACGGCGACGGGCATTAAATGCCCTTGTCCCCCACCGTCAAGGTTAGGTGAAGACCACTGTTCATGCACTGTTACAACTACCACCAAATTTACATTTTTACCCTCCTCTACGTTGGCACCTGTCGGTGACCCCTTTGAGCTATAAAAGGAGGCCCATGCACAACGTAGAGGGGGTTCGATCCCAGAAGAACTTGCTCACTCCCTTGCTCGGTCTAGCTGGTACTGTAGATCTCCAAGCTCCCGAGTCCAAGAACAAAATACAATCAAGGCAGGAGTAGGGTTTTACGCGTCATCGCGGCCCGAACCTGGGTAAACTGCCCGCGTGTGCTCCTCGATCTGCTCTCCGTGCTCCCTCCGCTCCCTTACCGCAACGTAAAAGGGGCTCCGGTCCCATAGGTGCTCGTGGGAGGACAGTTTCCCCCGACAACGGGCTTTAATCCAGGGCCATGGAACCCTCATACAGGCCCCTCTACTTGGTGTGTACACGGAAAGAGGTTTGCAACTGACTAAACCGTAATCTTAGCAGAAGGCATATGACAGTACCAAAAAGGAAATGAACGGAAACATGACTTGATCCACGTTGATACTATAATTAACCATGGACTGGTATGCTCCAACAATACCAGTACACAACCCATCATGTCACCACATGATCGGGGTGGTTCAACCATTTTCATTCGGGTTCATCCGAAGCTTGCTTGAATGAAATATAATCATCCACAAATGCTTATATGACCATGCTATGAAGAAGAACTACTCGAGCTAACATGCAACACACTCATCATATCAAAGGTTCAAACATGCTTGCCTGGTTCGGAGTAGTCGGAGTCTAACTCGGTGAAGTTCGCGGCTTCGTCACGTCCTTCGGTATCTACGGGTTCAAACAAAACGAATACTAACATAAATAACGTGCGTGCATAAAAGTTGATCAAAATATTTTTCAAATAAATATGACAAAAAACTAGACAGAAAACTAAAGAGGACAGAAAAAGAATCAACTCAAGATCATCTTTTGTTTAAAAGTTATTCAAGTTTTTATCTAGGGACTTGTTTGTAATGAAACAGAAAGTTTCCAGGGTCTAGAATATAAAAACAGAAAACGAATCAGTACGCAGTACGTGATAACCCTCAACCGTAAGGGATTGAGATAGCCTTCGCGGGTAAGAATAACCCAATTTATAGATTCGACACACGGGGAGCCAAAGAGTATTTATAAGCTTTGATAGTTGAGTTGTCAATTCAACCGCACCTGAAATATACTTACTTACAACAAAAGTTAAGTGGTAACGGTGATATGATAGTGATGGTGGTGACAGCAAAAGTGAACAGCAAAAGTAAAAACTAATAACCAGCAGGATTGAAACACTGTAGGCTAGGGAGATGGATGGTTGGGCGCTGCATGGATGAGATACATCATGAATCTAACTTGGGGCAAGGCACACAGAAAAGTAATTATCATCTAGGCAAATATCAAACATTAGGCATGTATCCCACAGGTAGTTGTACGTGCTTGCAATAAGAACTTGCACAACATCTTTTGTCCTACCATCCCGCTACGAACGGGGCCAAAAGGAACTTATGGAGATTAAGGTGCTCCTGTCAAAGAGCACCGGAACAAAGCACTAAACTCAATGGATACATGGAATCCTCAAATTATGGACCATCCCCTTTGGTGTCCCAAGCTGTCACCTTTGGGATCGCCGGTTCCGGACCGTAATAGGTGCAAACAACTCATAGATAGGATCAAGAACACAAATATATTCATGCAAACACATAGGGTTCAGATCTGAAATCATGGCACTCGGGCCCTGTCAGGGATATTACTAGCAGGTATGAACTGGCTAGTGTAAACCGGATTACTGTAATATATTTGTATCATTGTAATATTTAGTAAAGGCTATGGCCCATGAGATCTTAGGGCCCATGTATAGAGTTACGGTTTGTTAACCGCCTGATCATGTAACTTGAGAGATAAGGAAGAAAGAGCAGAGACCGAGGCGGACACGAGTATGAGCCGGCCTCGGGACTCTGTAAACCGGACCGGGCGTCGCCTCTATATAAAGGGACGACCCGGCGATGGTTCAAGGACAAGCAAGAAACAACCCGTCGAGACACACGCAAGCGATCCGCTCCCTGTTCATCGACGCTCAAGCAATACCAAACCAAACTAGACGTAGGCTTTTACCTTCATCAAAGGGGCCGAACTAGTATAAACCCTCTGTGTCCTTTGTGTGCTTTTAACCCCTTCAAGCTAACCCGTGCGATGGTTCCATCACTAAGTCCGTTAAACCGGACATCTGCCGTGTTAATTCCACGACAGTTGGCGCCCACCGTGGGGCCTGCGCACGATGGTTTCGATTTCTTGAAGGGCAGCTTTGAGGGGCTCAAGGGTTACGCGGTCGGCCGGATGACCAAGAGTCGCCGTGGCCGGATCTACATCGACGACGCGGGCTGGGGACCGGAGGCCGATTAGATCGAATACGGGTACCGGGTTCCCTTCGGCGGCATCCATGTCTTCATTGGCAAGATCGGCGAACCGGGACCTGAGCCGGACATCTTCCCCAACATCGTCGAGCCGGCTCAGCGTGCGAGATCGGCCCAAATTCAGCCCGCCATGAAGCACGTTTTCGTTGGAGCAGTTCACGGGGTCCAAGCCGAGGACGGATCAGAGTCCGGTGGCGAGACAGTTATCTATTCCGACGATGAATCTTCATCCGGAGAGACTGAATCTTTGTATCAGTTGCGGGACGGCCGGTCTGAGGGTGAGTCCGACGGAGACAGTTTTCCAGGCCCCTTCGACCCGCCAAACCGGGTGGCTGTCTTTATGGCCGGTTCACAACCTACGCAGCAGTCCACGGTGAATGGGGCGACAGCAGAAGCTGGTGTAGGGGGGAGCGGCTCGGCCCTCTCGCCCTTCGACGCTCTATCCACCTTAGTCGAGGAGTTTACAAACCGGGCCATGGCAAAGGTGGCTCCAGCAGACAAGGCGCAACACGATGCAGAGCTACTTCAGCTGAAAAACCGGATTGAGCAAGCAAGAGAAGATCTGAAAACAGAGAAAGCTATGATAGCAATGAGGCAAGCAGAGCTGGAGGCTCAGACTTTTCAGTTGAGGATGGAGCAGGCCTCTGTGCAGGGAGTAAGGAGTCGGAAGTACCAGTCTCGTCTACCGCCGGTTTATGAGGCAGCGAATCTTTTCAGGACACCAGGAGCAGGAACAAGCAATGATCCAGCGGTAAAACGGAGGGCCGATCCGCCGAGGAGAGATGAGCCGGTTCAGCGGCCTACGGCGGAGCAAGATCGGCGAGTCACGTCTGCACCTCACGTCCCAACCCCTCCGGGTCATTATTCAAACCCCTTGGATAATATTGTTGCTGTCAATTCGCGCCTGGCCGCTTTACCCATTGAGGGGACATCCCCCGTGGCGTTGGAAGCACGCAGAGTCAAGGATCTGCTTAACACAGCGTTAACACAACAGCAAGCATATTCTTACAGCAGGGAGAGGCTCCATTCAACACCGCGTCACAGCCGGAGTTACACTAGGCATTGGGAGGAACCAGAAGTGTCTAGTAGTGAACGCAGGCGACACCGTCACATGCAGAGTAATCCGGTGGGCGCAGATGCACAAGCTCAGGATGCAAACCGGGTTAGATCGGTGGCCCGTGAGGAGAATCGTCAAACGACGCCGGTTCACACAGCCACAGCCGAGACAGGAGTCACAACGAGTTCCTTTGGGGTGCCATGTCTTATCCCCGCTTTACGGAGTGTGAAGTTGCCCAAGGATTTCAAAGGTCCACGTAAAGTGCCTAATTACACAGCAGATTTGGCTCCGGAAGCTTGGGTTGAGAGTTACGAGATGGCCATGGAGATGCTGGATGTAGATGAAGCGGCTTGTGCAAAATAATTTACTATGATGCTTGAAGGTACAGCCCGGACCTGGTTAAAGGGTTTACCCCCTAATTTTATCGGGTCATGGGGAGAGCTACGTCACCAGTTTATCAAAAATTTCAAGGATACGTGCAAGCAGCCGATGTCAATAGTGGATCTAGCAGCCTGTGTGCAAGGAGAACAGGAATCTACAAGTGCATGGGTGCGGCGAGTATCAGAGATCTTGCATTCTTCGAATGGTATAAATCCCAATACGGCAATAGTGACACTGGAAAACAATTGCCGGTTTGAGTCTCTAAAGTTAAAACTAGGACGGCTTAAACGGGATTGTAATGATATGGGAACTCTCATGAGTGCTCTGGTGAAGTATGGGGACTCCGACAACAATAAGTATCCAGAAGCAGAGGGAGACAAGGCTGGAAAGGTCAATAAGCCTGGTAAACCGGCACATGTTAATCCGGCTGGTACCAGTTTCTTAGGCAAGCGAAAGACAGAGGGTGGTTCTGATTTCGTGGCCAATACCCAAGTTCAAGGGGGTTTTCAGCGCAATAAGGGCAAACCGCCTCCACAAACCGGCGGAGGGGATGTTAGTTGGGACCAGGAGTTAAGTGAGCCTTGTCCGAAACATAGCACAAGGGAACGACCAGCGAAACACACTATAGGAGAATGCAGGCCCTTGATGGAAGCCGTAATGAGCCGCTTCAACTCTAACAGCAGGCCCCCAAACGGCGGCTCAGGCCCGGGGTTTTATGGTCCGGGTCACCAGGGGAACGGCTCCGGATCAGGATATCGTGGCAACAATAGTGGTTATCATAACCGGGTCAATAATCAATATGGTCAAGGTGGTTATAATAACCAGGGTAATCAGCCGCATGGTCAAGGTGGTTACAATAACCAAGGCAGCCAACATCAGGGCCAAGGTAAACACAATAACCAGGGTAATCAGCAGCGTCAGCAACAGCAGCAACAATCCGGATATCAGAGTAATCCGAAGGAGTTGAGTAGTGGGCAATATCATGTGTCCACCACGAGTTTGTGTAAACGAGATCAAAAAGTTTTAAAGCGGGCAGTCCACACGGTTGAACCGGCGACGCCGCAATTCCCGCGCTGGTCAGAGCAGCCCATTGTATGGAGTAGGGAGGATCACCCGACGCGGGTGGATAATCCGGGCCACTTGGCCTTGGTGGTAGCACCACAGGTGGGTGGTTATAAGTTCACTAAAGTTCTTATGGACGGCGGCAGCAGCATCAATATCTTGTATTATGAGACCTTTCGTCGAATGGGCTTGACGGATAAGAAGCTAAGGCAGTCAACCACGGTGTTCCATGGGGTGCTTCCAGGTAAGTCAGCTTACCCAATTGGGAAAATTGACTTAGAAGTTACCTTTGGAGATGAGCATGATTCCAGGTCAGAGATGATAACTTTTGAAGTCGTCAAGATCCGGAGCGCTTATCACGCTCTGTTCGGGAGGATGGTTTATGCCAAGTTTATGGCTAGGCCGTGTTATGTTTATCTGCAGCTCAAGATGCCGGGTCACAAAGGCACAATCACGGTTCATGGAAGTCGCAAGATTGCATTGGAGTGTGAAGAGGGAGACGCTCCTTACGCGGAGGCAGTATGTGCAACAGAGGAGTTGAAGTTTTATAAGGATAATGTTGATCCGGCAGATATGACCCCGTTGAAGAAGCCGACTACGGAGCATGATCCAGCGTTGAAATTTAAATCGGCGGAGGAGACCAAGCAAGTTGATTTTGTGCCAGGCAATTCATCCAAGCAGTTCACTATCAGCGCTAACCTTGACCCCAAATAGGAAAGCGCGCTCATCGAGTTCATCCGTGAGAACCGGGATATCTTTGCATGGAAAACTTCTGACATGCCAGGTATACCGAGGGAACTCGCTGAGCACAGTCTTAACATTGATCCGAAGTTCAAACCAGTCAAGCAGTATCTGCGCCGCTTCAATGAAGAAAGGCACAAAGCTATAGGAGAGGAGGTGGCCAGGCTTTTAGCCGCAGGGTTCATAGTTGAAGTTTTTCATCCGGAATGGTTGGCCAATCCGGTGCTGGTATTGAAGAAGAATGGAAAGTGGAGAATGTGTGTGGACTACACAGACCTCAACAAAGCTTGTCCAACTGATCCTTTTGCTCTCCCTCGTATTGATCAGATCATCGATGCTACAGCAGGATGTGAGCGGTTGAGTTTTTTGGATGCATACTCCGGATATCACCAAATCAAGATGACAGTTAAGGACCAGGAGAAGACAGCTTTCATAACTCCTTTTGGTGCCTTTTGTTATGTATCTATGCCTTTTGGGCTCAAGAGTGCCCAAGCAACTTATCAGCGTTGTGTACAAAACTGTCTTAAGGGGCAGATAGGTAGAAATGTTCATGCTTATGTGGATGATATAGTGGTGAAGTCAAGAAAAGAGGAGACGATGATAGAATACCTCAAGGAGACTTTTGACAATCTTCGAGCCTATAAGATGATGCTTAATCCGGAGAAGTGCGTTTTTGGTGTTCCGGCAGGCAAGCTCCTTGGGTTCTTAGTGTCCAACAGAGGAATCGAGGCTAATCCGGATAAGATCAAGGCAATCACATCTTTGACTAAACCGGCTTGCATTAATGATGTTCAGCATATCGCTGGCTGGATCACAGCATTGAGCCGGTTCATCAGCCGTTTGGGGGAGAAGGCAATTCCGCTTTATCAGATGTTGAGAAAGACGGATCGATTCGTATGGAGTGATGAGGCAAATACTGCGTTTGAAGATTTGAAGCGGCAGTTGGCAAGACCACCGGTCCTAGCCGCCCCTGTGGATAATGAGCCTTTATTGTTATATGTTGCTGCTAATGCACGGGCAGTTAGTGTGGCAATCGTGGTTGAGCGCAAAGAGGTGGGGAATGAGTATCCGGTTCAACGTCCGGTCTATTATATCAGTGAAGTGCTCATTGAGTCTAAACAGAGGTACCCGCATTGGCAGAAACTGGTATATGGTGTGTTCATGGCAAACCGGAAGTTGAAGCATTATTTCCAAGGCCATCCGATAACTGTTGTTAGTTCAGCGCCATTGGGAGATATAATCCAGAACAGGGAAGCTACGGGCAGAGTGGCGAAGTGGGCCATTGAGCTCAGCCCACACGAGTTGAAATATGTGCCACGTACCGCTATCAAATCTCAAGCATTGGTGGATTTCATCAATGATTGGACAGAACTGCAAACACCAGAGGAGAAGCCGGATCTTACATATTGGACGATTCACTTTGACGGTTCAAGACAGTTAGAAGGCTCGGGGGCTGGAGTTGTTTTAACTTCCCCGCGAGGAGACAAGTTTTGCTATGTCCTCCGTTTATTGTTTCCTTGTACTAATAATGCAGCAGAGTATGAAGCATTGCTTCATGGCTTACGGATGGCCAAGGAGATGAACTTGAGCCGGGTTAAGTGTTTCGGTGACTCAGATTTGGTGGCACAACAAGTATCAGGCAAGTGGGATTCGAGAGATACTCTCATGGCAGCTTATAGACGAGAAGTGGAAGCAGTTGCAGGATATTTCAAAGGGTATCAGGTGGACCACATAGACCGGCGAAATAACGAAGCAGCCGATGCTTTAAGCCGGCTGGATTCACAGCGTAAACCGGTACCGCCGAATACTTTTTTGGATGAGCTGTGATACGTCCAAAACGTATCTATAATTTCTGCTTGCTCCATGCCACTTTTGGGTGATATTTCTATGATATTCATACACTTCCATACACTTTTGATCATATTTGGACTAACTTACTAATCCAGTGCACCCCAGTGCCAGTTTCTGTTTTCGGCTGTTTTTGTATTTTAGGTTTTCACGTTTCGAGAACTGCCCAGAAAAATTCAGAAAAATTATATAAACAATCAGCGAACCGGAAACAACACTGCATCCGAAGGGCAACCTGGGGGGGGCCACAGGGGCTCCAGGCGCCCTGTGGGCGCCCCCC
>LR738711.1:15044411-15066943 GCA_902687465.1 Secale cereale
CCCCGGGCCGCGCCGGGGGGGGCGCCTGGGCCCCCCGAGGCTCCCCCGGTGCCCTACTTTGGCATATATTTAAAGGACTCTCCGAAACCCTCAGAACAGGACTTCTTTTCGCGATCCCATCTCTGTTCCGGCGCCGCCGCCGCTTCCAATATCGGGAGCACCAGGAGAACTCTTCCCGGCACCCTGCCGGAGGGGAGGATCACCACCGGGAGCTTCTCCACCACCATGGACGCCTCCCGGATGACTCGTGAGTAGTCTCCCTTGGACCATGAGTCCATGACCAGTAGCTATGTGATGTTCTCCTCCCGTTCTTGTGATTCACTAATTAGTCCTCGTGAGCTGCCCTACATGATTGAGGCACCTATGTAATCCTTATGCTGTTGCTATGTTGAGTTTGCTGGGATCCGATGGATTATGAGATTATGTTCAGATTGATCTTGAGTAATATATTTGATTCACCTCTTTTATATTTTAGTTCATAAGTAATTCTTGCATGTTCTCCGTTGTTATTTATTGCTTTGGCCGAGTAATAGGTAGTGACTCCAAGAGGGAACGTTATGCTCGATTGTGGGTTCATGCCCCTCGATGACTAGCTTGAGTGACAGAAACATGAGTCTACGGGATGTGCTGTTGCCACAAGGGGGAAAACAACGGTGCTTGTGCCCGCGGGTGCAAGGATTGTTTACTTTACGCAAAGTTCTTTTAATGCAGTTGTCTGTTGCATTGAGTTTACACTATGGGTGGGACTCGCAACTTAATACCAGCGAGATGTTCTGGATAGATATCTCAAGGTGGATGATTAGTAGTAGATATTGATGGATTTCGGTCTACTTACTTTGGCGTACCGCCCATGCTTTGAACCTCAACCTTTCTTGTAATGTAGTCAGCATTGGTTTGCGTTCGTGGTCCTGTCAATTGCCCAGCTGTAATTTGTTTACCTCACATAGCTGTTTTATCGTCTTTTGGGAGAGAGACATCACTAGTGAACATCATGAGACTCCGGTCCATATTACCATCATTGATCACATCCACTATTTACTTTTCGCTATTTTATTTACTATTGCAAAACACTATCTATCACTACTATCATATTGCTTTTAACCCTTTGTGAACTACAAGGCCGGAGAGATTAACAACCTCTCTGTACTCGTTGGGAGCAAAGTCATTTGTATCTGTGTGCAGGTCCACGTTGATTGCTAATTGCGCCGTTAGCAGTTGAACCTAGGAGTCTCTGGGGATTCGATCCTTGGCATCTTTGCTAGGGGAAAACACTTCTACTTACTGCATCTTACACCTTCCACTTGGGGTAACCAACGAGGGGTTCGAGGCCCATCAAGGAGTATTTTCTGGCGCCGTTGCCGGGGACTCCACTCTTCAGGATAGGGGAGTTGCATGCTATCTTTTACCTTTGCTTTTTAGTCTTGTTAGTTTACCTTTCAGTTCTTGCTTTAGTATCCTTTATCACAAAATTACAAAAAAAATTATTTTACCTTCTTGTTAGTAGTCCTATCTGTTTAGTTAAACATGTTAGGATTTGGTGCTTTGAGGGAATCAGAAGTTCTAGATTTCCATCAAAGGGATGGAGAAAATATGAAGAAGGCATGGGACAGAATTTCTGATGCACATAGAAGAATTATGCCTTGGATACCTATAAAAATTGTGCTTAGAAATTTTTACCATGGTCTTTTTAAATGGTGTAAACACTCCCTTGACATTATAGCTGAGGGAGATTTCCTAGAATGTGATGAAGCTAGAGCTCTTGAAATTATACATGGTCTATCTAGTTACTTTGTTTATGATCATAATTTTGATACTGTCATAAATAGACTTGCTACTATCGAAAAGAGAATGGATGCTCTAGACTTAATGAAGGTAGAGAAACCCAAACTCAATAAGAGAGATATGTTGGAAATAGATAATGACTGGGAACCTCTTGTTAGGATTAGCATCGCTAATCAAGACTTCCTTGCTTATTGTGATATTGGATCTATGGTTTCTACTATGCCAAAAATTGTTCATGATTCTTTAAAATTTAACATGGATAGATTACCATATTATCATGAACATACTAATGGAGATATTTCTGAAATCCAGGGAAAAATAAAAGACGTGCCAGTTAAATTCCTTAAAGGGATTGCAATGATTGATTTCTTCATCGTGGAGCCAAACCAAGGAAATATAGTGCTTGGAAGGGACTTCCTCCGAGCAGTTAAAGGCTTCATCGATATAGGTAAGGGACAAATCCGCTTACGCGGGAAGGCAAAATGTGTGTACCCCTTTCCTAGAAGGAACAAGAATGAACTTATCGAGGAACCATTTGAAACGATTTATAACTCTGATTATTATGATGATTATTGATTCCTCTATGCATTATGCCTAGCTTAAAGGCATAAAAGAAAGCGCTTTTGGGAGGCAGCCCACATGAATAAATTTTTTGCTTTTGTTGTGTCTTGATGTTGTTTACTGCTGTAGCATCATCATTGTATCTTTGCTTTTCATATTTGTGCCAAGTATAGCCTCTGATTGCTAGAAAGTTCAAAAGTTGTGAGGTGCTGTCCAGGAAACAGATTCTGTCCTTGGATAGAAAAATTTGTATAAAATCACCAGATCATCTTTTTGGTCTGAATTTTTTCGACAGCGTTCTCTATATAATTGTCTTTCGTCCGTCAGTTCTGAGTTTTTTGATTTGAGTTGCAGAAGTATCCCGAACAGGTCAATTACTGCCTGCTGTTCTGTTTTTCACAGATTCTGTCCTGTTTTGCCTTACCTTCACTTTGCAAATTAAGAACTTGCTTTTTCTTTGCAAAAACCTTTCGGCAATCTTGAGAAACAGTAGAACTTCAAGACTATCCTTATTTCCAACAAGGTATAATTATTTTATTAAGGGTACTAACCTCGCTAATCAGATTATGATGAGTTGTGTATGAAGGGAGTTTTCAAGTGTGCGAGGGAAGATGATAAAAAGATTCAGGAGTGTCAAGCGCTCAAGCTTGGGGATGCCCCCGTGCACCCCCAAGAAATATTCAAGGAGACTCAAGCGTCTAACCTTGGGGATGCCCCCGTGCATCCCCTTCTCCATCAACATTATCAGTTCGTCTTTCGTTCCGCTATATTTTTATCACTTCATGTGTTATGTGCTATGCTTGGAGCGTCTTGCTTTTAGTTTTCTTTTTAGTTTTTCATAACGAGTCGGAACCCAGCATTCCTTTATGTGGGAGAGAAACACGCTCCGCTTCTACCTAGAACATTACATAGAATTTTCATGTCTATCTATGCTGTGTGTGTTCTTTGTCTTTTAAATAGCTACTATCATACTCTGCTCTTAGTGTACATGCTTATCTTTTCAAGAGCTTTTATTTAGTTGGTTGCTTGAACTCTCTTTAATCACCATGCTCACCTTGTTAAGAGAGTTTGCTTCCATTGCATGGGTTAATGTGTCTATGATAAAGATGCTACTTTCATGATGGTGCTTAGTAGTTCAGGTTTTCTTTTGGTTAATCTCAGATAGCTGGGGGGTTCCCAATGTGTTATTGGAGTACCAACTTGGTTTGTTTGCCTATGATATGGTATGGTCTAGTAATATCTTCCTTCGAGAATTTATTTTGATTGACTTGGCGTATGCTCACGCATATTCAAGACTGTAAAGGAAGTCTGTCAAGCCTTGATGATCTTTTGTTTCTAAGTAGCGATATAACTACCATGCCTGATTCAATATTGCTTTGTCGCTCTGCATGATTATGACCGTCATTGCTCTCTTAGTTGGTCGCTCCCAGTCTTTTGCTAACCTCCACCTGCACTAAGCAAATTAACCATGCAATACATAGCTCATGGGAAAGTAGCCTTAAAACTATTGTGGTAAAGCATATGTTGCCTATGTATCTTATTTCTTATGAGTTGCTTGCTGAGCGGTAACCATGTTTCTGGGGACGCCATCAACTGTCACACTTTTGTTGAATATCATGTGAGTTGATATGCATGTTCGTCTTGTCTGAAGTAAGGGCGATTTACCGTGGGTTGAATTAATATGCATATTGTTAGAGAAGAACATTGGGCCGCCAACCAAAGCCATGCATCATGGTGGAAGTTTTAGCTTGGACCTTAATCCTCAATCTCTCATGAGAATATGCTTATGCATTAAAGAGGAGTCCATCATCTATTTTCTATGTTGTCCCGGTATGGATGTCCTCAAGTTGAGATCTATCAAAAACGAGAAATCAAATGTGATCTATCTCCTTGGACCTTTGTACAGGTGGCATAGAGGTACCCCTTTGTGACACTTGGTTAAAACATATGCAATGCAATGACAACCCATGGGGATCCGAGCTAATTAGGAAAAGGAGCGAGCACTATTGGTATTCGATGCATGAGGCTTGCAACTTATAGGATGTTTTATGCATGACACATATGAAGTACTACTACCGTTGACACAATTGCTTCCATGTTTCCAAAATAAAAAGCTCTAGCACTTCAAGCACCAACTACTGAGAGCATGATTGTCATTCTGAGTGTAATGTGCATTGTCCCAAAGTAGCATTGTCTTTTGCATGATTGTGATATCGTTTATTCTGAAATGATTGTATCTAGTCATCACTTAAACCTTGAAGGTGCCCCTGCACTTATGTTTTGCATCACTAAAGGGGGCAAGCTAGATATCACTTGATCATATTTGCACATCATGTTCATTGCAAATCTTTTTGATGTTTCAGTTTCATGTTGTAAAACTTTCAGTCATTTGTGATTTTCTCTTGAGACAACTTAATTACTTTAGAATCATTGTCTCAGTAAGCTTTTGTCATATGACTATGAGAAAGTCCTATATGGTTAATAGCATGTCACCACAGAAGTTATTCTTGTTATCATTTACCTACTCAAGGACGAGCAGGAATTAAGCTTGGGGATGTTGATACGTCCAAAACGTATCTATAATTTCTGCTTGCTCCATGCCACTTTTGGGTGATATTGCTATGATATTCATACACTTCCATACACTTTTGATCATATTTGGACTAACTTACTAATCCAGTGCACCCCAGTGCCAGTTTCTGTTTTCGGCAGTTTTTGTATTTCAGGTTTTCACGTTTCGAGAACTGCCCAGAAAAATCCAGAAAAATTATATAAAAAATCAGCGAACCGGAAACAACACTGCGTCTGAAGGGCAACCTGGGGGGGGGGGGCACAGGGGCTCCAGGCACCCTGTGGGCGCGCCACCCCCCCTAGGCCGCGCCGGGGGGGCGCCTGGGCCCCCCGAGGCTCCCCCGGTGCCCTACTTTGGCATATATTTAAAGGACTCTCCGAAACCCTCAGAACAGGACTTCTTTTCGCGATCCCATCTCTGTTCCGCCGCCGCCGCCGCTTCCAAGATCGGGAGCACTAGGAGAACTCTTCCCGGCACCCTGCCGGAGGGGAGGATCACCACCGGGAGCTTCTCCACCACCATGGACGCCTCCCGGATGACTCGTGAGTAGTCTCCCTTGGACCATGAGTCCATGACCAGTAGCTATGTGATGTTCTCCTCCCGTTCTTGTGCTGCACTAATTAGTCCTCGTGAGCTGCCCTACATGATCGAGGCACCTATGTAATCCTTATGCTATTGCTATGTTGAGTTTGCTGGGATCCGATGGATTATGAGATTATGTTCAGATTGATCTTGAGTAATATATTTGATTCACCTCTTTTCTATTTTAGTTCATAAGTAATTATTGCATGTTCTCCGTTGTTATTTATTGCTTTGGCCGAGTAATAGGTAGTGACTCCAAGAGGGAACGTTATGCTCGATTGTGGGTTCATGCCCCTCGATGACTAGCTTGAGTGACAGAAACATGAGTCTAGGGGATGTGCTGTTGCCACAAGGGGGAAAACAACGGTGCTTGTGCCCGCGGGTGCAAGGATTGTTTACTTTACGCAAAGTTCTTTTAATGCAGTTGTCTGTTGCATTGAGTTTACACTATGGGTGGGACTCGCAACTTAATACCAGCGAGATGTTCTGGATAGATATCTCAAGGTGGATGATTAGTAGTAGATATTGATGGATTTCGGTCTACTTACTTTGGCGTACCGCCCATGCTTTGAACCTCAACCTTTCTTGTAATGTAGTCAGCATTGGTTTGCGTTCGTGGTCCTATCAATTGCCCAGCTGTAATTTGTTTACCTCACATAGCTGTTTTATCGTCTTTTGGGAGAGAGACATCACTAGTGAACATCATGAGACTCCGGTCCATATTACCATCATTGATCACATCCACTATTTACTTTTCGCTATTTTATTTACTATTGCAAAACACTATCTATCACTACTATCATATTGCTTTTAACCCTTTGTGAACTACAAGGCCGGAGAGATTGACAACCTCTCTGTACTCGTTGGGAGCAAAGTTATTTGTATCTGTGTGCAGGTCCACGTTGATTGCTAATTGCGCCGTTAGCAGTTGACACCTACCTGTTGAACCTAGGAGTCTCTGGGGATTCGATCCTTGGCATCTTTGCTAGGGGAAAACACTTCTATTTACTGCATCTTACACCTTCCACTTGGGGTAACCAACGAGGGGTTCGAGGCCCATCAAGCTGCACAGTCCATCTGTTCAAGTACCGTTGGAGGAAGACTTGGCTGTTCCTGATCCGGAGGCACAGCTAGTTGCAGCACTTCACGTTATTCCAGACTGGACGTTACCTTATTTGGCGTATCTAAACCGGGGAGAGCTACCGGACGACGAGATCGAGGCACGACAGATAGTCCGGCGTTCTAAGTCCATGACAATTGCAAACGGGGAACTTCATCATCGCAGTGTTTCTGGAGCATTTCAGCGGTGTGTATCAGCTGAGGAGGGTTGTGAGATCCTTCGTGAGATTCATGAAGGGGATTGTGGTCATCATGCCGGTTCAAAATCTTTGGTGGCTAAAGCTTTTCGACATGGATTCTATTGGTTGACAGCTCATGCTGATGCGGTGGATTTAGTCCGGAAGTGTGATGCTTGTCAGAAGTTTTCACGACGTGCTCTTGTTCCGGCACAGGAGCTCCGGAAGATACCAATAACGTGGCCGTTCGCGACTTGGGGGCTGGATATGGTCGGGCCCTTCAAACGATCCCAAGATCAGAAAACTCATCTACTGGTGGCTGTGGACAAGTTTACAAAATGGATTGAGGCAGAGCCTGTGAGCAAGTGTGATGCGGCCACAGCGGTCAAATTTATCAAAAAGGTAATTTTCTGGTTTGGTTTTCCACACAACATCATCACAGACAACAGCACCAATTTATCTAAGGGTGAGATGGAAGAATTTTGTCAACAGGAACATATTCGCCTAGACGTGTCTTCTGTGGCCCACCCTCAATCCAATGGTCAAGCTGAAAGAGCAAATCAGGAGATTTTGCGAGGTATCAAGCCCCGACTTATGACTCCCTTGCAAAGAACACCAGGGTGCTGGGTTGAGGAGTTACCTTCTGTCCTTTGGAGTATCAATACTACGCCAAACCGGTCCACAGGTTATACGCCTTTCTTCATGGTATATGGTGCTGAAGCGGTCCTTCCAATTGATATCCGTCATGATTCACCAAGGGTGACAGCCTATGTGGAAGCGGCCAACGAGCAGGCGAGACAAGACAGCTTGGACCGGTTGGATGAAGAGCGTGATATAGCAGCGGCACGGTCTGCGATTTATCAACAAGACTTGCGCAGGTATCACAGCCGCCGGATCAAGACAAGGACGTTCCAGGAGGGAGATTTGGTGCTCCGGCTCATCCAAGATCCAACAGATATGCACAAGCTATCCCCACCTTGGGAAGGGCCCTTTGTGGTCAGCAAGAATCTGCACAACGGTTCATACTACCTGGTGGACGTTCGAGAACACAAGGACTCACGGACATCGGAAGAAGAGACAAAGAGGCCATGGAACATCGCCCTCTTGCGGCCCTACTACACTTAAGCCATGAGCTTTACTGTATCCTATGTATATATTAAGATTAATGAATAAACCGGCACCCTCGGTAAACCGGGGGCTCAGCCTTTTTTCCAATATAAGTATCTTATGGTAACAACCATACATTTCTTATCATATCTCATGTGTCAAACACTTCGATTGGTTTAAAATAATTTTGCAGGGCATATGTATTCTGGAGCAATAACTCACTGAAGGACTTCCTATTCAAACATATGGTCGTATTCGAACGATGGAGGCCCTCTGGATGGTGACAACCATCCAGTATTTGGCTAAAGTTTTTCCTATGGTTCTACGGGAACCATGGAGGCCCTCTGGATGGTGACAACCATCCAGTGATTGGCTAAAGTTCTTCCTATGGTTCTACGGGAACCATAGAGGCCCTCTGGATGGTACCCGCATCCAGTGATTGGCTAAAGTTTTATATGGCCAGCGGGGGGCAGGATTGTACCCGAATTCTAGCTTAACCCCTGTTGGTCATATCCGGTTCCTATGGATGGTGCCCGCATCCATCGACCGGCCCTCTGGATGGTAAGCCCATTCCATTGATTGGCTGAACCTTGCTTTGAGCCTGGCAGCTCGTAAAAAGCCTTGACTACATGGTTTTATTTGCAAAACTTGCATTTCTGGTGTTTATGTTTTATGGTTCCTTAATCCGGAATGGGACAACTCCAGAGTTGACCATATATCTTCAAAGGTCTGGGTCATCAACACCAGCATAAGTTAAAAGTCTGGGTCATGAACACCAGCATGAGTTAAAAGTCTGGGTCATGAACACCAACATGAGTTAAAACTCTGGGTCATGAATACCAGCATGAGTTAAACCGGTGTTCATTATAATCCGGATCAGCCATCAGGCAAAAACCAAGTATATCTACAAATGTCTGGACAAAGTTCCAGCGTGATCTAAACCGGTGTCTTTTATCAAACCCGGGATTATTATTGGGTCTATCAAAGCTTCCCTCAGAAAATTTTAAAATTCTACCGGATTAAAAGTATCAAGTATACTGGATGGCAGGTATGAAGTTATTTTTGATGCAAACAAAACACTCGTTTGATATATATATATGAGAGCAATTTAATTGGTCTAGCGGTAAAACCGCTAGAACATATTTTCAGTATTATCTATGCAAGAACAGATGATATGCAGGATAGTCCATATCAGACCAAATTTAAATTGGCAACATTGGAGCATCCGGATCAAAGCAGACAATGTTTTCAGCTATCCTATTACAAGGCATAGTAAGCCTGAACGGATTAAAAGATTGTTCAGCAAAATAAGACTGCAGCTACAAAGATATAATATGAACTACGCTTCCTCCTGTTTCGATGGCTGGGTATCAACTTGTTCCGGAATTTCCTCCTCTTCTTGAAGCGGCTGGAAGTCAGGGACGGACCAATCGATTTTCGTTAAGGCACGAAAGTACATCTCTTCATTGATGAGTTCAGTCGGATTGTTATCTGGGGCGAAGGTATGAGGACGCACTAGTGGGATTAGATTGACGGTATCATAAACCGGCCGATCCACCCGCTCGTTCTGTAAATCATACCCCGGATGATACCTGGACAAGTCTGATTCGGCAGCAAGCTTGCTGGCAAGAGGGCGCATCTCCTTCGTCAAGGCATGGAGATCCTTTGCAGTAAAAGCTGATCCGTCTTCTTTTGTATTTGGATAACCATTCAAAGCTTCTTCCGGATCAAAGTCCGGAACCCATGCTTTCGCTCTGGTAAGAGCCATGAGGGAACCGGCTCGAGCAGCAGACTTCTTAACTTCCTCCAAGCGCACTGGCAAAACAGACAGCTTCTCTAATGTGCCCTGGATGGTAGTGGGGGCCGGTTTATTGAAAGACATTGCGCTTATAACCCTTTGAGCACCGGAATACAGCAGCTCGACCAGAGTATAAGATGCCTTGAGTTTTTTCCGTAAGTCATCCCCAAGATGGGTGACACGGCGCCCTGCATATGATTGTCACAATTAAACCGGAACGGATTGAAGATTACAAGGATGAAGGCAGAATATAGATTAAGTACTTACCAAACACAGCAGAAGTCATCAATTCTATTTGCCGCTTTAAACCGGTTAACTCTTCAGTCACCAGATTAAGGGCTTCTTCAGCGTCCTTTGCCCTTTTTTCTAAATCCTTCTTCTGAACTTCAAAGGCGGTCCGTTCCTCTTCAAAGAATTTCTTCAGTTGTTCAGCAGTTTTTAAGCTCAGCGCCAAGTCTTTTTTGGCCTTAGAAGCAGCAGTTTCCGTTTCAGCAAGTCTGTTCCGGAGTTCAGTAATTTCTTCTGCCCTCCGGTTCAAATCAGCCTGCAAGGAAAATCAATTGGAATGAAAGCAAAAGTCAGACAAGTCTCAAGCACACAAACAAGTTGTCTACTTGACACTTGGGGGCTAATGGGAAGTTGAAGCGTCAAACAATAGCAATTCAAAGACAAGTCTCAAGCACACAAACAAGTTGTCTACTTGACACTTGGGGGCTAATGGACAGTTGAAGTGTCAAAGAAAATATTCAGACAAGTCCCAGGCACATAAACCGAATTATGCCCCTGGCACTTGGGGGCTAATGTAAGATCATTTGCTCAAATTATAAGTACCGGTTCATCTTCTGGACGTAGCTAAACCGGAACTTGGGGGCTACTATGATATAGATAGAAGCACATCAAAAGCAAAAATAAAAAACAAACAGGATTACCTCATACTTGTCCTTCATCATGTTAATCAAGCCCGCTTCATAGTCTCGACCAGTGTGAAGCCGGTTCAAATACCCAGAATATAGCTCCTGGGCACTCATGTCAGCAAAGCTAGACAGCTCGGTACTCCATTTACCCTTTTCTTGATGCAGCTTCTCCGCTTTAGCCGTATGTTTGGCTAAGACAGTGGGCTCGGCAGGAGCAGTATAACCTGTGCCGGTTACTTGAACTTCCGGAGAAGTAGTCGTTGGTGGTGGGGTCGCAGTGTGAACCGGACTGGCAGGAGCCGGATTGGTCCGAGGAGAATTGGCCCGGGCTGGACTTGCCGGTTCACGAACATCCTCAGTATTGGGATTCTCAGGCACAGTGGTATGATCCACAGGGGCGGGATCTTCAAGCGGCATTGTGGGCTCGCCTTCTGGAGGGACGGTTGTATCCAGATCAACCACCGGATCATCAATAGCAGCCTCAGCAGTTGGTTTGTTGGCTTTTGTCTTTTTGCTGGGTTTAGGCTTGCTGAAAGGAATTGGAAAAAGAAGTCAGAACTGTAAAGCAAAGTGCAATCATAAACCGGATAAATTAAAAGACTTACCCTGGGACAGTTTTCAGGGGTGGAAGTTGTGTGGCAGTTGATTCGTCGGAAGAAGATAACGGAGTATCATGATAATCAGGGTCAGACGGTTTAAGCGGTTTGCGTATAAGCCTGGCCTTGGGATGAAGAAGGGTTGGAGAGAGTGTAACCTCAGAGCGACGCCTCCGAGCTGGAGTAAGAGAGATTCCAGATGATTCAACTGCAAGACCGCTATGGCGGGTAGTCCGGCGAAGGGCTTCATGTTGCTATTTCTTCAAAAGAAAATTGGGATCCAATTGAGCATAAGGGTGAGAAAACTGATATTTCCGGACTGTCCGACGACTTTTTTGTGGAAGTGGTTCTGAATCGGAAGAAAGGATAGTTACCTCAATTTCGGCCAGTTTATCTCCTTCAGCCAACTCCTGTGAAAAGTTACCGTTAAATACAAATATGGATAAAAAATAAATAAGTCATAGTCGGGTTAATTCATACCTCGGAGTCCGGATCATCATCTTCAGCGTGTGAACCGGAAGCAACAGCCGCTTTTCTCTTCTTGATAACGAAAGCTTTCCGGCGCGGCTGTTTTCCGGTCTTTTCCTGAGGTTTCCTCTTCCAAAAAGGATCATCAGCCTGTTCAAAATGTGAAAGTAATTGAAAGAACGGTTTTAAAGGACGGTTTACAAACATAAGAAGGAAAGCAAGACTTACAGCAGGCAGCTTGTTTTTCTTATAGTATGGAGCCAATCCGATTTGGCTGCATTCGTCTAAGGAGACATTGAGCATCTTCTTAGCCGATTCAATAACTTCTGATTCGGAAAGTTTTTCCTTGGAAAACCGTTGAGGATCATCCGGTTTACCAGAATATTTATACATCAAGCTTAGGCGCGGGCTCAGAGGAAGGATACTCCAAGAGAGCCAGCAGCGCGTAAAATCTACTCCGATTAAACCATTGGCCATAAAGGCCTTTAGCCTGGCAAGTTGAGAGGCAAACCGGGGCCGCTCTGAGGAGCTGAGGCGCTGCGGCAAAGGGTGGTCCTCCGGAAGACGGTGCTCGCGATAACCCGAAAGTGGGTTTTCCCCTTCAGGTGAAGTGTCAATACAATAAAACCAAGACTTGTTCCACTCCTTGGGGTGCGTGTGGAGAGCGGCATGAGGAAAGACTGCGTGTCTCCTTTTCTGAATACTGACCCCGCCCAGTTCTTGATGAGGTCCGCTGGTGAACTCAGTATGCCGGTTCAGGTGGAAGAAGTCCCGGAACAGGTCGACAGATGGTTCTTCTTGCAGGTACACCTCTGAGAAAACTTGAAAATCACAGACGTTGGAAACAGAATTGGGACCTATGTCCTGAGGGTGAAGTTGGAAGGCGGCAAGCACATCCCGGAAGAACTTTGAACCGGGAGGAGTAAAGCCTCGAGCAATGTGGTCAAAGAAGACAATAATTTGCCCCTCTTTGGGAGTAGGAGGGCATTCATTTCCTGGAGCCCGCCATTTTAAAACGGATTGAGGGCCTAAAGTGCCAATTGCGGCAGCATTTGCTAAATCTTCTTCCGTAATAATGGAAGGAACCCAGTTGCAAGAGACAAACTGTTTGGCCATAGCAACAAAAGAACAAGTGCTGAAAGGATAAAGTGTAACCCGGATTATTCGGATACAGTGGCATAAACCGGAAGATATATGCAAAGATCACGCAACGGTTTAGACAAAGGGACTAATGATATGGCTAACCCGGCAATAAACAGGAAAATGTATTACTACCGGTTCATGACAACAAAAGAGAAAAGAGCTAAACCGTCGTGTTCGCTATTGAATTTTTACAGAAGCAGCATATGACTGTTTAAACTGGAGAATACCTTAAGAATCTACAAAGGTGAAGAAACAGGTTTTTCACAGACAACTAAAGTAAAACAGATCTGAGCACCCAGGAAAAGGAAAGGTAAATACAAGACTATTACAGGAAGAACTATAAGAATTTTATACAAAGCAAATGAATCTAAAGGACGAGATCTAAAGTATACAGCGGCGGAACAGAAGCAACTTTAAAGAGCAAGATTTAAAGGCTGAAGTTTCTGCGAACTTGGCGTCTACGATGAACAGACGAAGCTACCGCTGAGGTTTAATGGCGGAGATGCGAGAAAGAACCCTAGAGCTATGGATCTACAGCGAGGAAGATGACATACCTGGAATAGCAAGAAGCGGCGGCGGAGTTTTTCTGGTCACGCTCAGGTCGATGCAGCGGACAGCGAAGACTTGAACTCGACGGACGATGGCGGAGATTTGAGCTCGACGGACGACAATGGAGACTTGAGCTCGGGCGACGGAGGAAGAAGAACGAACGGAAGGAGATAAAGAATAGAGACAGCGGTATTTATAGAAGGGCAGAGCTGAAACAACAGGCACGAGATTTGAGGAGGCAGAAGATTGGATAAAGATCCTCTGTCGCCTCGATTCTCGGGATGGCCTTTAAACAAATCCGATAGACAGCTGGGTGCGTTAAATGCGGAAGTGATGTCACGGTCAGATTAAGCGATTTTCGAGAATGACGTCAGGGCCGGTTTACAAAAATGAGAAGACACAAGAAGGAAGATTATGCAAGACTGGGAAGATTGATGTGAACAAGTTCAAATCATTCTGGGGCCTAATGTCAGGGATATTACTAGCAGGTATGAACCGGCTAGTGTAAACCGGATTACTGTAATATATTTGTATCATTGTAATATTTAGTAAAGGCTACGGCCCATGAGATCTTAGGGCCCATGTATAGAGTTACGGTTTGTTAACCGCCTGATCATGTAACTTGAGAGATAAGGAAGAAAGAGCAGAGACCGAGGCGGACACGAGTATGAGCCGGCCTCGGGACTCTGTAAACCGGACCGGGCGTCGCCTCTATATAAAGGGACGACCCGGCGATGGTTCAAGGACAAGCAAGAAACAACCCGTCGAGACACAAGCAAGCGATCCGCTCCCTGTTCATCGACGCTCAAGCAATACCAAACCAAACTAGACGTAGGCTTTTACCTTCATCGAAGGGGCCGAACTAGTATAAACCCTCTGTGTCCTTTGTGTGCTTTTAACCCCTTCAAGCTAACCTGTGCGATGGTTCCATCACCAAGTCCGTTAAACCGGACATCTGCCGTGTTAATTCCACGACAGGCCCTAACTGACAAGCATTAAGAGCAACAAGTTGAAGCGGAGATGATAAACACCAAAGTAGATGATAGGCAACATGCCCCCAACAATCTAATAAACTATTACATGATCTAACTCATCCAATCCCTACCATCCCCTTTGCCTACACCAGGGAATTACTCACACATGGAAGGAGAAGTCATGGAGGGAGGATGGAGTGGTGATGATGATGACGATGGCGACGATCTCCCCTCTCCGGAGGCCAAATCAGCCTCCAGATTAGCCCTCCCAAAGAAGAACAGAGGGTGGCGGCGGCTCCGCGACGGAAACTGGGAAAACGACTTCTGTTCTGGGGTTTTCTCGTCACGGGGATAAATACGAGTCAAAGTAGGGCACCAGTGGGGGGAGGACCCTCCCAGGCGGCCTCCCGGCGCGGCCAGGGGTGGGGCTGCGCCAGCAGGGCGCCTGGGGCCCCCTGGCTGCCCTCTGGCCCCACTTCTGGCACAATGGCCCTTCGGGTGCGTGGATTTTCTGTGATTTTTCGTGGAATTTTCTGAGACACCTAAAAATCCGTTTTCCTGCACACAATAAAACCATACAGGCAGCTCTGCTGAAAACAGCGTCAGTCCGGGTTAGTTTAGTTCAAATCATGCAAGAATGAGGTCAAAACAATAGCAAAAGTGTTTGGAAAAGTAGATACGTTTGAGACGTATCAACTCCCCCAAGCTTAGCATATTGCTTGTCCTCAAGCAATTCAGTTCAACGAACTGGACGCGACAAAGAAAACTTTGACAAACTCTTTTGCTTCATTAGATGTATATAAGCATGTACTACGAAAAGAGTCTAGCAAGTATTGAAACAATGCTATGAGGACAATGCACGAAGCAATCCTTCTTTCAAGTGACCAATCACAAATAACTAAAAGTAAATAATATGCTACTGAAAATCAAGACAAGATTACATTGCACATAGCTTGAACATACTAGAATGGTATCTCGCTAGCCTCCATGAGTGAAGCAAAACATAAATGCAGAAACTCCTCCAGAGTTTTAAAGGAGACTAGAACTAAGAATTTCAGAATAAATAATATCACAAGCATGCAGAAGACAATGTAATACTTTGGGACAATGCACATTACACTCATAATGACAATTATGCTCTCCTAGTTGGTGCTTTGAAGAAAGAAGGTGGAGACTCTCGAACCGTGGAATTTGATGGCGAGGTTGAAAACCCGTGGTTGGAAGCAAAGACTAAACATGTACCAGAGCTCTTGGTTTTGAAAACAGAGGTAAAAATGATTTTGGGAGGTGCATATTTCGTCAACGAATGTTAGTAGACAACCCAATCACTTCCCGAACTGGACAAGTTTCGAGGAACGGCTCCCGCACGGGGACGATCACATCCCCTTAATCTCCTTTGTTTATCACTGCCAAAAGTCACTGCCAAAGGAGGGTTTGTTGTTGTATTATCTTTGATGAGCCGGGCGCACTCATGCCAGTTCCTCCTTGTATTAGGAGTTTGCAGATTAGACATGCAATCCCGGGATAAAACTTGTCCAACTTAAAAAGATCATGAATTAACTACTACTTCCTCATGAGCTAAAACAAGGGCACAAAATAGGAGTAAATTTCAATAATTTCGAGATGGTACAAGAAAGTCTTCGTTAGGATGGCCGGTAAATACCACATAGGAAGGTATGGTGGACTCATATGGAATAACTGGTTTGAAAGGATTTGGATGCACAAGCAGAATTCCGCTTAGTGCGAGCGAAGGCTAGCAAGAGACTGGGAAGCGACCAACTAGAGAGCAATAACGGTCATAATCATGCAGAGCGACAAAGCAACATTGAATTGGGCATGAAAGTGATATAACTATTCTGAAACTCAAAGATCATTAAGGCAAAGCAGACTTTTTAGTCTTAAACATGTGTAAACATGTGCCAAGTCAATCCAAGAATTCTCCAAAAGGAAATACCACCTTAGTATATCAAACCATGAACAATGCAATGCATGTAGATCATTTCAATAACACATTATATACTCTAGCTATTTGAGATTAGTCACAAGGAAAGCATGAACCACTGGGAAAGCATAGTAAACATAGCACTATGTCGCTACAAGCTGGTCTCTAGATCATAAGTACATGCATATGTACAAAAGTAGAAACAAGAAGAGTTCATACCGGTTTTCCTTGTTGCTTCCCTTCAGTCAATCTTCGTCATTACTGCCTTGTCACTTGCACGATCGAACGTAGGAAATATAATTAAATGACATCACGGACTCGAGCTGAACTCTGAAAACAAAGCAAACTAAAGAGAGAAAGGAAATCTTTTTGGTTTTTTTTTCAAAGGTTGAACGAAAGCAAAAGAAAGAGAAAATCTTTTTGTTTTTTTTGCAAACAAAGAAACAATAAAGAACGGGCAAAAACTTCGAAAAGATCAAAGCGAACAAAAATAAAATGGATAATACAATGGAAAAGGGAGAAGGGCACGTACTCCCCCAAGCTTAGGCTTTTGGCCTAAGTTGGTAGTAGCTACTGCCCCCAGGAGCCTCCTGCTCCGGGGTGGTACCGGTGAGTCCAAGGGTCGTAAAAGGATTCCGGCGCGTACATCGAAGTCCTCGGATCCTCCCACGAAGAAGGGTCCGCACTCCAAGCAGAGGATGACCCTTCACCAAACTGGGAGACGGTCTCTCCCTGAAAAGGTGGTAACTCACCGTGCTCCTCCTCGTCGGGCACAACCCCCTCCATGGGGTTATGAAACTGATATTGGACCATGAACTCATCGAACTAGATAACATCAAAGGACCATCCGTTCCTGCGAGAAAAATCAAACAAAAGAGGTGCAGGTAGACGGATCTTGCGTTCCGCGGTAGTTCCGAAACGCAAGATATAAACAAGGTTACCAAACTCAGAAGTCATGGTAACAAACTTATGCCTTTTCATAGCAGCAAGATCAAAACTTAAATAAGTAAAAGGCTTATCATCAGGGTGTGGGGTGCCTTTAAGATGTTCTAAGATAAGTGTGGCATAAACGCCACCAAATAAATCTCCCCTGTTACCGTTCATAGCAAGGCGTCGAGCAATTAAGGCACCCATATTATAATCAAACCTCCCTGAGAGGGCGGTTGCCAGGATAGCAATATCCGGCGCAGAAATGTTGCTCGTGTTGTCACGAGCTAATACCCCTCTAGCAACATAATACGCAAAATACCTGAGGTGAGGGAATAAGATGCTGGAGATTTTTGACCGATGAATATCCCTCGTACCCATGCTGCAGAGAGAGTTGAAGACGGTTTTCAGCTCGAGGGGCTGAGAGGTCATCTTCGCCGTCCGCCCAACGTTTGGCACACCTATTATTTCACAAAACTTTTCCAAGGGCATGGTCAAAAGATCATTGTAAATTTTAAACTCAATAGAACCAATATCAAGGTTATATCTAAAACTGTTAATGAAACCGGAGGTGAGTTTTTGATACTGAGTAACACGGCACGTGACGAGCCGTGTCAGACCTGCATTAGCACAAAGATTATAAAACTCATCCTTAATTCATGCAGCTTCAAGGAATTCATCACATGGGAACATCATCGCACGTGCTGGATTTGTGTCTTCCAACAACTCTAGGGGCACATGATCTTCATTGTAGCTCACCCTAGCAGTCGAGGGTGAAGCTGCGGCTCTAGTAACTCGATCGGAGCGCGCGGGCCTCTTCTTCTCAAGCCACCCCTTTGCCCTTCCTAACAAACTCATTTCTGAAATTTTTGACGAATTACAAAAACAAGGATTTAAACAAAGTGGATTAAGGCAAACTACACAACTCACTTACCTAAGGCATTAACTTGCATCAAAACTTGGAAAATAAATTTCTACACATGCATGCAAGCTCATCTACACAGCACAAAAAACTACTAAATACTCACAAATGAAGCCACCAACCAAAAATCTAATTGGAGGGGTGGAGGAGTTACATACCAGGGAGTATTTGTTCAAAATCTCAGCTCGAATGATAGGCTGTAGAGAGAGATCGAAAATTGCCTCCAAGAACAGCAAGAACGCAAGAACAGGTGCAGAACTCGTGTTTTCGGAGAGAAAGAGAGAGAGGGGAAGAAGACTCACCTGGAGGCGGGACCTGTGGGCCCCAGGCGCCCTATGGGCGCGGCCAGGGGGCATGCCGCGCCAGCTGGCCGCCTGGGCCACTGGTAGCCCCCCTGGTCAGCCCCAGGTGCCTCTGGGTCACTCCCGGCATGGAAATTTTTATTTTTATTTTTCTGGAATTTTTCTGAAAACTTCACTGTTGAAAATTTTTCGAAGTTCAAAAAGCTGCAAAACTTTCTGAAAACTTAAAGCAGTGATTAGAATTGTGAAGCTTCACAAACATAAACACTTGGTACAGCAAGGAGAACAAAAGCTAAAACAAATGAAAACATAACAAGCTCAACTTTTTTCCTATATAAAACATGCTCACTAGCAAGGTTGATCAAGTCTTACCAACAAACCGGCGATATATAGAGCAAAAAGTCCCACCTCTTACGAAGTGATCATTGCACCTTTACTTTAATGGACATTGTCCCCACCATAATAGTTTTGTATTTGTGGTGCACATGTAGTGGACAGTCCCATTCTCCAATCTTCACGGTCTCGATATTTTCTACAGAGTTGAGGCCATGCCTCTTGTCGGTTTTCTTTGGAAAATACACCGTGTGTTCTTTATCATTCACATTGAAGGTAACCTTTCCTTTATTGCAATCAATAATAGCACCTGCGGTGTTAAGAAAAGGTCTACCAAGAATAATGGACATGCTCCCATCCTCGGGCATGTCAAGCACGACAAAATCAGTAAGGATCAAACAATTAGCAACTTCTACGGGAACATCCTCACAAATACCTATCGGGACTGCGGTTGACTTGTTAGCCATCTGAAGAGAGATATCTGTAGGGATTAGTTTCTCTAAACAAAGCCTCTTGTAAAGAGAGAGAGGCATAACACTCACTCCTGCTCCAAGATCACATAAAGCAGTTTTGACATAATTATTCTTTATGGAGCAAGGAATGGTGGGTATAACTGGATCACCAAGCTTCTCAGGAATCTCGCCACTGAAAGAGTAGTTAGCAAGCATAGTAGATATTGCTTCATTAGGAACTTTTCTTTTATTAGTAACAATATCTTTCATATATTTTGAATAGGGAGGTAACTTAATAGCATCAGTCAAAGGGATTTGAAGAAAAAGAGGTTTCATCCACTCACAAAACTTATTGTAATGCTCTTCTTCTTTAGATTTGAGAGACTTACCTGGAAAGGGCATGGGTTTCTGTATCCGTGGTTCTCTTTCCTTCCCATGTCTTCTTGCGACGAAGTCTTCTCTAGTGTACTTCTTGCGTTTGTCGGGTGCTTCTTCTTCTCGAACTTTAGGCAGATCATTTTTCTCCTTATCCTTATCTTCAGGTTCGGCACCGTCTTCAGTCTCAGCATCGGAGATAGATATACTGTTGGGATCAACAGCTGGCTCTTCACTTGTAATAGGATCATTGGAATTGTCAGCCTCCTTGTGTTTCTTCTTCTTCTTCTTTGGAGAGCCAACAATTTCTTCTTCCTGCATTTGAGAATCTTGCTCGATTCTCCTCGGATGCCCCTCTGGATAGAGAGGATCTTGAGTGCTAGTTCCTCCTCGGGTCTTAATCCCGAAGGCCTGTAAATCATCTTGTTTGGTATTGTTAGCAAGAAAATCTTTTTGCACATTAGAAATTTGTTCAAGCTGAGTTTGAACCATATGAAAATGCTTCACAAGACATTTAACATCATTAACTGTTCTACCTAGAACATCAAGCAAACTTTTGATAGCAAGGGAATTATCATGCAATTGACTTTGTATCCTCTCATTAAAATGACTTTGCTTTATAATAAAATTATCAAGCTCATCTAAACATTGATCAGGAGGCTTACCATGAGGGATGTCACTTGCGTTGAAATCTAAAATAGAGTGTACCTCTACCATAGGAGGGTGAGTGGTAGGCTCACACAACTTCTCAATAGGGGGTAGATTCTTCACGTCTTCAGTTTTAATACCCTTCTCTTTAATAGACTTCTTTGCTTCTCGCATATCTTCGGGGCTTAGAACAAACATGCCCCTCTTCTTTGGTGGTGGAGGTGGTTCAGGGACGGACCAATCTTCATGGTTTTTGGCAATCCTGCCCATCAATTCTTCTGCATCGTCCGGTGTTCTTTTCCTGAAAACACAACCAGCACAATGATACGTCCAAAATGTATCTATAATTTTTGCTTGCTCCATGCCTCTTTTGTGAGATATTGCTATGATATTTATGCACTTCCATACACTTTTGATCATATTTGGACTAACCTATTAACTCAGTGCACCACAGTGCCAGTTCCTGTTTTCTGCTGTTTTTCTATTTCAGGTTTCCCCCATATTAAAAGTGCCCTAAAAATTCCGGGAAAAATACAGGAAAAATCAGCGTATCGGGAGCTTCAAGAAAAACCAAAGCAGGGCCAGAGGGGAGCCTGGGGTGGCCCAGGCGGCCACCCGGCGCGGCCCAACCCCTGGCCGCGCCAGGGGGGCGCCTGGGGGCCCACCTCCGCCTCTGGTGACCCCCTTTTGCATATATATTGCTCGCGTCCCGAAACCCTCGAGGACGGAACCCTTTTTCGCAATCTCGTCTCTGTTCCGCCGCCGCCGCACTCCCAAGATCGGGAGCACCAGAAGAACTCTTCCCGGCACCCTGCCGGAGGGGAGAACTGAAGGAAATATGCCCTAAAGGCAATAATAAAGATGTTATTTGTATTTCCTTATATCATGATAAATGTCTTTTATTCATGCTATAATTGTATTAACCGGAAAATTGATACATGTGTGAATACATAGACAAAATAGTTTGTCCCTAGTATGCCTCTACTAGACTAGCTCATTGATCAAAGATGGCTATGTTTCCTAGCCATAGACATGAGTTGTCATTTGATCAACGCGATCACATCATTAGGAGAATGATGTGATGGACTAGACCCATCCGTTAGCATAGCACTATGACCGTTTAGTTTTACTGCTATTGCTTTCTTCATGACTTATACATGTTCCTATGACTATGAGATTATGCAACTCCCGAATACCGTAGGAACACCTTGTGTGCTATCAAACGTCACAACGTAACTGGGTGATCATAAAGATGCTCTACAGGTGTCTCCGAAAGTATTCGTGGTGTTGGCATAGATCAAGATTAGGATTTGTCACTCCGAGTGTCAGAGAGGTATCTCTGGGCCCTCTCGGTAACACCCATCACAATAAGCCTTGCAAGCAAAAAGACTAATGAGTTAGTCACGAGATGATGTGTTACGGAACGAGTAAAGAGACTTGCCGGTAACGAGATTGAACTAGGTATAGAGATACCGACGATCGAATCTCGGGCAAGTAACATACCGATGACAAAAGGAACAACGTATGTTGTTATGCGGTTTTGACCGATAAAAGATCTTCGTAGAATATGTAGGAGCCAATATGAACATCCAGGTTCCGCTATTGGTTATTGACCGGAGATGAGTCTCGGTCATGTCTACATAGTTCTCGAACCCGTAGGGTCCGCACGCTTAACGTTTGATGATGATCGGTATTATGAGTTTACGAGTTTTGATGTACCGAAGGTAGTTCTGGATGATCCGGGTTATAATGAACACCGGTTTATTCATACTGGTATTCATGACCCAGATTTTTAACTTTATAGATATGTGGTCAACTTCTGTAGCTGTTCCACTCCGGTTTAAAGAGTCATAAAACATAAACACCAAAGATGCGAATTTGCAAATAAAACCATGTAGTCAAGGCTTTTTAAGAGCTGCCAGGCTCAAAGCAAGGTTCAGCCAATCAATGGATGCGGGTACCATCCAGAGGGCCGGTCGATGGATGCGGGTACCATCCATAGGAACCAGTCGGAAAAATTTTAGCCAATCACTGGATGCGGGTAAACCCGTCTGTCCAGAGGGCCGGTTGATGGATGCGGGAATCCCGTCTGTCCATAAGAATTTTAGCCAATCACTGAATGCGGGTAAACCCGTCTGTCCAGAGGGCCGGTTGATGGATGCGGGAATCCCGACTGTTCATAAGAATTTTAGCCAATCATTGAATGCGGGTAAACCCGTCTGTCCAGAGGGCCGGTTGATGGATGCGGGAATCCCGACTGTCCATAAGAATTTTAGCCAATCACTGAATG
>LR738711.1:15067069-15100437 GCA_902687465.1 Secale cereale
CAATCACTGGATGCGGGTAAACCCGTCTGTCCAGAGGGCCGGTTGATGGATGCGGGAATCCCGTCTGTCCATAAGAATTTTAGCCAATCACTGAATGCGGGTAAACCCGTCTGTCCAGAGGGCCGGTTGATGGATGCGGGAATCCCGACTGTCCATAAGAATTTTAGCCAATCACTGAATGCGGGTAAACCTGTCTGTCCAGAGGGCCGGTTGATGGATGCGGGAATCCCGACTGTCCATAAGAATTTTAGCCAATCACTGAATGCGGGTAAACCTGTCTGTCCAGAGGGCCGGTTGATGGATGCGGGAATCCCGACTGTCCATATAGTCTTCCATGGCTCCATGAAGTCATGGATAGATCTTGAACCAATCACTGGATGGATTATCATCCAGAGGGTTTCCTTGAAGCGTCCTCTTTGAACCGGATGTGACCTCCTGCTCTTCAGAGAATCTTATTTCTTCTGAGTATATATATTCTGCAAAAAATTAGTTTTAAACCGGCCGATATGTTTGAAATATAACATATGATAAGACATACATGGTTGTCCTCACAAGATATTTGTATTGGAAAAAAGGCTGAGCCCCCGGTTTACCGAGGGTGCCGGTTTATTCATTGATCATAATATATACATAGGATACAGTGGAGCTCATAGCTTAAGTATAGTATGGTCGTAAATGGGCGATGTTCCATGGCCTCTTCGTCTCCTCTTCCGATGTCCGTGAGTCCTTGTGTTCTCGAACGTCCAGCAGGTAATATGAACCGTTGTGCAGATTCTTGCTGACCACAAAGGGCCCTTCCCAAGGCGGGGATAATTTGTGCATATCTGTTTGATCTTGGATGAGCCGGAGTACCAAGTCGCCCTCCTGGAACGTTCTGCTCTTGATCCGGCGGCTGTGATATCTGCGTAAGTCTTGTTGATAAATTGCAGACCGTGCCGCAGCTATATCACGCTCTTCATCCAGCCGGTCCAAACTGTCTTGCCTTGCTTGCTCATTGGCCGCTTCAACATAAGTCGTTACCCTTGGTGAATCATGACGGATATCACTTGGAAGGACCGCTTCAGCACCATATACCATGAAGAAAGGTGTATAACCTGTGGACCGGTTTGGCGTAGTGTTGATACTCCATAGGACAGATGGTAACTCCTCAACCCAACACCCCGGGGTTCTTTGCAAGGGAGTCATAAGCCTGGGCTTGATACCTCGCAAAATCTCCTGATTTGCTCTTTCAGCTTGACCATTGGATTGGGGGTGAGCCACAGAAGATACATCTAGGCGAATATGGTCTCGTTGACAAAATTCTTCCATCTCACCCTGAGATAAATTAGTGCCATTGTCCGTGATGATGTTGTGTGGAAAGCCAAACCGGAAAATTACCTTTTTGATGAATTTTACTGCCGTTGCCGCATCACACTTGCTTATAGGCTCTGCCTCAATCCACTTTGTAAACTTATCCACTGCTACTAGTAGATGAGTTTTCTGATCTTGGGATCGCTTGAAAGGTCCAACCATATCAAGCCCCCAAGTCGCAAACGGCCAAGTTATCGGTATCATCCGGAGCTCCTGCGCCGGAACCAGAGCACGTCTCGAAAATTTCTGACAAGCATCACACTTCCGGACCAGATCTGCCGCATCAACATGAGCGGTTAACCAATAGAAACCATGCCGGAACGCTTTAGCCACCAATGATTTTGAACTGGCATGATGACCACAATCCCCTTCATGGATCTCGCGAAGAATCCCACAACCTTCCTCAGCTGATACACATCGCTGAAATACCCCAGAAGTACTGCGATGATGAAGCTCTCTGTTTGCAATTGTCATGGACTTAGAACGCCGGACTATCTGTCGTGCCTCTATTTCATCATCCGGTAGCTCTCCTCGGCTCAGATATGCCAAATAAGGCAGCGTCCAATCCGGAATAACATGAAGTGCTGCCAATAGCTGTGCCTCCGGATCCGGAACCGCTAGGTCCTCCTCCGATGGTACTTGTACTGACGGACTGTGCAGCTCATCCAAAAAAGTATTTGGTGGCACCGGTTTACGTTGAGAACCCAACCGGCTTAAAGCATCAGCCGCTTCATTCCTTCACCGGTCTATGTGTTCCACTTGATACCCTTTAGAATATCCAGCAACTGCTTCCACTTCCCGTCTGTAAGCTGCCATGAGGGGATCTCTTGAATCCCACTTGCCTGAAACTTGCTGTGCCACCAAATCTGAATCACCCAAACACTTAACCCGGCTCAAGTTCATCTCCTTTGCTATCCGCAAGCCATGAAGTAATGCTTCATATTCTGCTGCATTATTAGTGCAAGGAAACAATAAACGGAGGACGTAACAAAACTTGTCACCTCGCGGAGAAGTTAAGACAACTCCAGCCCCCAAGCCTTCCAACTGTCTTGAACCGTCAAAGTGAATTGTCTAGTATGTAAGATCCGGCTTCTCCTCTGGAGCCTGTAACTCTGTCCAATCATTGATGAAATCCACCAATGCCTGTGATTTTACGGCGGTGCGTGGCACATACTTCAACTCATGCGGGCTGAGCTCAATGGCCCACTTTGCCACTCTTCCTGTAGCTTCCCTGTTCTGGATTATATCCCCCAACGGTGCTGAACTAACCACAGTTATTGGATGACCTTGAAAATAGTGCTTCAGCTTCCGGTTTGCCATGAACACACCATACACCAGCTTCTGCCAATGTGGGTACCTTTGCTTGGACTCAATGAGTACTTCACTCACGTAATGAACCGGACGCTGAACCGGATATTCCTTTCCTGCTTCCTTGCGCTCAACCACAATGGCGACGCTGACTGCCCGTGCATTGGCAGCGACGTATAACAGCAATGGCTCCTTATCAACAGGGGCAGCTAGGACCGGTGGTTTTGCCAGTTGTCGCTTTAGATCCTCAAACGCCGCGTTCGCCTCATCACTCCATATAAACCGATCTGTTTTCTTCAGCATCTGGTAAAGTGGGATCGCCTTCTCTCCCAAACGGCTGATGAACCGGCTTAATGCTGTGATCCGGCCAGCGATACGCTGAACATCGTTGATGCAAACCGGTTTAGTCAAAGATGTGATTGCCTTAATCTTCTCCGGATTAGCCTCTATTCCTCTGTTTGAGACCAAGAATCCTAGTAGTTTACCTGTCGGGACACCAAAGGCACACTTCTCCGGATTAAGCATCATCTTATAAGCTCGAAGATTGTCAAAAGTCTCCTTAAGATCCTCTATCATTGTCTCCTCTTTCCTTGATTTAACCACAATGTCATCCACATAGGCATGAACATTCCTCCCTATCTGTCCCTTAAGACAATTCTGAACGCAACGCTGATAAGTTGCTTGAGCACTCTTGAGCCCAAAAGGCATAGATACATAGCAAAAAGCACCAAAAGGGGTTATGAAAGCTGTCTTCTCTTGGTCTTTAACTGCCATCTTGATCTGGTGATATCCTGAATATGCATCCAAAAAACTTAGCCGCTCACATCCTGCCGTCGCATCGATAATCTGATCAATGCGAGGGAGAGCAAAAGGATCAGTTGGGCAAGCCTTGTTGAGGTCTGTGTAGTCCACACACATTCTCCACTTCCCATTCTTTTTTAACACCAGCACCGGATTAGCCAACCACTCCGGGTGAAAAACTTCCACTATGAATCCTGCGGCCAAAAGCCTAGCCACTTCTTCTCCTATAGCCTTGCGCCTCTCTTCGTTGAAGCGGCGCAAATATTGTTTAACCGGTTTATACTTCGGATCGATGTTAAGGCTGTGCTCAGCGAGTTCCCTCGGTATACCTGGCATGTCAGAAGGCTTCCACGCAAAGATATCCCGGTTCTCACGGATGAACTCGATGAGCGCGCTTTCCTATTTGAGATCAAGGTTAGCGCTAATAGTAAACTGCTTGGATCAATCACCTGGCACAAAATCAACTTGCTTGGTCTCCTCTGCCGATTTAAACTTTAATGCCGGATCATGCTCCGTAGTTGGCTTCTTCAGCGGAGTCATATCTGCCGGATCAACATTATCTTTATAAAACTTTAACTCTTCGGTGGCACATACTGCCTCCGCATAGGCTGCATCTCCCTCTTCACACTCCACTGCTATCTTGCGACTTCCATGAACTGTGATCGTGCCTTTGTGACCCGGCATTTTGAGTTGCAGATAAACATAACATGGCCTAGCCATAAACTTGGCATAAACCGTTCTCCCGAATAAGGCGTGATAGGGGCTCCGGATCTTGACAACTTCAAAAGTTATCATTTCTGACCTGGAATCATGCTCATCTCCAAATGTAACTTCCAAGTCAATCTTTCCGACTGGGTAAGCTGACTTACCTGGAACCACCCCATGGAACACCGTGTTTGATTGTCTTAGCTTCTTATCCGTCAGGCCCATACAACGGAAGGTCTCATAGTACAAGATATTGATGCTGCTACCGCCGTCCATGAGAACCTTAGTGAACTTGTAACCACCCACTTGTGGTGCCACTACCAAGGCCAAGTGGCCCGGATTATCCACCCGCATCGGGTGATCCTCCCTACTCCATACAATGGGCTGCTCTGACCAACACAGAAATTGCGGTGTTGCCGGTTCAACCGCGTTAACTGCCCGCTTTAAAACCTTCTGATCTCGTTTACACAGACTTGTGGTGAATACATGGTATTGCCCACTGCTCAACTCCTTCCGATTATTCTGATATCCGGATTGGGGTTGCTGTTGCTGACGCTGCTGATTACCCGGATTATTGTGATTACCTTGGCCCTGCTGTTGGCTGCCTTGGTTATTGTAACCACCCTGATTACGCGGCTGATTGCCCTAGTTATTATAACTTCCTTGATCATTTTGATTACCGGCCCGGTTTTGATAACCATTGTTATTGCCCCTATATCCTGATCCGGAGCTGTTCCCCTGATGACCCGGACCATAAAACCCTGGGCCTGAACCGCCATTTGGAGGCCTGCCATTAGGATTAAAGCGGCCCATCATTGCGTCCATAAAGGGCTTGCACTCTCTTATAGTGTGTTTTGCCAGTCGTTGTCTCGAGCCATGCTTCGGACAAGGCTGATCTAACTCTTGGTCCCAACTCAAATCCCCTCCGCCAATTTGCTGAGGTGGGTTGCCCATACTACGCTGAAAACCTCCTTGAACTTGGGTATTGGCTAGGAAATCAGAGCCACCTTCTGCCTTTCGCTTGCACAAGAAACTTGCAGTAGCCGGGTTAACTTGCGCTGGTTTACCAGGTTTGTTAACCTTCCCTGCTTTGTCTCCTTCAGCTTCTGGATACTTGGTATTATCAGAGTCCCCATACTTTACCAGAGCACTCATGAGAGTTCCCATATCATTGCAATCCCTTTTAAGCCGTCCTAGTTTTAACTTTAAAGATTCAAACCGGCAATTGTTCTCCAAAGTCACTATCGCCGTACTAGGATTAATACCATTTGAAGAGTGCAAGATCTCTGATACTCGCCGCACCCAAGCACTTGTAGACTCCTACTCTCCTTGCACACAGGCTGCTAGATCCACCACTGACATCAGCTGCTTGCATGTATCTTTGAAATTTTTGATAAACTGGCGGCGTAACTCCCCCCATGATCCGATGGAATTAGGGGGTAAACCCTTTAGCCAGGTCCGGGCTGTACCCTCAAGCATCATAGTAAAGTACTTTGCACAAGCCGCTTCATCCACGTCCAGCATCTCCATGGCCATCTCATAACTTTCCACCCAAGCTTCAGGAGGTAAATCCGCAGTGTAGTTAGGTACCTTACGGGGCCCTTTAAAATCCTTGGGCAACTTCACGCTCCGTAAAGCGGGGATAAGACACTGTACTCCAAAGGAACTTGTTGTGACTCCGGTTTCTGCTGTGGCGGTTTGAACTGGCGTCGTCTGACGGACCTCCTCCCGGGCTATGGATCTAACCCGGTTTGCATCCTGAGCTTGAGCATCCGCGCCTGCCGAATTATCCTGTCTGTGCCGATGTCGCCTGCGCTCACTGCTAGATACTTCTGGCTCCTCCCAATGCCTAGTGTAACTTCGGCTGGGACGTGGTGTTGAGTGCAGCCTTTCCCTGCTATGAGAATATGCTTGCTGCTGTATTAACGCCGTGTTAAGTAGCTCCTTAGCCCGGCGTGCCTCCAACGCCGCCCGGGATGTCCCCTCAACGGGTAAAGCGGCCAAACGTGCAGCAGCTGCAACGATGTTGTCCAAAGGATTCGAATAATGACCTGGAGGGGTAGGAACGTGAGATGCAGACGTGATCCTCCGATCTTGCTCCGCAGTGGGTTGCTGAACCGGTTCATCCCTGGCTGGAGGTGCCCTCAGGTTTAAAGCCGGATCATTGCTGGTCCCAGCCCCGGGTGTCCTGAACAGATCCGTCGCTTCATAAACCGACGGTAGACGAGATTGGTATTTTCGACCCCTTACTCCCTGCACAGAGGCCTGCTCCATCCTTAGATGAAAAGCCTGATCGTTCAGCTCCGCTTGCCTTATTGCTATCATTGCCTTCTCTGCTTTCAGATCCTCCTTTAATTGATCAATCCGGCCTTTTAACTGAAGGAGCTCTGCATCATCCTATGCCTTGTCTGCTGGAGCTATCGTTGCCACCGCTTTAGCTGTGAACTCCTCGATCAAGGTGGATAGAACGTCAGTAGATGAGAGGGCCGGGCCGCTCCCCCCTACACCAGCTTCTGCTGTCGCCCCGTTCACCGTGGGCTGTGAACCGGCCATAAAGACAGCCACCCGGTTTGGCGGGTCGAAGGGGTCCGGAATACTATTTCCATCGGACTCACCCTCAGACCGGCCGTCCTGCAGCTGATACAAAGACTCAGTTTCTCCGGATGAAGATTCGTCATCGGAATAGACAACTGTTGCACCATCGGATTCCGATCCGTCCTCGGCTCGAACCCCGTGGACTGTTCCAACGAAAACGTGCTTCACGGCGGGCTGAATCCGGTTTGATCTCGCACGCTGAGCCGGCTCGATGATGTTGGAGAGGATGTCCGGCTCAGGTCCCGGTTCGCCGATCTTGCCGATGAAGACGTGGATGCCGCCGAAGGGAACCCGGTACCCATATTCGATTGAATCGGCCTCCGGTCCCCAACCTGCGTCGTCGATGTAGATCCGGCCGCGGCGACTCTTGGTCATCCGGCCGACCGCGTAATCCTTGAGCCCTTCAAAGCTGCCCTTCAAGAACTCGAAACCATCGTGCGGAGGCCCCACGGTGGGCGCCAACTGTCGTGGAAATAACACGGCAGATGTCCGGTTTAACGGACTTGATGATGAGACCATCGCACGGGTTAGCTTGAAGGGGTTCATAGCACACAAAGGACACAGAGGGTTTATACTAGTTCGGCCCCTTCGATGAAGGTAAAAGCCTACGTCTAGTTGGTTTGGTATTGCTTGGGCGTCGGATTACAGGGAGCGGATCGCTTGCTTGTAGTCTCAACGGGTTGATTCTTGCTTGTCCCTGAACCGTCGCCGGGTCGTCTCTTTATATAGAGGTGACGCCCGGCCCGGTTTACAGAGTCCCGAGGCCGGCTCATACTCGTGTCCTCCTCGGTCTCTGTCCTTTCTTCCATATCTCTCAAGTTACATCATCGGGCGGTTTACAAACCATAATTCTATACATGGGCCCTAAGATCTTCATGGGCCGTAGCCTTTACTAAATATTACAACCAAACATATTATGATAAACCGGTTTACACTAGCCGGTTCATACCTGCTAGTCATATCCCTGACAGGTGCCATGGCTAGAAAGGTTTGAAAGAGGAAGACAAGTCCAAGATTCTTATATGATGGAATTTCATGGAGGGAAAAGAATTCAAACAAATCCTATTGAGAAACTAACTTGTGTTGAGCTAACACAAGAGGAAAAACCTACAAGACCAGAATCAAGCTTGAGAAGAACACACAAACGTTGGTCAAAAAGATTTTGAAAGGGGTTTTAAGAGAAGATCAAATATCCCCCTTCCAAAAGACCAAAAGCTTGGAGAAAGCCAAAGCCAAAAATTTGGAGTGTTACAGTTCGCCCGGCCTCTCCCTCGCTGTCTGGCATTGAAGATCTTCCACCTAGCAATCCCAAGTCCAAGGCGTTGAGCAAGAAGAAAAAGTCGTCACTGAGGAAATTCTCTGGCCGCAGCAGGGCCTCGGGCGAATCCAAGCAGTTGGTGGTTGGGCTTTGCCACCGGCTGGATGTTGATCTGGGTGTTGCCTCCGGGCCTTCGTCCGCTGCTGCCACTCCGAGCCGTGCTCGCCCGGCGCCGCTCCGGTCCCCCGCTTCCATGGCCCGCAAGAGCGATCGTCTCTCTCTCAGCGATGAGCGGGCGGCCGATCTGGCTGCTAGGCGGGCTGCGGCCAGAGACCTCCCTCCCACAGGTACCACACAAATCTCCCCTTCTCTCCCCAACCCCGCTCCTTCACCTGTTCGTGTTGTTCTTTCTGCACAGTCGAACGAGCATTTTACATATTTTAGATGATGTGGGGATCGTGTGTGATCCCAGTTTTGGTTCCCCTTCTTCTCTACTTGATCTTATCCGTGCGAATGAATTGGTTCAGGCTGATATTGCCAAGGCTAAGGAGGCTAGGGAGGTTGGGGCCTGTACCGCCACCTCACCAGTTCCGGCTGGTGAGGCTGAGGAGGGGGCTGTCAGGGATCATGTCTCTCCGGCACGGACCTCACCAGTTGTGGTTGGTGAGGCGGTGGAGAGGACTGGCGGGGAGCATTGCCCCCCGGCACGGCCTCGGGGGAGACCTGGCAAGAGAATCAGGGCTTGCGTGGCGCCCAGTAGATCGAGTCTGCGCATCAAGAATCTCTCCTGCCAATGAAGGCCCTCTTTTGGAATATCAGAGGTTTCGATGATAGGGGGCGCCGAGATCAGATTAAAGACCTTGTCAGGTATGAGAATATTGACTTTATAGGTCTGGTAGAAACCTTTAAACCCTCCTTCTCTCCGAACGAGCTTGCTGCAGTGGCTGGGATCGATAGATTCGACTGGAGCTTTCTCCCCTCTTCTGGTCATTCTGGTGGTTTTTTTTAGGGTCAAGACGTGATGTCTTTGACTTTGTGATGTTAGATCACGGTATTTTCTAGGCTAGCTTGGAGGTAAGACATCGATCTCTGAATGTTCTCCTGGAAGTGATGGTGATTTATGGTCCGACTGACCATTCCCTTTCCTATATTTTCTTGGACGAGATTTTAAACAAAATCGATTCTTGTAACCTTCCTTTGTTGATTGGCGGTGACTTCAATCTGCTATGCCCCCCCCCCTAGACAAAACCTCACCAAATTTCTCGTGGCCTCGAGCAAATGCCTTTATTGCTTTTTGATAACCCTCAACCGTAAGGGATCGAGATAGTCTTTGCGGGTAAGAATAACCCAATTTATTGATTCGACACACGGGGAGCCAAAGAGTATTTATAAGCTTTGACAGTTGAGTTGTCAATTCAACCGCACCTGAAATATACTTACTTGCAACAAAAGATAAGTGGTAACGGTGATATGATAGTGATGGTGGTGATAGTAAAAGTAAACAGCAAAAGTAAATAGCAAAAGTAGCAACTAGTAACCAGCAGGATTTAAAACACTGTAGGCTAGGGAGATGGATGGTTGGGCGCTGCATGGATGAGATATATCATGAATCTAACTTGGGGCAAGGCACACGGAAAAGTAATGATCATCTAGGCAAATATCAAACATTAGGCATGTATCCCATAGGTAGTTGTACGTGCTTGCAATAAGAACTTGCACAACATCTTTTGTCCTACCATCCCGCTACGAACGGGGCCAAAAGGAACTTATGGAGATTAAGGTGCTCCTGTCAAAGAGCACCGGAACAAAGCAATAAACTCAATGGATACATGTAATCCTCAAACTATGGACCATCCCCTTTGGTGTCCCAAGCTGTCACTTTTGGGATCGCCGGTTCCGGACCGTAATAGGTGCAAACAACTCATAGATAGGATCAAGAACACAAATATATTCATGCAAACACATATGGTTCAGATCTGAAATCATGGCACTCGGGCCCTAAGTGACAAGCATTAAGAGTAACAAGTTGAAGCAAAGATGATAAACACCATAGTAGATGATAGGCAACATGCCCCCAACGATCTGATAAACTATTACATGATCTAACTCATCCAATCCTTACCATCCCCTTTGCCTACAGCAGGGAATTACTCACACATGGAAGGAGAAGTCATGGAGGGAGGATGGAGTAGTGATGATTATGACGATGGCGACGATCTCCCCTCTCCGGAGGCCAAATCAGCCTCCAGATTAGCCCTCCCAAAGAAGAACAGAGGGTGGCGGCGGCTCCGCGATGAAAACTGGGAAAACAACTCCTGATCTCGGGTTTTCTCGTCACGGGCTAAATACGGGTCAAAGTAGGGCACCAAGGGAGGTGGGACCCGCCCAGGCGGCCTGGCGCGGCGGCCAGGGGTGGGGCCGCGCCACCAGGGCGCCTGGGCCCCCCTGGTTGCCCTCTGGTCCATCTTCTGGCACAAGGTTCCTTCGGGTGCGTGGATTTTCTGTGATTTTTCGTGGAATTTTCTGAGACACCTAAAAATCCGTTTTCCTGCACACAATAAAACCATACAGGCAGCTCTGCTGAAAACAGCGTCAGTACGGGTTAGTTTAGTTCAAATCATGCAAGAATGAGGTCAAAACAATAGCAAAAGTGTTTGGAAAAGTAGATACGTTTGAGACGTATCAACTCCCCCAAGCTTCGCATATTGCTTGTCCTCAAGCAATTCAGTTCAACGAACTGAACGCGACAAAGAAAACTTTGACAAACTCTTTTGCTTCATTAGATGTATATAAGCATGTACTACGAAAAGAGTCTAGCAAGTATTGAAACAATGCTATGAGGACAATGCACAGAGCAATCTTTCTTTCAAGTGACCAATCACAAATAACCAAGAGTAAATAATATACTTACTGAAAATCAAGACAAGATTACATTGCACATAGCTTGAGCATATTAGAGTGGTATCTCGCTAGCCTCCATGAGTGAAGCAAAACATAAATGCAGAAACTCCTCCAGAGTTTTAAAGGAGACTAGAACTAAGAATTTCAGAACAAATAATATCACAAGCATGCAGAAAACAATGTAATACTTTGGGACAATGCACATTACACTCAGAATGACAATTATGCTCTCCTAGTTGGTGCTTTGAAGAAAGAAGGTGGATACTCTCGAACTGTGGAATTTGATGGCGAGGTTGAAAACCCATGGTTGGAAACAAAGACTAAACATGTACCAGAGCTCTTGGTTTGAAAACAGAGGTAAAAATGTTTTTGAGAGGTGCATATTTCGTCAACGAATGCTAGTAGATAACCCAATTACTTCTTGAGCTGGATAGGTTTCGAGGAACGGCTCCCGCACGGGGACGATCACATCCCCTTAATCTCCTTTGTTTATCACTGCCAAAGTTTTCTGATTTCTCATGAACAAAGCGTGAAGGAGGGTTTGTTTGTTGTATTATCTTTTATGAGCCGGGCGCACTCTATGCCAGTTCCTTCTCGTATTAGGGGTTTGAAGATTAGACATGCAATCCCGGGGTGAAACTTGTCCAACTTAAAAAGATCATGAATTAACTACTACTTACTCATGAGCTAAAACAGAGGCACAAAAGAGAAATGCTTTTGATTAATTTCGAGATGGTACACGAAAGTCTTCGTTAGGAATGGCAGGTAAATACCATGTATAGGAAGGTATGGTGGACTCATATGGCATAACTGGTTTAAAGGATTTTGGATGCACAAGCAGTCAGTCCGCTTAGTACAGGTGGAGGTTAGCAAAAGACTGGGAAGCGACCAACTAGAGAGCAATAACGGTCATAATCATGCAGAGCGACAAAGCAACATTGAATCGGGCATGAAAGTGATATAACTATTCTGAAACTCAAAGATCATCAAGGAAGAGCAGACTTTTAAGTCTTAAACATGTGTAAACATGTGCCAAGTCAATCCAAGAATTCTCCAAAGGGACATACCACCTTAGTATACCAAACTATGAACAGTGCAATGCATGTAAATCATTTCAATAACACATTATACACTCTAGTTATTTGAGACTAGCCACAAGGAAAGCATGAACCACTGGAAGAGCATTGTAAACATAGCACTATGTCGCTACAAGCTGGTCTCTAGATCATAAGTACAGGCATATGTACAAAAGTAGAAACAAGAAGAGTTCATACCGGTTTTCCTTTATTGCTTCCCTTCAGTCGATCTTCGTCATTACTGCCTCGTCACTTGCACGATCGAACGTAGGAAATATAATTAAATGCCATCACGGACTCGAGCTGAACTCTAAAAACAAAGCAGACTAAAGAGAGAAAGGAAATCTTTTTGGATTATTTCAAAGGTTGAACGAAAGCAAAAGAAAGAGAAAATCTTTTTGTTGTTTTTGCAAAGAAAGAAATAAAGAAGAACGGGCAAAAACCTCGAAAAGATCAAAGCGAATAAAACGGATAATACAACGGAAAAAATGAGAAGGGCACGTACTCCCCCAAGCTTAGGCTTTTGGCCTAAGTTGGTAGTAGCTACTGCCCCCAGGAGCCTCCTGCTCCGGGGGAATGGTGGTGAGTCCAAGGGTCGTAGAAGGATTCCGGCGCGTACACCGAACTCCTCGGATCCTCCCACGAAGAAGGGTCCGCACTCCAAGCGGAGGAAGACCCTTCACCAAACTGGGTGCCGGTCTTCCGCTGAAAAGGTGGTAACTCACCGTGCTCCTCCTCGTCGGGCACAACCCCCTCCATGGAGTTATGAAACTGATGCTGGGCCATGAACTCATCGAACTGGATAACATCAAAGGACCATCTGTTCCCGCGAGAAAAATCAAACAAAAAGGTGCAGGTAGACGGATCTCGCGTTCCGCGGTAGTTCCGAAACGCAAGATATAAACAAGATTACTAAGCTCAGAAGTCATGGTAACAAACTTATGCCTTTTCATAGCAGCAAGATCAAAACTTAAATAAGTAAAAGGGTCATCATCAGGGTGTGGGGTGCCTTTAAGATGTTCTAAGATAAGTGTGGCATAAACGCCACCAAATAAATCTCCCATGTTACCGTTCATAGCAAGGCGTCGAGCGATTAAGGCACCCTGATTATAATCAAACCTCCTTGAAAGGGCGATTGCCAGGATAGCAATATCCGGCGCAGAAATGCTGCTCGTGTTGTCACGAGCTAATACTCCTCTAGCAACATAATATGCAAAATACCTGAGGTGAGGGAATAAGATGCTGGAGATTTTTGACCGATGAATATCCCTCGTACCCATGCTGCAGAGAGAGTTGAAGACGGTTTTCAGCTCGGAGGGCTGAGAGGTCATCTTAGCCGTCCGCCCAATGTTTGGCACACCTATTATTTCACAAAACTTTCCCAAGGGCATGGTGATAAGATCATTGTAAATTTTAAACTCAATAGCACCAGTATCAGGGTTATATCTAAAACTGTTAATGAAACCGGAGGTGAGTTTTTGATACTGAATAACACGGCACGTGACGAGCCGTGTCAGACCTGCAATAGCACAAAGATTATAAAACTCATCCTTGATTCCCGCAGCTTCAAGGAATTCATCACATGGAAACATCATAGCACGTGCTGGACTTGTGTCTTCCAACAACTCTAGGGGCACATGATCTTCATTGTAGCTCACCCTAGCAGTCGAGGGTGAAGCTGCGGCTCTAGTAACTCGATCAGAGTGTGTGGGCCTCCTCTTCTCAAGCCACCCCTTTGCCCTTCCTAACAAACTCATTTCTGAAATTTTTGGCAAATTACAAAAACAAGGATTTAAACAAAGTGGGTTAAGGCAAACTACTCAACTCACTTACCTAAGGCATAAACTTGCATCAAAACTTGGAAAACAAATTTCTACACATGCATGCAAGCTCATCTACACAGCACCAAGAACTACTAAATACTCACAAATGAAGCCACCAACCAAAAATCTAATTGGAGGGGTGGAGGAGTTACATACCAGGGAGTATTTGTTCAAAATCTCAGCTCGAATGATAGGCTGTAGAGAGAGATCGAAGAATCGCCTCCAAGAGCAGCAAGAACGCAAGAACAAGTGCAGAACTCGTGTTTTTGGAGAGGAAGAGAGAGAGAGGAAGAAGACTTACCTGGAGGGGGGCCTTGTGGGCCCCAGGCGCCCTGTGGGCGCGGCCAGGGGGCAGGCCGCGCCAGCTGGACGCCTGGGCCACTGGTGGGTCCCCCTGGTCGGCCCCAGGTGCCTCTGGGTCACTCCCGCCATGGAAATTTTTATTTTTGTTTTTCTGGAATTTTTCTGAAAACTTCACTGTTGAATTTTTTTCGAAGTTCAAAAGGGATGCAAGACTTTCTGAAAACTTAAAGCAGTGATTAGTATTGTGAAGCTTCAAAACATAAACACTTGGTACAGCAAGGAGAACAAAACTAAAACAAATGAAAACATAACAAGCTCAACTTTTTATCTATATAAAACATGTTCATTAGTAAGGTTGATCAAGTCTTACCAACAAACATGCGATATATAGAGCAAAAAGTCTCACCTCTTACGAAGTGATCATTGCACCTTTACTTTAATGGACATTGTCCCCACCATAATAGTTTTATATTTGTGGTACACATGTAGTGGACAGTCCCATTCTCCAATCTTCACGGTCTCGATATTTTCTATAGAGTTGAGGCCATGCCTCCTGTCGGTCTTCTTTGGAAAATACACCGTGTGTTCTTTATCATTCACATTGAAGGTAACCTTCCCTTTATTGCAATCAATAATAGCACCTGCGGTGTTAAGAAAAGGTCTACCAAGAATAATGGACATGCTCCCATCCTCGGGCATGTCAAGCACAACAAAATCAGTAAGGATCAAACAATTAGCAACTTCTACAGGGACATCCTCACAAATACCTATCGGAACGGCGGTTGACTTGTCAGCCATCTGAAGAGAGATATCTGTAGGAATTAGTTTCTCTAAACAAAGCCTCTTGTAAAGAGAGAGAGGCATAACACTCATTCCTGCTCCAAGATCACATAAAGCAGTTTTGACATAATTATTATTTATGGAGCAAGGAATGGTGGGTATACCTGGATCACCAAGCTTCTCAGGAATCTTGCCACTGAAAGAGTAGTTAGCAAGCATAGTAGATATTGCTTCATTAGGAACTTTTCTTTTATTAGTGATAATATCTTTCATATATTTTGAATAGGGAGGTAACTTAATAGCATCAGTCAAAGGGATTTGAAGAAAAAGAGGTTTAATCCACTCACAAAACTTATTGTAATGCTCTTCTTCTTTAGATTTGAGACACTTACCTGGAAAGGGCATGGGTTTCTGTATCCATGGTTCTCTTTCCTTCCCATGTCTTCTTGCGACGAAGTCTTCTCTAGTGTACCTCTTACGTTTGTCAGGTGCTCCTTCTTCTCGAACTTCAGGCGGATCATTCTTCTCATTATCCTTACCTTTAGGTTCGGCACCGTCTTCAGTCTCAGCATCGGAGATAGATACACTGTTGGGATCAACAGCTGGCTCTTCATCTGTAATAGGATCATTGGAATTGTCAGCCTCCTTATGTTTCTTCTTCTTCTTCTTCTTTGGAGAGCCAACAATTTCTTCTTCCTGCATTTGATAATCTTGCTCGATTCTCCTCGGATGCCTCTCTGGATAGAGAGGATCTTGAGTGCTAGTTCCTCCTCGGGTCTTAATCCCGAAGGCCTGCAAATCATCTTGTTTGGCATTGTTAGCAAGCAAATCTTTTTGCACATTAGAAATTTTTTCAAGCTGAGTTTGAACCATATGAAAATTCTTCACAAGACATTTAACATCATTAACTGTTCTACCTAGAACATCAAGCAAATTTTTGATAGCAAGGGAATCATCATGCAATTGACTTTGTATCCTCTCATTAAAATGATTTTGTTTCATAATAAAATTATCAAACTCATCTAAACATTGATCAGGAGGCTTACCACGAGGGATGTCACTTGCGTTGAAATCTAAAAGAGAGTGTACCTCTACCATAGGAGGGTGAGTGGTAGGCTCACACAACTTCTCAATTGGGGGTAGATTCTTCACGTCTTCAGTTTTAATACCCTTCTCTTTAATAGAATTCTTTGCTTCTCGCATATCTTCGGGGCTTAGAACAAACATGCCCCTCTTCTTTGGTGGTGGAGGTGGTTCGAGGACGGACCAATCTTCATGGTTTTTGGCAATCCTGCCCATCAAATCCTCTGCATCGTCCGATGTTCTTTTCCTGAAAACACAACCAGCACAACTGTCCAAATAGGACCTGGATTCATCAGTTAGACCAGCATAAAATATATCGATTAATTCATTCTTAGGGAGTCCGTGTCCTGGTCTAGCCCGAATCAGACCACAGTACCTCCCCCAAGCTTTAGGGAGGTGCTCATCCTGCAACTGTTTAAAGTTATAAATTCTTTGTAAAGCAGCATGTTGCATATGAGCAGGAAAGTACTTATCAACAAAAGAGTGAGCTAAGTCTTGAGGACTCTTAATGGAACCACATGGGAGTGAATCATACCATGTTTTAGCACCTTCCTTCAAAGAGAAAGGAAGAAGCTTAGTCACATAAAAGTTTCGTTTCTTCTCATCCGTGGTAAACAAGCCACCCAACTCAGTGAGTTTGGTCAGGTGTGCAATAGCATCATCATTTTCTCTGCCATAAAAGGGGTCAGCTTCAACCATAGGTATAAGTGAAAGATCAACAGAGAAATCATAATCAGGATCATCAATGCATATAGGAGATGTAGCAAATTCAGGATCAGGAACGGTCTTGTTCTTCAAAGAGTGTTTTTCAAGCAGCTTCTTAATAGCTTCAGGGTCAGAGCCGGCAAACTCTGTCAGTTCCCTGCATAAATCATCATCAAGCATAATGTAATCATCATCAAGGAGTCTCTCCTTGAGTTTACTCAAATCAGGATAATCATATGTTCCACCAATAGGGTAGCGAGCAACAGGAATTTCAATTCCAGACTTTTTTGCGGCAGCAGCGATCTGTTTCTCAAGAGCAAAACCAAGTGAACTAATATCATCAAGAGTAGTAGAAGCATCATCAAGAGTATCGGACATAGTAACAGATTCAGTAGGAGCATCATGCGGTGGCGGTGAGGCAAACTTACTCATAACAGAACGTGAATCAAGTGTAGCACTAGTGTTCAGAATAGTACCTCTTCTTGTAGTGGATAGTAAGATCGGAACCTTGGGGTCTCCTTTCTTACCCATAGCGGATGAAGTGCAGCAGGTATGATACTTCAAGTAGACTTGTAAATATTGCTATGCTCCCCGGCAACGGCGCCTGAAAACGGTACTTGATAACCCTCAACCGTAAGGGATCGAGATAGTCTTCGCTGGTAAGAATAACCCAATTTATTGATTCGACACACGGGGAGCCAAAGAGTATTTATAAGCTTTGACAGTTGAGTTGTCAATTCAACCGCACCTGAAATACACTTACTTGCAACAAAAGATAAGTGGTAACGGTGATATGATAGTGATGGTGGTGATAGTAAAAGTAAACATCAAAAGTAAATAGCAAAAGTAGCAACTAGTAACCAGCAGGATTTAAAACACTGTAGGCTAGGGAGATGGATGGTTGGGCGCTGCATGGATGAGATATATCATGAATCTAACTTGGGGCAAGGCACACGGAAAAGTAATGATCATCTAGGCAAATATCAAACATTAGGCATGTATCCCATAGGTAGTTGTACGTGCTTGCAATAAGAACTTGCACAACATCTTTTGTCCTACCATCCCGCTACGAACGGGGCCAAAAGGAACTTATGGAGATTAAGGTGCTCCTGTCAAAGAGCACCGGAACAAAGCAATAAACTCAATGGATACATGTAATCCTCAAACTATGGACCATCCCCTTTGGTGTCCCAAGCTGTCACTTTTGGGATCGCCGGTTCCGGACCGTAATAGGTGCAAACAACTCATAAATAGGATCAAGAACACAAATATATTCATGCAAACACATATGGTTCAGATCTGAAATCATGGCACTCGGGCCCTAAGTGACAAGCATTAAGAGTAACAAGTTGAAGCAAAGATGATAAACACCATAGTAGATGATAGGCAACATGCCCCCAACGATCTGATAAACTATTACATGATCTAACTCATCCAATCCCTACCATCCCCTTTGCCTACAGCAGGGAATTACTCACACATGGAAGGAGAAGTCATGGAGGGAGGATGGAGTAGTGATGATGATGACGATGGTGACGATCTCCCCTCTCCGGAGGCCAAATCAGCCTCCAGATTAGCCCTCCCGAAGAAGAACGGAGGGTGGCGGCGCCTCCGCGACGAAAACTGGGAAAACAACTCCTGATCTCGGGTTTTCTCGTCACAGGCTAAATACGGGTCAAAGTAGGGCACCAGGGGAGGTGGGACCCGCCCAGGCGGCCTGGCGCGGCGGCCAGGGGTGGGGCCGCGCCACCAGGGCGCCTGGGCCCCCCTGGTTGCCCTCTGGTCCATCTTCTGGCACAAGGTTCCTTCGGGTGCGTGGATTTTCTGTGATTTTTCGTGGAATTTTCTGAGACACCTAAAAATCCGTTTTCCTGCACACAATAAAACCATACAGGCAGCTCTGCTGAAAACAGCGTCAGTCCAGGTTAGTTTAGTTCAAATCATACAAGAATGAGGTCAAAACAATAACAAAAGTGTTTGGAAAAGTAGATACGTTTGAGACGTATCACTTTTATCTGGGATGCGGCTGTCCGCGAGATTCCTTGGGTTGGAGCCCACTACACATGGACTAACCATCAACCCCCCCCCCCCCATTCGTTCGGTTCTGGATCGTGTCTTTGTTTGTCCTAGGTGGGACTCTACCTTTCCCCGCTCCTCCCTAAAGGCACTACCGCTTGTGGGCTCAGACCATACGCCTTTGATTTTAGATGATGGTATCCGTATGACTTCCTCCCCCAGTTCCAGTTTGACGCTTCTTGGCTTTTAGTTGACGGCTTCCCCGACCTCTTAGCTACCAAGATCACCACTTTCCTTTCTAACCCACGGCGCTCTTTCGGTCCGATGGATGACTCGCACCAATGCTCTTATTTCCTTCGAAAATTCCTACGAGGGTGGGCCTGTAATCATGCTACGGCTTCTAGACATGACAAAGCTCGTATCACTGCTCAAATCAACCTCTTGGACGCACGGGCCGACGGGCCTCGTTTTTCCTCCTCGGACTGGCAAGCTCGTTATGATCTCGAAGAAACCTTACTTTCTCTACATCGTCAAGAGGAAATATATCGGAGACAAAGGGGCACGATCAATTAGACTCTGAAAGGAGACTTGCCCTCGGCTTACTTCTTTGCTATTGCCAATGGCAGACGGCGCCGATGTGTGATTGATAGCCAGATCATTTATAATATTAGGGTCTCGGATCGGGCCCTGATTTTGGAACACGTAGTGCATTTCTTCTCAGCTCTTCTTGCCGCCAAACCTGAGGTGGGATTCCGGTTGGCTAACTCCTTCTGGGAATCTCAGGAGTTGGTGTCGAATAACGAGAACAAAAATCTGCTGCTTCTCCTCTCCGATGATGAAATTCTTTTTACAATCCGTTCGGCGAACCTAAATGCGGCGTCTGGTCCCGATGGGTTCTCTATCCCCTTCTTTAGGCATTTCTGGCCAAAATCAAGGGTTTGGTTATCGCTGTTATCCAGGGCTTCTGGCTAGGCACTGTCGACATTTCCAGACTTAACTATGATGTGCTGACTCTTATTCCTAAGGTCAAAGGGGCGGACCAAATTACGCAATTTATACCTATAGCTTTGATCAATAACTTTGCTAAATTTTCGGCTAAAGGTTTCGCTACCAGGCTCTCCCCCATTGCGCACCGCGTGATCAGTCCATTCCAATCGGCTTTCATTAAGGGACGATACATTCTGGACGGGGTTCTATGTTTACATGAGATCATTCACGATCTGCATATGCGGGGAACCAAAGCAGTCGTTCTGAAACTTGATTTTAAAAAAGCTTATGATTCCGTTAGTTGGTCTTTTCTCCGCCAAGTCTTGCTGGCCAAAGGCTTTGATGGTGCTGTTGTACACAGGCTATTGCAGTTGGTCAAGGGAGGCCACACTGCGGTCTCTGTGAATGGGCAGATTAGTAACTTCTTTGCCAATGGCAGGGGCCTTAGGCAAGGCGATCCTGCATCTCCTATTCTCTTCAACTTCGTGGCGGATGCTCTTTCACGAATTTTGACTAGGGCTGTTGTAATGCCCAGGATGGGACTATACCTCCTACGTGTCGAGGCACGACTTAAATGTATAAGCCCATCCTAGAATGATCTCAAGTTTGGTATCTTTGCACGACTCATGTGAAAGAGGGATTAATTGCAAAAGAAGATAGTTGGCTTACACTCGCCACTTCACACAATACATTACATAAGCATAACATCATTCAAAACATCACAACCCGACTACGGGTGAAGATCCAAAAGAAAGATACCAAAACAACATAAAGCCACAGGTCCGGATCGAATCCTAGTAGAAACCACTACTGATCGCCGAAACGTAACAAGCATACGGCCACTCTCTTCATCGAGCTCCCTGAAACTCTGAACCAGCTCCTGCATCCTTCTTGGCTGAACCTGCATCTGGTGTTGTAGTATCTGTGAGTCACGAGGACTCAGCAATCCCATAACCATGGGTATCAAGACTAGCAAAGCTTTGTGGGTAGGAAGAAGGATAGTGGTGAGGTTGCAGCAGCGGCTAAGCATAATATGGTGGCTAACTTACGAGTACCAGAATAAGATGAGCATCTACGCAAACGGTCGCAAAAGTAGTGATCGCTAAAGATCCTAACTACATATGAGTCAAACATAACCCCACCATGTTCTCTTCTCAAAGTGAAAAGAGACAGTCACGGTTACTCACACAGTTGTGTGTTTTACTTCGGATCATCTGTCAAGTTTTCTACAACCGGACATTAACAAATTCCAATCTGCCACATAACCGCGGGCACGGCTTTCGAAAGATCATAACCCTGCAGGGGTGTCCCAACTTAGCCCATCACAAGCTCTCACGATTAGCTGAAGTGATAAATATAATATCATCACCCCTTATCTTAGGGAAATCCGATCAGGCTCGGCATCCCGGTAGCACAAGTCATTTCGACAATGGTAAAACAAGTCCAGCAAGACCTCCCGGCGTGCCGACACCCTGATAGTAGCCGCGCGTATCTTGTCTCAGGCCACGTCCGGATGGGAATAGCTACGAGTAAAATCAAACCTCGAGTTTCCCCAAGGTGGCCCCGCAGGTTGCCCGTTTGGGACCAACACCATCAGCACTGGCCCCCCCTGCTATGTAGAATTAAGAATCCTCGAGGACGCGACCCCCTATGCAAATTTAATTAATTAATTAAGTTGTTATTATGAGCAAATTAAAACCAATGTTGGGCCTTGCTGGAGGAGTTTTATTCAAAGTCGAACTGTCAAGGGGTCCCCATCCACCCATCGTGTAAGGAACGCAAGATCAAGGAACATAATGCCGGTTTATCGACGCCTAAGGTGGCATGAGTGGAACAAAACACCGAGCAAAAGGCCAAGCCTTCCACCCATGCCCAGTATATAGGTGTGTTAATAATAATTATAGATATTGTGATATACCAACAACAAGTTCCCTCCTGGAACAAACTTCATCTTCACCTGCAACTAACAACGCTATAAGAGGGGCTGAGCAAGCGGGTAACATAGCCAAACAGTGGTTTTGCTAGGAAGGTTTCAAGGTTAGAGGTTTCATGGCAACAAGGAGAGGCTGACATAAAAGATGGGTTGCGCGACATGTAACGATAGCATCAAGACAACTAAGCATGGCAATGGTAGTAAAGGTATCCAAGGGTATGATCATCTTGCCTGGGATTCCACAGGGGAGAAGAACGGATCCATGAAGCTGACGGAGCAATAGTCGAGCGAATCCTCACAACTCCGGAACGAAACCGAAGCTTCGGAACAACTGTTCTCGGAGGGGTTCGAGAGCGTAGAGGAAGAAGTCGTTCACGTTCGGAGAGGAAGTAGCCGTTCTCGTTCGTAGAGGAAGTAGTGGTACACGGCCGAAGAGGAAGTAGTTGTTCATGGGTCTTCGGCGACGGTAGACGTTCACGTTACGTGTCGTGGTACTTGCGACGTCGGGGTACACGGGATCTCCATGTGTAGTCGAACTTGACGCATCCGAAGGGTACTTGACGCGTCGTGTAGTGTCGTCGTGTAGGCGTTCCCGTTCGTAGATGTACTTGTCATCGTAGCCGTTCGGTCGTCGTGGTACTTGTCATAAGGTCGTCGTGGACATAGTGGAACTTGGTCGTGGTACTTGTCGCGTCCATGAAGTAGTCGAACTTGACGGGTCGCCGAGTAGCCGAACTTGGACACACCGGAAGGAACACTTGGCAAAAAGAAACATGGCAGCAACAAGTCTTGGCACATGACAGAAGGCAAAAATGCCCAACCAACACGGAGCGGCGCTGGCCTTGGCGAACAACATTCGCAGCAAAAGGAGGCAGCGGCAACTTGGCGAGGAGGCGATGGAGTGGCCGCGGGGCTGCTGCCTTTGCACGGAGGGAAGGTACGGCGCTGGAGGCGCAGCTCCTGGTCGGCGGAGGCTTGGCCAGGGAAGCAGGGAGGCAGGGCTGGACTCGAGGACGGAGGGGCTCGAGGGAGGTCGACGGGGCGCTGGGGAGCTCCTCTGGCGCGGAGGGAGCCGGCGAAGAGCACGGAGGAAGGAGGACGGGCGCGGCCTTGGCGCGCTGGAGGGAGGCGCTAGTGCGGAGGACCCTGGCCGCTGGAGTTGGCGCGAGGCGCGGGCGCCTGGGGTTTCGCAGGGGCGCGGCGCCGCCTGGCCGAGGCGCTGGGCCGGAGGGGCTCGCTCGGGGCCGGAGCAGGGAGGCTCGGAGGGAGACGGATGCGGGCGATGGAGAGGAGGCCGCAGCTCCAGGCGCTGGTGGAGGAACGGCGCTGGGCTCTGGGGATCGAGGGCAGAGATGCGAGGCAGGGGAGGTCGGGATCGAGCGCTTGGGAGATGGGGTCGAGGGATGAGAGGCTCGGGCTCAGTCGAGAGGAGCGAGGGGAACGAGATCGAGCGCTCGAGGCCTCTGGCGGCGGACGAAGGAAACAGGAGCGAGGGAGGGAATCGGTGCGGCTAGGGTTAGAGGCGCTACGGGGAGGTCTGGGCCTTGGGCCTAGGAGCTGGGCCGGCTGCGGCTAGAGTGAGCATAGAGGCCTTAGGGAGGCCTGGGCTGGAATGGCCTAGAGGCCTGGCTGCTCTCTTTCTCTGAAAGAAAATAAAACACAACCAAGAAGAAAAGATAAAGGAGAGAAGAAAAGAAAGAGGTAGTTAGGAAAAGAATTTGCACAAGAGGTCAATTTTTCCGGACTCGCAAAAATGTAAGGAATTTAAATAAAATTGTTGGAGGGTTTTTGGAAGAACCTTGAAACAACGGAAAAGAATTAAGACAAGGTTTTGACGGTGAAACTAGAATTAAGAGGCATGGGGAAAAATTGTGCAAGTGTATTGGTTAATTCCAACAAATGGAAAATTATTTATAATAGCTCCATAATACCAGGAGGATATGTTTTAAAGAGAAGTCATCCTTCCCTCGATTTAAATGGACCGAAGGTCCACACAATTTATTTAAGGTTGAGATGCAAGAAAAAAATGACATGATGGCATGATGACATGATGCAATGCAAAAATAAATAACACAACACAAAAGAAATACAAGGGAGAAACCCGGAACATCTGGAATCTTCTGGGACGTCGGTCTTCGGGCGTCACAACTCTCCCACACTAACAGAGGATCTCGACCCGAGATCCTAGAGATATCACCGGGTAAAACGGAAAAGGAGGAGGTAAAACAAAGTTGCTTCTTTGACAGACGAGTGAAACCACGAACCTTGAGAGGTTGAACAAATTGAAAGAAGAATACAATGGAGATGAACGAAGATGAAACACTCCGTTGGAAAAGAGGAACAAGGAGCATTATGAGAACCTTGCAGGTTGAAAGACATGAAACAAGAGCTTACGAACCAAAAGAATATGAAACCTTAATGGTATAGCCAAGGAAAAAGAATGACAGAATTTGGACAGCACTCCGTCTGAAAATGGAAGGAATTCACAAGAACTTGCCAAGTTGGGATGATACTTGATGAAAACAACAAAACACAGCCTCCGGAACAATTAAAAGAATGGCACAAGGGGTGAGAAAGATTCAGACAGCACTCTGGTTGAAAAGAGAGGCAAAACTTGATAAGATGAGAGAATTAGAATGGAGAATACAACGCTCCGGATAAATAGACAAGCAAGGGAAAAAACATGATCTCGATATGACAAGATGATGGTTCGAAGAGAGCAATATCACAATGCCTTCGGAATGAAAGAATAGCACATAAATCAACGAAAGAAAAGAATGGAGAAGACAAATGACAACTTCTCCCACGAATGAGTTTGAAAGAGCATCTTTACCAAGATGGGTTGAACAGAGCTGTTGGAATTCAACAACGAAAGAATAAGCTTGATGTGGGCTTATGGAAAACATCTCAAAATTAAGAGGTGACAACCAGCCACTAACTTAAACAATTGATTGGATAGAGATCAACAAGGAGACGAAAAACTTATATCACCGGAATGATAAATGAAGAACTTGGGTCATTTATAAGTACCACAATAGCAGCAATCCTTAGGGAAAGCTTTTAGGTGAAATACAACCCAAGATGACTCCAACGAATAATTGAAGGTTGAAAGGATCTCCTGAACAAAGAAAATGATGGGTTTAAATATCTCATTCCTGACAACTTGTGAATCATGAAACATGAAGGAATTGTCAAAAATGACATAACACCATCTGAAAAGATAAGGTAGAAAGGATGACACTTGGAAAGCATGATAAAGAATGCTTGAGCTCCAACAAGAATCTTGATGAAGACTTCGAGGATGAATTAAAACATGATGAACCACCATGAAGAACTCCGGTAACAAAAGGATGAGAAGTGAAAGATGAAAAGAATAAGATTCAAGGTCTGCGATGAATTAGATGGAGCTTTGAAATGATATAACAGAAATAACTTGGAGCTCCGGAAAACAAGATGAACAACTTAGAACTGAGAATATGATATGATGAACAAGCTCCAGACAAAGAATTAAATCACCTTGAAGGAATAAGAATAAGAATTATGTCATGCATCTCCTTCACCAATTTAAATTGATGACAACCAATGGATTTGGCATACTACTTATTCTCCTTGGAAAGACTTTAAAGAGAGATCTAGCACAAGCTTGGATAAGTATTCGACGAACCACCGGTAGAATTATGAAAAGAACGAGTGAATTAAAACGATAACAACGGAAGAGTAAACTTGAATGAGCCACCGTAAGAATATGGAGACGAACGAAGAGACATCAATGAAGAATATTTGGATGACGAAGTTGAAAGCTGAGAACGAGGAAATATTCTGAAATGATGGCCTTCGGAGGATCACAAAGAAAAGAATTCATGAAATGCTTCGGATGGGTATGAAAAGAATTCCTCACAATCTGAACAATAATGAGGATGGCATGAAGCTAGAACCACGAATCTTCAAGAGAACGGGCCAAGATTTAAGAGAAACACTTCTCCGGTCTCCAAATGTTGAGGATGAAGACGAGAAATGCCATAAGAATTGTTGAGCACTCCGGAATGAAGAATTAAAAAGGTTGAACCAACAATGAAAAAGAATTTGAAAACGATCTTGGAGAAGGCATGTGACTGATGGGAATCATTCTTACGTCACACTTTAAAAAGAATTCTCCGGAAAAAGAAGAGTCAGGTAAGATCCTGGGAAAAGACCTGTGGGTTAGGGCCCACTAAAGAAATCACCGTTGGAAAGATTGCTTAAGAGATATTGCACCGATTGAATTAAATGGCTTGGGTAAGACAACAATCTCAAAATAGCTTGACAGGATTAAGAATGGAATTATGAATCTTCAGCACTCCGGATATGAATAGCAAGAGGAGAATGATTAATTGGTGCACCGGAATAAGAAAGCATTGTGAAATAAGGAAAAGGATAAGATCAACACCGAATTCTTGAATTACATCCACCGGCAGAATCTGAGAACAAAAGAATGATGAACTTGAAGCTCTTGAGCATCTTCATGATAAGCACCGGATAAGGACATTGAAAGAAAAGAATGAAGAAATATCACATGAATAAAATGGATACTTCATCTGAGAATTTCTGACTCCAAGAAAAAGAAGGGTGGGAGGGCGGGTAAAACAAAGACAACTTGAGACGAACAAAATGGACAATCGTCAGATTTCTCAACGGCGTCTGTATGGAATAACTTGAAGAGAAGGCGCCCCAGTTGAAAAAGATTAACATGAAAATCTCGATGGTCAAGAGGAATTAGCACTCCCATAGAAATATGAGAATACCGATTAGGAAGGTATGGGATCAACATTTGACATCGAAGCAACTCGAATACCAGAATCAAAACAAAACAAAGGATAGATATGCAACATGATCTTCACACTATCATCCGAACAGAGAATTGAACGAATGAATTCCGTAGGTACATCAACTAGACGAGAAGCCACTTGGAAGAACAAAAGATAAATAAAAGGAACAAGGAACAGATAGAACAAATACAAGATAGAAGTTTCGTTCGACATATTCGTGCTGAAAGCTCATGGAACGTGTTACAAAAGGGTTTTGCAATCCCCGGATCAGCATAGCCAAGGACCCTTTAAGATGCAACTCCCGATCGGAACAAGCCCATAAAACCACTTCACTCAATGTAGAACCCCGAACTTCATATCGTGCATCCGTTGGAAGAATGCCTAGAACTACTAGATGAACCCACCTATTAATTTCCGAAAGTTTCCAGTTATGCAATCAGGTGTTGGGGATACAGGGGAAGCACCGCGCAATCAACTCTAATCCTACATCCAGCTGTATCCATCCTTCAACACATAACCAGTTGTTCTCGGAAACCGTTTACCTCGGACCTTCGAAACGCATCCACTATACAAGCTATGGCAATACTCCCGAACTACCTCCCCAGTACTGGGTGATGTCGGGGTTATCTTGCCACTAACCGCATAGGAGAGTTTTCGATGTCGGCCGTCTTAAGTATTCTAGTACTGCCGCGATGGATTTGTGACGACAACACCTCGGAGCTCAACTCCCCGGGACACTGCCACAACCCCTAATGACAGGAGGCATCGAGAACAATGTTCTCGTCACAAAGACATCGGAACAATCCAAACAATACTCGCGAGATCCTAAAAAAAAATTGGTGCAATTTTTGAAAGTAGAAGAGGCAAGAGTAATCGTCAGGAGTCCTCACCAGAGAGAAAAGAGATGAGGAGCAAAAGAAATCCTACTCTCTGATATATATATAGGACTCAAAACATTTTCAAGTGTGTGCCTAGACTCAACCGTCAACGATTCGATCAATCAGTGGGGGCTTCTAGGTCGGAGAAGGCTCTGAATACCAACTTGTAATGCCCAGGATGGGACTATACCTCCTACGTGTCGAGGCACGACTTAAAGGTATAAGCCCATCCTAGAATGATCTCAAGTTTGGTATCTTTGCACGACTCATGTAAAAGAGGTATTAATTGCAAAAGAAGATAGTTTGCTTACACTCGCCACTTCACACAATACATTACATAAGCATAACATCATTCAAAACATCACAACCCGACTACGGGTGAAGATCCAAAAGAAAGATACCAAAACAACATAAAGCCACAGGTCCGGATCGAATCCTAGTAGAAACCACTACTGATCGTCGAAACATAACAATCATACGGCCACTCTCTTCATTGAGCTCCCTGAAGCTCTGAACCAGCTCCTGCATCCTTCTTGGCTGAACCTGCATCTGGTGTTGTAGTATCTGTGAGTCACGAGGACTCAGCAATCCCATAACCATGGGTATCAAGACTAGCAAAGCTTTGTGGGTAGGAAGAAGGATAGTGGTGAGGTTGCAGCAGCGGCTAAGCATAATATGGTGGCTAACTTACGAGTACCAGAATAAGATGAGCATCTACGCAAACGGTCGCAAAAGTAGTGATCGCTAAAGATCCAAACTACATACGAGTCAAACATAACCCCACCGTGTTCTCTTCTCAAAGTGAAAAGAGACAGTCACGGTTACTCACACAGTTGTGTGTTTTACTTCGGATCATCTGTCAAGTTTTCTACAACCTGATATTAACAAATTCCGATCTGCCACATAACCGCGGGCACGGCTTTCGAAAGATCATAACCCTGCAGGGGTGTCCCAACTTAGCCCATCACAAGCTCTCACGATTAGCTGAAGTGATAAATATAATATCATCACCCCTTATCTTAGGGAAATCCGATCAGGCTCGGCATCCCGGTAGCACAAGTCATTTCGACAATGGTAAAACAAGTCCAGCAAGACCTCCCGGCGTGCCGACACCCTGATAGTAGCCGCGCGTATCTCATCTCAGGCCACGTCCGGATGGGAAAAGCTACGAGTAAAACCAAACCTCGAGTTTCCCCAAGGTGGCCCCGCAGGTTGCCCGTTTGGGACCAACACCATCAGCACTGGCCCCCCCTGCTATGTAGAATTAAGAATCCTCGGGGACGCGACCCCCTATGCAAATTTAATTAATTAATTAAGTTGTTATTATGAGCAAACTAAAACCAATGTTGGGCCTTGCTGGAGGAGTTTTATTCAAAGTCGAACTGTCAAGGGGTCCCCATCCACCCATCGTGTAAGGAACGCAAAATCAAGGAACATAATGCCGGTTTATCGGCGCCTAAGGTGGCATGAGTGGAACAAAACACCGACCAAAAGGCCAAGCCTTCCACCCATGCCCAGTATATAGGTGTGTTAATAATAATTATAGATATTGTGATATACCAACAACAAGTTCCCTCCTGGAACAAACTTCATCTTCACCTGCAACTAACAACGCTATAAGAGGGGCTGAGCAAGCGGGTAACATAGCCAAACAGTGGTTTTGCTAGGAAGGTTTCAAGGTTAGAGGTTTCATGGCAACAAGGAGAGGCTGACATAAAAGATGGGTAGCGCGACATGTAACGATAGCATCGAGACAACTAAGCATGGCAATGGTAGTAAAGGTATCCAAGGGTATGATCATCTTGCCTGGGATTCCACAAGGGAGAAGAACGGATCCATGAAGCTGACGGAGCAATAGTCGAGCGAATCCTCACAACTCCGGAACGAAACCGAAGCTTCGGAACAACCGTTCTCGGAGGGGTTCGAGAGCGTAGAGGAAGAAGTCGTTCACGTTCGGAGAGGAAGTAGCCATTCTCGTTCGTAGAGGAAGTAGTGGTACACGGCCGAAGAGGAAGTAGTTGTTCACGGGTCTTCGGCGACGGTAGACGTTCACGTTACGTGTCGTGGTACTTGCGACGTCGGGGTACACGGGATCTCCATGTGTAGTCGAACTTGACGCATCCGAAGGGTACTTGACGCGTCGTGTAGTGTCGTCGTGTAGGCGTTCCCGTTCGTAGATGTACTTGTCATCGTAGCCGTTCAGTCGTCGTGGTACTTGTCATAAGGTCGTCGTGGACGTAGTGGAACTTGGTCGTGGTACTTGTCGCGTCCATGAAGTAGTCGAACTTGACGGCTCGCCGAGTAGCCGAACTTGGACACACCGGAAGGAACACTTGGCAAAAAGAAACATGGCAGCAACAAGTCTTGGCACATGACAGAAGGCAAAAATGCCCAACCAACACGGAGCGGCACTGGCCTTGGCGAACAACATTCGCAGCAAAAGGAGGCAGCGGCAACTTGGCGAGGAGGCGATGGAGTGGCCGCGGGGCTGCTGCCTTTGCACGGAGGGAAGGTACGGCGCTGGAGGCGCAGTTCCTGGTCGGCGGAGGCTTGGCCAGGGAAGCGGGGAGGCATGGCTGGACTCGAGGACGGAGGGGCTCGAGGGAGGTCGACGGGGCGCTGGGGAGCTCCTCTGGCGCGGAGGGAGCCGGCGAAGAGCACGGAGGAAGGAGGACGGGCGCGGCCTTGGCGCGCTGGAGGGAGGCGCTAGTGCGGAGGACCCTGGCCGCTGGAGTTGGCGCGAGGCGCAGGCGCTTGGGGCGTCGCAGGGGCGCGGCGCCGCCTGGCCGAGGCGCTCGGCCGGAGGGGCTCGCTCGGGGCCGGAGCAGGGAGGCTCGGAGGGAGACGGATGCGGGCGATGGAGAGGAGGCCGCAGCTCCAGGCGCTGGTGGAGGAACGGCGCTGGGCTCTGGGGATCGAGGGCAGAGAAGCGAGGCAGGGGCGGTCGAGATCGAGCGCTTGGGAGATGGGGTCGAGGGATGAGAGGCTCGGGCTCAGTCGAGAGGAGCGAGGGGAACGAGATCGAGCGCTCGAGGCCTCTGGCGGCGGACGAAGGAAACAGGAGCGAGGGAGGGAATCGGTGCGGCTAGGGTTAGAGGCGCTACGGGGAGGTCTGGGCCTTGGGCCTAGGAGCTGGGCCGGCTGCGGCTAGAGTGGGCATAGAGGCCTTAGGGAGGCCTGGGCTGGAATGGCCTAGAGGCCTGGCTGCTCTCTTTCTCTGAAAGAAAATAAAACACAACCAAGAAGAAAAGAAGAAGGAGAGAAGAAAAGAAAGAGGTAGTTAGGAAAAGAATTTGCACAAGAGGTCAATTTTTCCGGACTCGCAAAAATGTAAGGAATTTAAATAAAATTGTTGGAGGGTTTTTGGAAGAACCTCGAAACAACGAAAAAGAATTAAGACAAGGTTTTGACAGTGAAACTAGAATTAAGAGGCATGGGGAAAAATTGTGCAAGTGTGTTGGTTAATTCCAACAAATGGAAAATTATTTATAATAGCTCCATAATACTAGGAGGATATGTTTTAAAGAGAAGTCATCCTTCCCTCGATTTAAATGGACCGAAGGTCCACACAATTTATTTAAGGTTGAGATGCAAGAAAAAAAATGACATGATGGCATGATGACATGATGCAATGCAAAAATAAATAACACAGCACAAAAGAAATACAAGGGAGAAACCCGGAACATCTGGAATCTTCTGGAATCTTCTGGGACGTCGGTCTTCGGGCGTCACAGCTGTCTTGGCTGGTCATATTACCCCTGTCAGCTCTCACCTTCTCCCCAACGGCATTTCTCACTTACAATACGCGGATGACACCATCATTCTGGTTGAACTGAATGAACCTAGCCTAATTCACCTGAAGTTCCGTCTCCTGTGCTTTGAGGCGTTATCGGGCCTTAAGATCAATTTCGCTAAAAGTGAGGTCATTGTCACCGGGGTCTCAGACGCAGAAGCTCAAAGAGTTGCTCACCTATTCAATTTCTCCCGAGTCTCTTTCCCCTTTAAATATTTAGGCCTTCCCATCTCTCCTCTAAAACTTCTGGCTAAAGACTTCTCACCGATTGTCACTAAGGTGGGGAACCGCGTTCTTACGTGGAGAGGGCATTATAATACTCAGGCGGGCAAGGTCGCTCTCACTAATGCTTGCCTTTCCTCACTTCCAATGTTCCTTATGGGTTTCTACCTTCTTTCGGGCGGCACACATGCAGGTTTCGATAAGCACAGGGGTGCCTTCTATTGGAACTCTAAGGATAACAAACGTAAATATAGGCTGGTTAAATGGCGCAGCATTTGTAGACCTAAGTCCTTGGGAGGACTTGGTATTCTCAATACAGCCATCATGAACAAATGTCTCCTCCTCAAGTGGTGGTGGAAGATAATGACGGCGAGTGATAGTCCGCTTTGGTTGAACTTACTTAAGGACAAATATTTCCTGGCTTCGAGCCCGATGTCCGCATCTCCTCTCGGAGGGTCTCAGTTTTGGCGTCAACTTGTCTCAATCAGGCCGCTTTTCCATTCTTTGGTGAAATTCATAGTTAGGAATGGCAAGTCTACCCGTTTTTGGCTTGATTGGTGGGTCGGGGACTCCACACTCGCAGTAGCCTTCCCCTCTCTGTTCTCTTACTGTCCCGCCCCTGAGATCTCGATCTTCGATCTCTCGAACAATAATTGGGACTTAGAATTCCGTAGAACTCTCTCTCACACACACACAGAGTTGGAAGACTGGCATCGTCTTACTGCCTGCTTCCCCTTGCTCTCGGTGGGTGTGGACTCGGTGACCTGGCCCCACTCCTCTTCTGGTCGCTTCTCAGTCAAGTCTGCTTATGCTAAGGTCATCACTTGCACCCCTACTAAGAAATTCAGGAGCATTTGGAAGGCCCGTGTCCCACCAAAGTTTAAGATTTTCCTTTGGCAAGCTTTTCGTGGAAAGCTTCCAGCGGCCGATCAAATTAAGAAAAGAAATGGTCCGGGTTCAGATAGGTGCTCCTTATGTGGGGCGGTTGAGGATACTGAACACATTTTCTTCCACTGCTCGCGAGCTAAGTTCTTTTGGTGTTGTATCCACATCTAGCTACGAGCTAGATGGTACCCCGCTTCTTTCGCGGACGTTAGAAGGTTGGCTGGTGTCCTAGTTGGGAACACTAAGCGGGTTTTCTGGGTTGGTTTTGCAGCCTCTTGCTGGACTATTTGGACCACTCGGAATAAGTTTACTATCGAGCATGTTTTCCCGGCTAATCCTGCTAGTTGCTTATTTAATACTGGTGTGTTACTGCAGCAGTGGAGATTATTGACTAAAGAGGAGGACCATGAGGCGTTTGATGCGATGGCTGCCAAGATTTGATCTACTGCTTCACTACTTTGGCACCGCTCCTAGATGGTGCCTCCTCCGTAATTTTTTTGGATCTCTATCGATGTTGGCCTGCGTGCCTGTATCGGCTTGGGTGCCGTGTAAGAACTTATTGTCGGGTATTTGGGCGCCTTCTGGACTTGTTGCTTGTTGGTGTTAGGACTCTGCCTGGTGGCTTTATTTATAAAGTCGGGCGCAAGCCTTTTCTCTAAAAAGAGTAGCAGATCCACCACTCTTCTTCCGCTATTCTCCTCCTTGGCTGAGCTGAAAAGCACTGCCATTTATCTTGCGGGCGAGGTACTCTCCGGGACTGACATAACAGTTTGTCAGGCCACATTACATCTCTTAAATTTAGGAAGATCCTATCCCACATTGTGAGTTTTTTTGGAGTTAATCCCACAATGTGAGTTTTGTAAAGCAATAATTACTTTTCCACTGGACCATCATACCCTCTCATTTGAAGAGGCACATCTTAATCATAAGCATTGATTTTATTAGAGGGGGTGTACTTAAGTGGAACCCAAAGTTATATTATCCCAAATAAAACACCTACATAGCAATACGTTAAAGATCAGTTCTTTGAGCAGTCAAAACGAACATTATCGGAATCCTAAAATTATCGGCAGCTATCTTTCCTTTTGGGGGTATGCTCCGTTGGCTCCAACATTGCCGCAATGGCCGCCTTAGTTTTCCTCTTCGGTCTTCAACCCCCCC
>LR738711.1:15104800-15176842 GCA_902687465.1 Secale cereale
GCCCCCCCCCCCCCCCGGCCTTGTGTATCAAACTAGGGACAGAGGATCATGCTTCTTTCAAAGTTTGTATTCATGGTTCACATAAATCCTGGTGCGTTTTGATGTAAACCTTTTGGTAGTCGGTGACTTTAATCTTTTATGTTTAATAAAATGGTTGTGTGCATCACATGATGCAGAGACTGGGGTCATCCCCTTTTCGAAAGAGAAAAGGATCAACAACAGTTGTGTCCAGCATAGCGTCAGAAATAAGCTTCGACTTTTGTTGTAAATTCATCTGTGATCACAAGTAAAATGTAGCTTTGACATACGAAAACATGAGATTTCTTTTTTGAAGTTTTTCACAATGCAATGGTGCTCACACATTCAGTCCATTAGTTTCAACCTCCAACCGGTTGGTTACGTCGCAGTTCGTGACAAATTTCAGCTACTTAGTTTCTCAAGTCCCAAACTGCAGAGGTTTTTCCTTTTCTTTTTTGAACTGCGGAGGCTTTGTGCCCTTCCCAAGTTGATTAAAAATACCACCAGATAATGCACATCGAAAACATGTTCGCACTCTTTTTTGTGACATATAACATGAAGCATCAGCTTGCAGAGAGATGGTTGTCACATTGTATGCATTGTATGCAACAGAAAGATGGTTGTCATCTGTCTACATTATCAAACCTACATTTCAACAGTCTTTAAAAGTTTAAAGAACACCACACTTAGGTAAAACCTTAATACCATAACTTCACAGATACCCAAGTTGTCCACGACAAAAGGAAACATATTCGTGAGATAGACGGCGCAGCGCTAGCAGCGTCACACTCACTAAAGATGCGACAACGGTGGTTTATAAGGACACAGGAGGCAAACTAGACCAACAACAAGTTTATACGGACACATGAGGCAAACTAAACCAACAACATCAAAATAGTTTCATGGGGGGTCATATCAAGTGACCAGTTGACAACCTAACTTAGTTTGCGAGGCCGACAGATAGTTTTTTTTTTGGTGAAGATTCGTTATTGCTTGCTGAGGCAGTTGATTCTTCTGCTGGCTCGATGCTGCGGGGCCTCTTGCACTAAACTGCAAGCTCTACAACAGCTTTTTAGTATCCTTACGAGTCTCTTCAAGCCTAGGACTTCTCCTAGGTGTTTCGGTATGGTAATTCTTCTTCATAGTCCGTCTCCCGTACTTCCTTAGCAGCATTCCATTATCTCTTTTAAATGTGAGAGCCTTCGGAGTCATCAAAGGGGATCCTGTAGTGTCTGTATCATGCTGTCTTTGTTAATTCACAATAGGGATTGATGATGCAATAATTGGTTGATATATGCAACATTTTCATGATAATCACACAACTTAACAAAGAATGTGATAGAGAAGAGAGTAATTACTTGGGAATGGTAGTGTTGCTGTTGGGGAATTCTGTGTTGCAGTGATATCAAGAGGACCTTTTTCCGCAACCGAGGATGGTGTTGCAGCGCTACCTGTCATAGTATTTATGGACTGAGTAGAGGGCCCATTTTCAACCTGGTCTGGCTGTAATGAAGGTGGATGAGCCGTCGAAGTGGGGCCTGCACAATGTGTCAACTTCTTATCTCTATCACGGTGCCATTGTTAATTGAAAACAGCGATTGATGTTGCAATGGTGGTTTGGTATGTACTATTTTCAGCAAACAACTTAACAGAAGATGGGATAGAGAAGAATGTAATTACTTGTGAATGGTACTGCCATTGTAGTGCAATTCTGCGTCGTAGTTATATCAAGAGGCCCTTTCTCCTTCAACGTGGACAATGTAGTAGCTTGCATTGTATTTCCGTACTCGGCAGCCTCTTGCATTCCATCACCAGCACCTTCGACAAACACCTCGTGCCTGTCAAGCAATGGCACCGGGGGCCGACTCGCAATGTGATCATGTTCAACATTCTCCTCATCGCTGCTCAAGTCAATAATATCATCAATGACGTCTATGAAGTCTATTATTGTCATTGTGCAGCCTGAGAGAGGTAAAAGAAAAGTGTGAGCAATGAATTAAGATATTCATGCATAGCATATTATCGATTGAAGGAGAATGGGCAACCTGCCTGTCTATATTCATGCATAGGCTGAGAGAGGTAAGCAACTATGCACATAATATATCGTCCTTACTGATTGTTAGTTTAGGCTCTCTACCTTGGTTTCTCGTTTTCTACCTTGAAGTCTCCTCATGCAAAAAACATATAAGAACACTACAATATACCATTGCATTGACAACAAATCTACTGACACGATTTTCATACGGCTAATGACAAACATTCTCATAGTTCAGTCTCTAGATTCCAGAACGTTTGATTTTGCAAATTCTAGCACCTGCTTTGTTTCCGACATGTCCGTTTGATTTATGGTGCACATGCGGCTGTCAAATTGTTGCTCTCACACAAATGAAGAGATTTCGGAGAGCTTCAAATCCTGGTGCAAGTCATATAGTATAGGCTAGGTTAACTGAAATTGAATGGTATAATGTGAGTATTTTTTGTGAAATCTAGAAATGTTCCTGTTGCTCATATCCAATCTAATCTTTTTGGTAATCTGATCCACCTTGCTGTATTAGGAGTGTTGGGCTTAAGCTTTCAAATCAACAGTGATGTTTAATAAAAAAAGCTAAAGTGATTGTCGTACTGGGATCCTCCAAGTGGATCATAATAATGATGAGGATAATCTAAAAAAAATGATGAATGATAATGATGAGAAACCATACAAAATATGTAAAATAGATTAAAAGGAACGAACCCCACACTTTGCCGGATGTGGTTCTAGGAGAGAAGGGATGCAGGCTTTGTCTCAAAGAGATTACTACCTAACAAGAACGAATCACCAACAGACAAGACGCTGCAGGGAACCTTCAACCTCGCTCAACCTGGCTACCACGAAAAACAGGAAGCAAACTGGAGCGATGTCGCAGGAGAAGAAGTTAAAAACCTCACCAGCGACACGGATGGATCGAGATGGTCACTCTGCGCCCACGCCGGTGCACTTCAGCGGAAGAGGAGGGGGAGAATATGTGCAGCAGTCATGTGGGAAGAAGAGGAGTCGGTCAAGTGAATTGTGGGACTCTTGGGAGGAGTCGGTCAACTGAATTGTGGGTGGAGAGAGCGCATCATCAATGATGGCGTGGGGTAAATGCATAGGAGTACCAATCAGCTCCCACTCAGTTGGCTAGGGCGGCAGAGCTTTCAATTTGTGAGACTCCCAAAAAAACACAGCACAAATTTGACCGACCAAAATGCAGTTATATCAAAATTCAAGCTTGACAAAGCAGTTAACTTTTTTTTTTTGCGGCGAGACAAGCAGTTAAGTTGATTGTTAGTCAAACGTTACTTTTACAATATTTGTCATTTTTTAGCCCCAAATTCCGTCGCGGAGCAATGCGAGCGTTACAAAGGGGTCCTGCCCGTCGCGGAGTAATTCTGGTAAGAAGCTTGAATTTACTATTATAGAAAATATCAGAGAATATTAATGTTTAAATTTAAGAAAATATTGGTGTGAAATAAATTCATCAGTGGCTTGGCAATGGTGAGTATGGCTATATCTATATGATACAACAACTGATAGCTATATGATGTTGTCACATCATCTATAGCAAAACCTATCGCCGGCAACTATAATAGTTAGATATAAATATGTACTACTTATTTATACATGGCCCACCTCACTCTTTCACAAAATCTCTATGAACACGTGTTGAAGCAGACTGTTAATCTGTAGCCCGCTTCTCTTCTCTCCACTCCAACTCATAAAAAAATACTACATCCGTTTATTTTTACTCTGCATATAAATGTTGTTTGAAGTCAAACTACATAAAGTTTGATCAAATTTATGTTAAAAAATATTAACATTTAGTTACATAGTATGAAATCAATTTCATGACGTATCTCATGATATTGATCTCATATTGTGAATGTTGATATTTTTTCTTATATAGTTGGTCAAAATTTATGAAGTTTAACTTCAGAAATTTTTTATATGCAGACTAAAAAGAAATGAAAGAACTATATTGTTTGTAGTTTTGCAGTCTGCCTACATCACCTTATTATACTTGATCTTATGTCTAGGTGTCACAAGCCTACTGGTGCACTAGACGCACCTGACCTGAAATTCTGCTATCTTGGGCGGTTGATGCGCCCTTCGCTGACTTCGTCTAGGATAGCTTTGTCTCCTTGAAGGTTTGATTCTTCGGCTATTCTCGCAATCCAGGCCCATTATGCCGCATTGAGAAAGGCATTATATTTGACTAATTCGTGTTTGCTCACGGAGCCAACACAATCTCGATTTTTTTTATAAAGCATGCTTCATATGGCTTTTGGCGAGTCTGCTAGATTTGCTCTAATTTTGATCGCCTATTTCACCCAAATTTGTTTTTACATGGCACACAAAATGTAAACTACAATGTTGAATATGAATTTAGTGGTTTATTATTTTAGTACAAAACTCATATTTTGTTGATGCATTTGTACGAGGAGTAGTAGTCAACCCTCAAGAAGTGTGCTGCGTTCAGAAGAGTATGCATGCGAGTTTAATGCCTATGACGCGGGTGGCTGATGAGTGCACGCCAACAGTAATTGTCCCCACGAAGTGTTTTGTGCTGTGTTCACACGCCACATCGTTTACCCCTTTGGCTGCGTACATAAGTTGAGCCGTGTTGCATTTTCTGCTTGGCCTTCCACCTTGCCAATGATGGAGGACGGCGGCGAGCCGAGCAACAAGAAATCGAGGTTGCAGGAGGAGGAGGAGCCCATGGCGGTGAAGGAGGAACAGCAAGAGAGGAGGGAGAGCCAAGGCGGCGGAGACGGCGCGCTGACGGTGGTGGAGGAAGCCATGCAGGTTCCATGGGTGGCCGCGGAGGTGAACCCGCTCTTCTACCTCTGCTTTGCATGCCAGCTTCCCCTCAGGCCTCCTGTGCACCAGGTAATTCTTCTCCATCATCACCATCGCTGCCATGAAACAAACACTATATAGCTTGATTTTTGTGAGTGATTGGGTGCAGTGCGAGGGCGGCCACAGGGTGTGCGGCAGGTGCCATGGCGACCGCTGCATGGCGTGCGACCCGCCGGCGGCCTACATTCCCTTCCCCTTCATGGACGACGCGCTGGGCGCCGTGCGGCTGCCTTGCTGCTACAAGGCCGACGGCTGCGGGAGGAAGCTCATGTACCACGAGGCCGCCGACCACGCGCTGCGGTGCGCCTTCGCGCCCTGCCACTGCCCGGCCCACGGCTGCAGCATGTGGGCCTCCCCGCCGGCCCTCCTCGACCACATCGCCGCCGCCCACTCCTGGCCCGTCACGGAGGTCGGCTACGGGAGCCCGTTCAGGATCGCCGTGCCGGCGCCGTGGCGCGGCACGCACCTCCTCGTCGAGCGGAATGACCGGCGCCTCTTCCTCGTCACCCTCTCCGAGTTCGGCGACGCCACCGCTGTGTCGGTGGTGTGCGTGCGGGAGGGCACGGCGCCCCGCTTCAGGTCCACGGTCTGGGCTGAGGTTGCCAGCAACACGGAGGAAAATCTGTTTCGTCGTCAGTCCACGGTGCCGAGCAGCAGCGGCGGCGGCGATCTTCCCGGTGCAGGGCCGCCGGTGTGCCTGCTGGTGCCGCCGTACTTTGGGAGCGATAGTGAAGACCTCTTCCTCGGTGTTCGCATTGACAAGCTCTGATCCATCCACGTCGCCAAGTCTCATTATAACCTTACAGTAATAGTGATCCATGGTAATCGTAATCCATCAGTGGCTTTTGTTTATCCTACTACTAAATGATCGATCTCATGTTTTATTAGTAGCGGTTTAGTAGTTGGTACAAGCAGAAAATGTCAGGTCATGAACTGCTAGGCACGCGATGCATGTCTTTTGGGTTGCATTTTCGAATGGAACCGGCGATCAACAATTCTTATGTCGTGTCTGATCAAGATTAATTACAATGTTTCCTCGCAAAAAAGGGACTGATTATAATGTTGTTGCTTTTGTGTCAGTGTTGAAGGTTCTGAGTGTTTTTTTTTAATCAATGTGTTGACGAATAATGCACCATCGTCATGTAAAAGGTATAGAGATGAGTGGTGTCCAACAGAATCTCATCGCTGATGAAGGTAATACGGTGGTTTTACACAGGTTCGGGCCTAGATGGGTAGTAATTATATGTATCTTTGCTGATAAACAAGATGATTACAGTAGTTTAGATCTAATCTATGAAGAGCTAGGTTACAGGTTGATAGGTTCCGATGTCATAGCAGACTCAATTCGTCTATGTGTGGCACAGTGAACATGAGGGTCATTCCGTTTCAAAAAAACATGGGGGTCATCGCCCCTAGGAGACACCATCTTTGGTTGACTTGGTCTGAATACCCCCACCCTCCCCCCCTCCAGCACGTGAAATGAGCTGCGAGTGTTGATGCTTCTAAGGAGAGGGGTCTCGGAAGTATCGTCCAGCCATATATTTCCTAAAAGTAATTTTCATATCGTCCTAAGAAGATTGTGGGCATTTGACCTTGCAACGACATTTCACATAATTTCAAACTAGACCAAGAATTCATCTTTTGGGCATGTTTATGCATGTGAGGAAATGACAAGCTCTGATCCATCAACGCCGCCAAGTCTCATTATATAAGCTTCTCTTATAAGAATGGTTTGTGGCAATCGTATAGTACTAATACTATGGAAATCACAGAATGGTCCTGGGTCCATACGAACCCTAATTCGTATTTTTATGCTCTAACATGATCCAAGACAGTTATACACATATTGTAGATATATAGAAACTTATCCATGTATGTTTTTTAAAAGAAAACAATAATATGCTAGCTGTGTGAACTATATAAAGCCGATGTGATATAGTATGTTGTAGCAACTTTGGCACACGTACCATTTTTTTATTTTATTCTTTGCACAGCTGGAGAGTGGTCATGTTTTTTGTATGAAAAATGAGAAGGCAATATTTGATGAAACGTTCACCCAAATTATAAATACTAGATCAGTGTACGTACCAAAAATCCGGATTTGAGTGCAACAATGAAGTTGCAAGATAAACTAGTCTGTTGCCTGGCCGGCATTGACCATATTCTTCCTTGAAGGCATCTCATCGCTGGTATATTCGGCACCGGCAGCAACCACGAGCTGCCATCGGAGGTTACACGCGCGTCCATGCTTGTCCGCATCAACACCCTGCTCCAAGGCTATTCTGGTATACGTTTTGAGATCCTCGAGGCCATCACAAAGCTCATCAACAAAGGAGTACACCCGAGGATTCCCCTCCGAGGCAGCATCACCGCGAGCGGCGACGTGGTCCCGCTTGCTTACATCGCCGGCGTCCTCACCGGACGGCCCAACGCACAGGCAGTTACCCATGACGGTAGGATGGTGGATGCCGTCGAGGCTTTGAAGATCGCGGGGATAGATGGTGGATTCTTCAAGCTGAACCCCAAGGAGGGGCTTGCAATTGTAAATGGCACGGCGGTGGGTTCTGCCCTTGCGGCCATGGTGTTGTTTGACTGCAACATCCTCGCTATCCTATCTGAAATTTTGGCCGCGGTGTTTTGTGAGGTAATGTACGGCAAACTGGAGTATACCGACCACCTGATCCACAAGCTGAAACATCACCCTGGCTCGATCGAGGCCGCGGCTATCATGGAGCACATTCTGGTTGGTAGCTCATTCATGGTCCATGCCAAGATGGTGAACGCTATGGACCCACTCCTCAAGCCAAAGCAGGACAGATATGCACTCCGTACAGCGCCTCAGTGGCTTGTCCCGCAGATTGAGATCATTCGGGCAGCTACCAAGTCTATCGAGCGTGAGGTGAACTCTGTCAATGACAACCCGATCATCGACGTCCAACGTGGCAAAGCACTCCATTGTGGTAATTTCCAGGGAACACCCATCGGTGTGTCCATGGACAATACTCGTCTTGCCATTGCTAACATTGGTAAACTCATGTTCGCGCAGTTCTCAGAACTTGTGAATGAGTTCTACAACAATGGGCTGACGTCAAACCTGGCTGGCAGTCGCAATCCAAGCTTGGACTATGGTCTCAAAGGCATTGAGATTGCCATGGCCTCCTACTGCTCTGAGCTCCAATACCTTGCTAACCCGGTGACCACCCATGTCCAGAGCGCAGAGCAACACAACCAAGGGGTGAACTCGCTTGGCCTTATCTCGGCCAGGAAGACCGCAGAAGCGGTGGACATGCTCAAACTCATGTCATCCACGTACATGGTGGCGCTTTGCCAGGCCGTCGACCTCCGCCACCTCGAGAGGAACATAAAGATCAACGTTAACAGGTGTGTGGCAGATGTTGCCAAGAAGGTACTCAACTCCTCCAGTATAGAGGAGAAGCTCATGTCCGCCGCCGACCGCGTGGACGTGTTCAGCTACGCCGACGATCCCTGCAACACCAACTATCCCCTGATGCACAAGCTACGCAGTGTGCTCCTCGAGCATGCTCTCGCCAGTAGGAGCAATGACAAACAGATTTTGTCCAAGATCAGTAAGCTCGAGGCGGAGCTCGGGTTGGTGCTGCCACAGGAGATCGAGGCCGCGCGCGTCGCCGTCGAGAAGGGCACCGCACCCATCCCCAACATGATCAAGGGGAGCAGGTCGTTCCCACTCTACCGGTTGGTTCGCGAGGAACTTGGCTGCGTATTCTTGACCGGGGAGAAGCTTCTCGCGCCTGGCGAAGAGTGTGATAAGGTGTTCGTGGGGATCAGCCAGGGCAAGCTCATCGACCCCATGCTCGAGTGCCTCAAGGAGTGGAACGGTGAGCCTCTGCCCATCGACTAACTGCACTCGTCTCGCCCGTTCCATCTCCATACTTGTCCCTGTCTGAATAAGTGAACAATAATACTATTGATCATATGTTTTTTGATTATTGCATGTGTGTGTGTAAGTGCAGTTTGTTTTTCATTTGGGTGGAAATTGTATTCCTATCATTTTGTAACACGTGTACATTTGTGCAAAATGTGTCTGTACGTGATTCTTGCCTTTTTGGTGGCTGTTGTTTAGTACGAAAGGCAGGTAACGGCCGTTGGTGTCAAGCTCAAAGAAATCTTCCGTCTTAATTGTAATTTTCTTTTTTTCTGACTGGTGTCTTTTTGTGCAAACTAAGGATGGCAATGAGTAGGGTATGGGACGGGTGGAGCAATACCATACCCATACCATGTAGTTAATGGGTACGAAATTCTACCCATACCCGTACCCATGGGTATGAAACTTTACCCGTACCCATACCCGACGGGTACCCATACCCATTGAGTACCCAACGGGTAGATCAAATAGTACACAAGTTTTTCATAGTTTTACATTCGTCTATAGCATATTTAAGAAAGAAATCTATCTCACCTCAGTAACAGATATATGAGTAAGGTTCAAATTGACACTTGGTGACAACTGTATCATAGGTTCACAAGCTCACAACACCACTTTAATATAGATACACTTGTGAATCACGGGTAAGAATTCGCATGTTAGTATAAACGTGGTAGGGTAAGGGTATGCCCATGGGTAAAACGCTATACCCGTGCCCTACCCATGACTTCATGGGTAGGGTATGGGTACTATCCGTGGGTATGAAACTGTGCCCATACCCTACCCATGCGGGTACGGTATCCGCGGGTACCCATACCCCTGATACATACAGTCAGGGGACAGTAAAAGCAGCTAGAACAAAACGATCCACAAACTGTATACATACTCTGCTGCGGGTTATGATCAATAGAATATGATCTTCAGATTAACTTCGACTGGCTGCATTTGACTCAGATCAAATACAAACCAGTAGCTGCATCACTAGTACTATTTGGGCCATTTGTTCAGAACTTTCCTACCCCTGCTTAGCTACATTACTGCTACCCACACAGTTCATAGTCTCATACACTGATACTAATAATCCATAGCTGAGCTGCGCTAGCAGGGGCGAATCTACGTGCATGTCTATGGGGGCGAATGCCCCCACTTGGTTTTTCAGCCCACTTATACTAGGCCCAACATATGCAGCGTTGCTCCCACTCAGCCCAAAGGATTTGCCCCCACTCCTTTCTTTTTCTGTTGTATATGTTTAAAGCCTGTGTATGAGAAATAAATAATTTATTAGCCCGGCAGCCCATCCAACGAAAATACGAGCAGGCCTTATGTATACGACTGTGGTTCTCAATTCGCTAATCGCAAGCGCTAGAATAGAAACACACGGTTCAGATCTTGGGATCGGGAGTTTCACACGCGTTTGTGCCCTGTGCCGGGTGATAACCTTGACGAGCCGAAGCCGCCGCGCCGCCGCCTGCAGCGCTACGCTGCACATATGCAACGCCCCTCCAGCGATCAGCCTCGATCCGCGCTGCTCCCGCCAGCCCGCTGGCTTGTCATCCCCATGGAAGATGTTCTATTGATCAATCATTCAATCAAGGTAAGCCCTAGTAAATTTAGTTATCTTTCTGTTTTTAGTTTTGACAAAGTAGGTTTAGTTATCTTGTTTTTCTATTCTGATTTTCATGTATGGAAGCAAAATGTATCAAATATCCATGTTTATAAATTATAGTGTACAAATTGGTAATTAGATTTTGATTGATTGAATCTAGCTTCACCTAATAATTTCATATGAATAAGTTTGAGCACGTGGGAGCAGAATAAAATCCATAGCAATATTCTGCCTTCATGTATTTCATTCAATTTATGTAACGTTCAACTATTTGATATTGACACGCAAGCTAATGGAGCAATTTTTTGCAATATCCATAACTGGTAGTAGGGATGGAAAAAAAGCTCGAAGCTCGGGAGCTAAACGAGTAGCTCGTGACTTGGCTCGAATCGACTCGAACTCGAACAATAACGAGTCGAGCCGAGCTTTAGTTTGAGATCGTTTAAAGACCAAGTTAAACGAGCCGATCTAACGAGTACTCGCGTAACTCGTTAGGCTTGGCAAAAAAACTCGTTAGGCTTGGCAAAACCCCAGTGGTTTTCTAGGGGTAGTAAAAACAGCCACTAAACACCTTGTGTCCCAGCATAAGGCCAGACCGCTCAAGGCCCGGCCTCCCTGAAGACTCTCATGTACATGTCCATATATCTACATGTTAAATTCCCAATTAATCTAATTTTTATCATTTTTGTAAGGTATTATGTTCATATCTTTAATGAGCTTAACAAGCTAAACGAGCCAGCTCGCGAGTTATACGAGTCGAGCCAATCTTAGATTTGAGCTCGTTATTGTAACGAGTCGAGTCGAGCTAACTCGTTAATGAAACGAGCTTTAGCGAGTCGAGTCGAGCTGGCTCGACTCGGCTCGAAATCCACCCCTAACTGGTAGTATGACTCAAATAGTTGATCTGAACAAGCTTACTCAGGATTAATCTAAAAGGAAGAGACTTGCAGATTTTAATATCAACCAACGTGAAGAGATTAGGAAAAATCGTGGTGGGATGAAGCAGAAGGAGGTAATATGTTTACATTTTCTTTCTATTTAAACACGTACTTCCTCTGTCCCATAATATAAGAGCGTTTTGACACTACACTAGTGTCAAAAACGCTTTTATATTATCGGACGGAGGGAGTATATTTTTTCTCACAGCTTGAAGGCTAGAAATCAGGGACGTAGCAACGAAAAGGAATGCCATATTCAAATTTCTCAAGGTATTGTGCCTTAAGTGGTTACTTTACTTTTACTTTGGCAATCAACTTGTCATAATTATTTGTGCAATGACATTATCTTATAAGGAAATATTTGATTTTGATTCTTACATACTATATGTGTGCTTGTGTGGTTAGTTTTTTAGATGACCTAGCCATTAATTTGTATACACGTTTCTGAAGGAAAAAAAGTGTACATCTTTGCCCCCTCTTGATTTTCATCCTGGCTCCGCCCCTGGCGACGGCGGCTGGTAGGCGTCCGCGAGGCGGGCCTCGATCTGGCTGCAGGAGCTGCCCGGCAGCAGCACGACAGGGTGGAGGCCGGAGGCATGGTCGAGAGTCCACGGCAAGGCGGTGGTGTGGTAGACGAGGAAGAAGGCAGAGTGGGTGAGCAGGAGCAGGAGCCGTGGCAAGCATTGGAGCTTGGTGGCCATGGCCATGGCGAGAGATACGTGGCCTGCCTTGCCTGTACGTAATTAAGGTGCTGGTTTTGCTCAGAAAGAGCAAGGATGGATGGATCGGCACCTCACACGTCTCCATCGTAGTAACAAGGAAGGAAAGAAAGAAAAGAATCGCATGCATTCGCGCTGCTGCCTCGCATGCATTGCATTTGCATGGATCGAATAAAAGAAAAAAAATAAACGTACCGCTTGCCAAGGAACCATCGACCGGCTGCGCGCGTCTTCTTCCGCCATGCAATCTGCCCGTACGTACGTCTCTTCCTTGTAACCAACTCATGATCGGCCCATGCATTGCCTCCGTACATGATTTCATTTTTCTTTTTCTTTTTGTGAGGCATGATTTCATTTTTCAAGATGCCATGCGGACGCCACGTCCAAAACCCCCCATCTCACTACGTGCTAATTTCCATCATATCTAAAAGCATCTCCAACACGCGCGCCGCGTCGTTGAAACCGGCGCTACAGCAGACGCGCTATAACCCCGCGTGCGGAAAACTTGGTTCGGCATCGCGCGTTATTTATTTGGTGAAGAAAAAGGGTTTCACTATAATCCTCGAAGCGGCGGCCGGTCAGGAGACTTGAATTTGGCATGCTTTTTTCGGAATGCCTGGATATTGCAATGACATCGATGTCCTTAATCGGTCACCACTCACGAATAAGATTGCAAAATGGCGAAACTACACCATTGGAGTTTGTAGCAAATGGTCATACATACAACTATGTCTACTATATATCTTGCTGATGGCATCTACCCAAAGAAAATATGCATGTATGCTCGCGGATTGACACAACATGTGGCTTTTCTGCCATCACGTATAATTAACCAGCCAATCATCGATGAAGATGAATGCCCATTGTACACCAACCTGATGTATAAGTAATAAGTTGTGAGTGAACTTATTCATAGTCCAGACTTCGTACATGCATGATCAAGATGCCTGCGTGAAGTTGTTGTTGTCGCTATCACGCAAGATGAGGTCAGTCCTTCTTTTTTACAAAAACAACGGCTCCATTAACTTGAAGCATCCATGCATGGTCCTTCCGTTACCTATCAGGCATGGGACCAAGAACACGATGATGGATGATGGCAGAACATATGCCACTTGTCATGCACGTGCACTCGAATGCTACACGTTAGAATAGCACATGCGTGCACGGATCTAGCTGCCGCAACAAACGTACGTACGTGCACTCCCTCCCCGATCTTCCCTAGATGCTACCCCCTCCTTTACAAATATGCTCTTATATTATATGCTCTTATATTATGAGACAGAGAAAGTAGCTAGAAAACCGAATGCATCTCTCAGTCTAGCTAATGACAATGCTCGACAAAAAAATTATTTACTTTCCCGGGACGCACGACCAACATGCTTTTCATCTCTCAACCGCCTCAATTCACGTCGGCTCGTGCTCCGCAAGCCCCCAACAAACCATCGCCCCCAGCCATTAGGCGATGACAAGGGGGTGACCATATATCGTTGCCACGAGTTGAGCAATGCCAAATGGCTGTCTTTCGCGGCCGCCGTTAGACCAAGAGCTCTATAATGGGATTTCTCCTAGTACCATGGTGCACACAGCCATTTCAGTCAAACAGAGAGGCTAGAGCGCAAAGACCGAAAGATTCTAGGTCAACCTCTTTACTTAGAGGAGATTCTGGGTCAAGCCAGAGAGGACAAACTTCAGTCGGTTGCTTCCACAAATCATGCATGTACATATGATCGCTGGCTGTTGTAGGTCTTCGACATGTACGACATACATGCAAGCGGCCGGAGAGAACGCCACCGTCGTCGACTATACATGCATATGTGCTCCACTTCCCGAAAATCAGAATGCTCGACCGAGCAAGGGTAGACACATCGACATGCATATGCACGTACGTACCTAAGCCACCTACCTTTTGGAAGTAGTGATTTAAACGCTTTTATATTAGTTTACGGAGGGAGTAGATGTCTACACCCACATCATGCATGTACATACCTAGCTACCTACCACTTGTCATGTAGTAGACGTCGACATCAACATGCATGCATGCATGTGGGGCAGCTAGGTGAGGATACGAGGCTCACACCATTTCATTGCTTCTACTCTTCAAACCTAGCTTAAACTTGTTTTAAATTGTGAGATGCCCGTCAAATCTCACTCAAATGGCTCAAACGGAAACAACCGCATGCATTTTTAATTTTAATCCATGTGTTATTAATTTAAATATTTATATTCTGCACAATCAAAACTCATTGAAATATATTGCAACCGATTATCGTAGCAACACGTGGGGAATCATCTAGTATCATCAACTTGACAAGTTTAAGAAAAAAATTGGATACGAATCCTCTAATCATTTTTGAATTATTACTTTACCATCATAGTGTTTGCATGATAAGAATTATCGTGTACATAAAAGGCACGGAAAACCGATGTTTGATTTACCTAGTCAACATGATTTAGGATAAGTCGTTATTTTATGTGGCGATATGACTAATGCCTATCAATTTTCATGTGCATTTTCCTTGTTAATTTTAGTTGTCGTACCATTGTTACCTTATTATGTTTATTAACTATTTTTCACATGCATACGTAGGGATAGCATGGTCGATTGGCCGACACGGCGCCATTCACTTACCTAGGCAGTTGGGTTGTTACCGGCAACAAGAGTGGATGCCCGAGCTTGGGCACTTAAATGAGGAAGTGAGATGCTAGTATATATAATGAGAAGGATAAAAAAAAGCCATGCTCGTCGAAGCGAAGCAACATTCATCACGTAACCGAGCAAATGGGACGTTAACCACAACTAGGTCCATTGAACAACATGTCGTAATGGTCATACACTAAACAAAGAGAGTAGCTTATCTTAGTGAGAATGATAGGTGCCGAGTGAAGAGTGGATCTAAGCGACACATAGCCAAGCAAGCTAGCCACCACTCAAATATATTTCAAAATTAACAAAAATAGAAATATTGTTATCACATGTATGCATGCATTTGACTCCAAAAAATCCCACCCTTTAAACTATATGATCATATTATTGATCTCCACGAAACATTATTGACACGATGTTCTATGTTTTTTCTAAGGAAATTATATCATGTAATCCGAAAAAATCATAAAACCAAAGGTGTTATAGGTGGTTATATATTCCCAAGGAGGCAAGGGCATGCTTTTGACACCATGCCAAGTTTCATGTTTTTCAGCCTTCATTTGCACCTTTTATAATAATAAAAAATCAATAAGCTCCATGTTGATGGTTGAGTCTTCGGCGTGGTTAGGCAACCACACCAGCGACCACCCCGGGTGGAGATGGGCACGGAAGGGTGGCGCTCCGGCGCGGTGGATGGGAAAGAAGTGGCCGTGTTGCTCGACGACGATGAGAGAAGGCACGTGCATGCAAGGCCAGGGGAGAAGTGGATTTGGGAGGTGCGTGGGTTGGCAATGAGGAAATTGGGAGGGATATGGGGAGCTTAATTAGGGAGAAGTTATGGTACGGGATTTGTGGGTAGTTAGTTCCTATCCATGGGTACTTTTTTTTTGCACAATATGTGACCGCCAGATCTCAATGGAGCCAACGGCCGTCTACTAGTCTGATTCTGGCCTCGTACAGATGGGAAGTGTTTCCCTAATATCATGTCGTCACCCGAGTCAGGATAAGATGAAGGGCTGAGATGGGGTTAATGGGAGATCGATCCGTCGCACATGTTGATGGACCAATCAAGGAGTGATGGATCCGTGGCACATGTCGATGGACCAATGAGAAGAAAAGCGTGATGAAACAAACAAACACGGCCCAGCCCAGCGATCTCTCATCTCCCACTCCCACTCACCGCTCCCGATTCCCCACCTCGCGCCGCCACCCGCCGTCTCTTACCTCGCCGCCGGCAATGGCCTCCCCCTCCTCTCCCCCTCCCCTTCCCCTCGCCGCCGGTAACCTATATATGTGTTATGTATCAGTTTCCACACCGGCCACTCCGCTTGCTATATCTTTTTATATGATGTCCCTTCACACCGCTACCCACTCGACCAAATGTACTTTAACCGCGTGGACAAAACTCTCTCGACAATCTTTGTGACGACGAAAACACAGTCTATTCAAACAGATAAAACTCAACTTGGATCCGGGTTGAACTTTATAAACTTTACAATTGACATTTCAACTTGAAATTATACAAATGAGAAAAATTATATAAAAAAAATGAAACATGTATTCTTGTCGACATTTTGTGGCCCTATCGTTGAGGTGAGCATGGCGGTCGGTGCACGAGGCATATCATAACAGTCAGCTTAAAGCATGGAGTATGGGCCCCGGAGGACTTGTGCATGAGGTGCGTAAAACGACGAATGTGTCGACACATGAGTGTGACGACGAGGAGCGCCGGCGTGAGTACGCATCAAAGGCGCCAGGTCCCCCGAGCACCGAGACCACTACCTCCATGCTTGTTGGCAGAACCGATTGATGCGAGATCGCACCACATGGAGATCGAGAACAACCATGAGCGATAAGGTTGTGGTTACGTGTCCTCCCTATTGTAGAAAAGGTTCGGCAATTATTTTTTTGTTGCAAAAATATTTCTCTCTTCCAAATCAATTAATTTATTGCGTGTGAGAAAAAGGGCATCGGTAGTATTCTTTATCAAGATGTTTTCTAGGTATATTTTTTGGTTTGTTTGATTTGATTGACACTTTTTCATTATTAAAAGGCCACAGTGATGAATATTTTTTATGTCCAAAAAAAAGGAAAAATAACTAGGATTGGAGACATTGCGCATCATCGGATCTAAATGGACAGCTGTGATCGACTCAACAGGTGGATCGATCCGTGGCAACGTCGACGGACCAATTAGAGAGTAGCAGAATTTATTAGTCATGATTTATCGTATGGACTAGTCCCAGCCATAATATCACGTAGTCAGGATAAGATGAAGGGCTGAGATGAAATGAATAGGGGATCGATCCGTGGCACACGTTGATGGACCAATCAAGGAGGGATGCATCCGTGGCAAGGGTGGATGGACCCATCAATGAGACGAGGGAGGAGCGAAACGAAGAGAAGAAAACCCATCGCAGCCCGGCCCAGCGCTGTCTCGTCTCCCTCCCACTCACCGCTCCCGATTCCCCCCACCCCACCCAACCTCGCGCCGCCACACACATCTCGCCGGATTCCCGCCGTCTCTCACCCCGCCGCCGGCAACGGCCTCCGCTCTTCCACCCTCCCCCTCCTCTTTCCCCTTCCCCTCATCAGAAGAGAAGAGAAGAGAAGAGAAGAGAAGAGAAGAGAAGGGAAGGGAAGGGAAGAGGGAGCGACATGGTCCCGGATCTGATCTGCCACGGGCATCAATGGCAGGGCGTCCATGCGAGCCAACCCACACCGAGCAGAGCAGGGCGGCCATGGCCGCAGCCGGATCCAAGGCCTCGGGGATCCAGTGACGACTGCGGCGGCGGATGCACCACGAACCCTAGCCGACGCACCTCCGCTCCTGCTCGTCTTCCTCGGCGTCACCGTCATCACCAGCAAGCGAGGACGCAGCCTACTCTCCGGCGGCGTCAGGGCTGGTAATCCCTCAAACCCCCTTCCATTCTCTTCCGGTGATACGCCATGATGCAGAAAATCCCCCCTTTCTTTACAAACAATGATTCACCAATCGTAATGGGGGAAATTTGAAGCAGCGAACCTGTGATTATTGTTGGTTGTCGAAGCAGGGACGAATTCGACTGTTAACTGTTGATTGTAGGAAGTGATTCTTCTCCCCTCCTCCTAGCAGCTGATGGTGCCCAAGATCTAATCTTCTTTAATCTGTTATCATGTAACACAATTTTGCAATTGTACGTGCACCTCACTGATTGATTGGTCCTGGTCCGTCTGACAAGAAAAAAAAATCTGAAACTTTCTTCCTACAGAGAGGAGTACCTACATACTCTACATGCCCAAAATTTGCAATTCTACCCAAGAGAACACTGTTTCTTTGATCGTGGTCTGTCAAAAACAAAACTGAATGTTAGATATGAGATGAGATGCATGAGAGGAGAGTTCAGGATATGCATCTGCAAATTGCGCCTACAGGATGCACATCACTGCTATTCTGGTCCTTCGATTTGTATATATGTGCATGCTCAAAATCAAAATCAAAATTTGCGTGGATGTTCAGTTTATTCCATGAATCCGCAACATTTTTTTTTGCTTCTATTTCTACTGGATGTATCACCTTCTCAACTCTGTGTGTTTTAATTTCTTATGAATGAAATCTGCAGAGGCTTCATTTGATACGAGTACTGAGCAGGGCGGCCATGGCGCTCCTGCTACAGCCGGATCCAAGGCCAACCCTAACGAAGGTGGTGGATGCACCATGATGGAGGCGGCTCCGAATCCTAGCCGACACGGCTCCCACGCTCACCTTCGCTCGTGCTCGTCTTCCTCGGCTCCACCAACAAGGACGCAACGTCCTCTCCGTCGTCAGGGCTGGTAACTCCTCAATCCCCATCCCTCCTTCCCTAGCATTCTGTTATGTTACGGTGATGCAAAATTTCCCCTTATTTTCTTTCCGATTCAACACTCATAATGGAGTTCGATCAAGGGAACCCACGGTTCTTGTTGGCTGTTGAAACAGAGATGAATTCGGTGCTGCTGAATTCGACTGTTTAGTGAAAATCCATATGGAGTCATATGTCAGGTTGCAACTTGCAAGTACGAGGGATGCATGTACGGAGTCGAGTAATGAATTGGTACACATGCATAGTTTCCACTGTGTGCATAATGTCCATCATGACGTGTGCCGTATTGGACATCGGTGAGTCCTAACTATAAATCTATAATCAACAAGTGACTCCATGTTTCTAGCGAATTGGTAGACCTGCATTTGTGGGCAACACAATATAGTACGGATTTGTGTGCATCTATAATCAACCGCACACATTGCACGACAAGTCTAGTTGGGATTCATCCCAGGAGAGAAAAACATGCAGTACGATTTTTAAGAGGTGTTCCCGTCCAAGTCCGATGTTCAGATTGAATGGCCAGCTCGCCTGCGACGACGGAAATAATGACATAGTACAGTTGTGGGATGCATGCATATACGCAGGAATGCGGGCACCTTGCAGGCTTCGCACGACAGCGGCGCAATCACGCGTAACTTATGCCGCCCGCTGGGATGCCCGCTTGCACTCTATTTAGCGGGGCAAACGTTGCGGACTCGCGGACAGCACGCGCTGCCTGCACCCTGAGTCATGTGCATGCATGCACTAGAAACAGGTTGTTGATCTTTGTTTGTTGATTGTTGAAACAGGAAGCCTCCAAGTATGCTATGCACGCGAGCTTTGCATTTGCACTGACTGCTTGAACGCCTAGCTTGTATAGTACTCCCTCCGTAAGGAAATATAATAGCGTTTAGATCACTATTTTAGTGTTCTAAATGCTCTTATATTTCCCTACAGAGGGAGTACATATCAAAGACCAAAGTACAGTATCATCTTCACATACTGAATCATGAGTAAAATCATCCTGTACATATTAATCCAAGTTATAGTAGCACCTTCATTTTTCTTTTTTGCATTGGCCGTTCAATTACAGCCCAGATGCTGCTCCCAAGCAACACACTATCTTCTACTGAATGCCCAACAACTCACATGATTACTTGCTTAAGGATGCCAATGTCTGAACCTGACATAAATCTAAGTCCTTAATGTGGGCAAGCGAGAAAATTTGTATGCCTACTTCTCGTTTTCGATGAAAAATAAAATTGCGCTCTTCATTTATAGTGTGGCAGTATCAGTTTTCCTTGTTTACTATCTAGTAGAGTTCGTTCTGAGAAATCTTATTCTTTTAATTGCTCATGGCTCACAGGCAATGCACAATTCTGGCATGCACATTTTGGCTGACTTGGTTTTTTTCTCTTAAAAAACTACAGGTTGCTCGAGCTGGAAGTCAAAGTCAGTGGAAAGGTCTGTATTCTGGACTAGGTGGAAATCTTGTCGGTGTTCTTCTGTAAGTCTACAACATCAACATGTTAAAAAGTTATACTGGTACGTGCATTATCTTCACATTGCATCTCCGTTGCATCACAGCTTCTCATAAAATGTGCCTATCCATTGTTCATGGCTTCACTGTTGTTATTTTCTTGAGCTACTTTTTAATTTATGGCAGGGCTTCTGCTATGTTTTTGGGAATACATGAACCAACTGACCTGCTCGAGAACGCGGGTCAAGTGGTGGCCAGATCCGGCACCCACCACAATCGGCGACCTCACCGTCTTTCCCTATCCAGATCCGCGGTGGAGGACGAGGATGACTGCTTCCTCCTTGTGCCTCTGCTCAGCCGCTTGACGAGACACCTTGGACCTTCTCCGCTCGTCAAGGCCCAACCTAGCGCTGGTGCCGTCAACGTACTCTTTCGCCTCTCTGGATTTTCTATCCTTCCCTTCCCTCCCTTAGTTTCCTCATGCCATCTCCTACAAAACAACATTCTTTGTCTCTCGCGAGCAGGAGCAGGTCGAGGGAAATAGGGAGGGGGTGATGCGCGATTGGGGGTGGTCCAATGTGAGCAGGTCGGTGCCATCGTCCTCGTCTCCTCTGTATGGTGTTTCACGAATGCCGTTTTTGCCTAGCCTAAGAAGACCCATCTTTGGCTTCCTCCAGGTGGCCAAATTATTTTTGTTTCACAACATCAATTCTTCTCCTTTAGCTACCCACTATTGCTCTGCAATCATGGATCCTTGATGATGTTTGTTAACTAAAAGAAATCCTTTTAATTATTTTGCAGGGACTTGCTGACCACAAGGATCAATTCGGAGTGCCTCTCTGCCCTGCATGTGATTAATCACCTTTAAGAAATCTCTAGCTTCCCGGACACCAGCAGCATGACAAGGCAGAGGCCTTCGATTTGGCTTCCGAGTTTTGTTTGGGTGCAGACAAGTTGTATCTCAAATTTGAGCTTAATAGCATTTGGCTTTTTGTTAGTTCATGTCTACAGCTGAGCTCTAGGTACACTAGCAGCAGCATATAGATGATTTATCGCATGGATGCTTGAAATTGCTATGTCAGTTGAATAGTGACGATTGTTTGATGCTCTGATCACAGTATTAGAGACTCTGCTCATTGTTCGTATTCTTTATTTGCCGTATTGACTATGGCAGTAAAAAACTGAAGCTTTCTTTCTTCCTTCTGAGAGGAGAGGAGAGGTCAGGTCCTATCATAGCCAGCTAATAGCATCTCTAAATTGTACCTAGAAATGATTGTTGATTGTTGAAACATGAAGCCTCCAAATCTGCCATGCACGCTAGCTTTGCACTTGCACACTACTGATTGCTTTGCACTGGCTGCTTGCATGCCTAGCTTGTACAGTGCTTCTCTCATTCTGTTCACTAAATGTTGTTTGTCATCTAAAATAAATTGCTTTACATTCAGGTGGTCAAACTCATAACATAATCAGTAACCAGCTGAGCTGATTGCTGATTATGTGTTTGAGTTTGATTTATGATGCGTACCATGTGCTGTTTTTATTCTTGTCCTTGTTTGATAACACATGAATGCGTGAAAGAAATCAAGTCAGTTCATATATTTTCAGTGTCCATCTCTTTAAATCCTTCCTATTTTAAAAAGGAATAAAATCACACGTCAGTTATGTCCTTAATTTAATTTGTAGATCATTTTTAATTTGTGGACGCCTTATGCCAGCAAGCAAGGTGGTTGGCTCGGACTGGTGATACTTGTTGTATTTGCTCTGCTTGCATGGTACACGGGTGTACTTCTGCGCTATTGCCTATCAGTCATGCAACCTTTTGCGCCACCGGTTGCGTAGCCGTCTCGGTAAGATTAAGATCTGCTCTAAATGACAATTACATATTAGCATGTTCTTCAGTTTGGGACATACAATTTATATGCAATAGTGAATTCTGTCTTAGAAGGCACCGTCCTTATTTTTTATTGATTCATTGGACGTCACATGATAATATCTAGAGAGGTCCTTGCTGATATGAAAACATGGTTTGTATGGATTGTTCTTCTATGCAAAATGGTTGTGGTTGTATTATGTTCTCTTTTTGATTTGTTAAGCTTTATTAGTTTGATCGCCAAAACACAAAAATATGGATGTACCACTACAGATTAGACTACTATCTATGCAGTATCTACTGTATCCTCATACAAGGGTAGAACAATTTTTCTGGTTTTGGTTCACTTTTAGGAGTCACTCATTACACGGGGTCGCAAATCCTTTTTTTTGTTCCTTCATTCGTGTGCTTCTTGTTGGGTTCTAGTATGAGCTGTCTCATTTTGAGAGATGCCACTTAATGAATGTCTTGTGTGTTCTCCAGTGTAGGATGTTACTCGCTGAGAAACATTCACAAATCTCTCTGATACATGGGCCAGGAAAAATGACCTGAATTTGACCCAACCAGGATTGTCTAAAGATGCTTGTAGGAAACTAAGTGGCTAAGTTTTTTGTGTCTGCACTTCCACATTTTGCCCGTCATCCGCGCTTTGCACGCAAGTACTGATTTCTTGTACCTGTCTTTAGAGCTGAATCTGGATGCTTGGTTTGGTAGGAGGGCGAGAGGGCTGTCATGAAGAAGGAATACATTGACTTTGCCAGGGAATATGGATGCTTATTCCTGGAATGCAGCAAAGACCAAAGTGAATGTTGAGTTGTGCTTTGTGGAGCTCGTGCTGAAGGTATATATACGTTCTGACTTTGAGCTTTTGATTCGTTCCCTACATACTGGACAGTGTAACTGTTCTTCAAATGATAGCTGAAAGCACCATTGTTTGCCTGTTTTTTTTTACCATTGAAAGACAGTGGTAGAGGTTCCACTGCCATATATTAATTAGACATAATTAGAAAGATTGATTTAAGGAAAGGGACAAGTGTTAGATTTTTTGCCTGTTCGTCCACACTTGATAGTGGAATGCTTGTTTTGGTTTTTATGTAAGGAAAGGGACAAGTGTTAGATTCTCCTTCTCATTCTGCTAACAAGAAGAATTATGGGTGCAGATGATTCAACATAATTTTTCCTTGGTACAAGTATTTGCATTGAAAAGAGAGTTCTTTTTCTCATGTATGGAAACTGACGTGAGTGTGCACAATGATGCATATATTGGACATGCCGAGGCTGCTGGTCGATGCTTCTTCAGGGGCGAAGAAGAACATCTTCAAGCAGAATGCACCAGAACCTGATGCCGCCACGAGCGGCTGCTGTTAACATTTTTTTTTTGCAGAAATTGTTAATCAGCTTGTTTGTGCCGTTGTTTTCTTTTGCTTTCGTCTTGCCGTAATTCAATCAATTGGTATACTCTGAACACCAAAGTCGGAGGGTAGAGAGATAACTTGAGAATGCTATGCTATGTGTCTTTTGTCCTCTTTTCTTTTCCTCGGATTTCAGCTCAAGATTATGTTGTTCAAGGTTTCGAATTTCGAAAGCAAGATATTTTTACTGACCATTGAAACTTCTGAAATTTTGTAAATTTCGAAATCTGTTTCGGATAAATCAACAAATTTTTTATTTAAATTAGGATAAATGTAAAGGATTGAATATGTACGTGTTGTGGCAGAAATAGTATGTAAGAACTGTTATATCTCAGTGGTTCTGTTATATCGTGCATCTCTGTAGACCCACTTTCGAATCTTGGCGGCCTTAATTTTCCTGACAATTTTTTACCACAGTAGGCATAAATTTAAGTAAAACTAAGAAACATCAGTCGTGTTTTTCGAGCTCCTGACCTACAGGATAAGAACAAAAATAGCTCCTGGCCAAAATGTACTATTGACGCATGCTTAATCTATGTATCTGTACACAAATATTATCCAAACTTTTAAATTTCATCTCATGGGGAATTAATTGCAATTCATTTTGAATTTGAACTCAACTGCAATGGATTAGATTGGTTATACCTTTCCAATCAATGATACATGTGTGCGTGTGTAGAAAGAAAGAATAGTGCAGGGTTGCCTCACTTGATGCCATGCCAGCCTTGGGTTGCTCCTCTCTTAATCGTGCCTTTTCAATTTGTTTTGTTTAGCGGGACACACAGGACCCCACCCCGTAGCCTGACGAGGAGAACATCATCCAGTCCAACCTCGAGTTCGACGCCGACGGGTTTGTCCAGCCCAACCGACCACGACGACACATCGCACAAGGTACCTCCTCCTTGCTCTCTTCTCCTCCTTCACAAACATCCGACGAAGACGATTTGTTGATGATTTAGCGTTCCGGTGCACATTTTTCTTATGCTTTCTTGTGCTCCTGATCTTTTCTACACTAAAAATGAGTAGATCAATTGTTGTGCTCGCAAGAGTCAGCTTTTTGATTTGTTAAGCTTTATTAGTTCGATGGCCAAAACACAAAAATATGGATGTACCACTACAGATCAGACTACTATCTATGCAGTACCTATTGTATCCTCATACAAGGGTAGAACAACTTTTATGGTTTTGGTTAACTTTTAGGAGTCATTCATTACACAGGGTCGCAAATCCTTTTTTTTCCTTCATTTGTGTGCTTCTTGTTGGGTCCTAATATGAGCTGTCTCATTTTGAGAGATGCCACTTAATGAATGCCTTGTGTGTTTTCCAGTGTATGATGTTACTCGTTGAGAAACATTCACAAATCTCTCTGATACATGGGCCAGGAAAAATGACCTGAATTTGACCCAACCTGGATTGTCTAAAGATGCTTTCTTGTACCTGTCTTTAGAGCTGAATCTGGATGCTTGGTTTGGCAGGAGGGCGAGAGGGCTGTCATGAAGAAGGAATGCATTGACTTTGCCAGGGAATATGGATGCTTATTCCTGGAATTCAGTGTGAAGACCAAAGTGAATGTTGAGTTGTGCTTTGTGGAGCTCGTGCCGAAGGTATATATATGTTCTGACTTTGAGCTTTTGATTCGTTCCCTACATACTGTACAGTGTAACCGTTCTTCAAATGATAGCTGAAAGCACAATTTGTTTTGTTCAGCTGGACACGCGATACCCCACCCCCGAGCCTGACGAGGAGGACATCGTCCAGTCCGAGCTCGACGTCGACGGGTTTGTCCAGCCTGACCGACCACGGCGATGCACCGCACAAGGTACCTCCTGCCCGCTCTCTTCTCCTCCTTGACAAACATCGTATGAGACGATTTGTTGATGGTATAGCTTGCAGTGCTTATTTTTTTTATGATTTCTTGTGTGCCTTGTCTTTTCTAGTCTAAAAATGAGTAGATCAAAGTGGTTTATTGTTCTATGTTGTGCACATGTGCTAGCTAGCTCTGGGTGTCAAGTTACCTCAGATGGACAACAAGTATGGATGTCTGAGTTACCGCCTGATGTAATCCGTGCCATGACTGCCGATTTGGTCGATCCCTCGTAATTGGAATGCAAGGTGTTGCCGTCAGAACAAAAAAGACTCATCTCTGTCTAGTTTCCTGGAACTAGCTTGGTCTTATGCGCAATTTGCTGATAAGAACAGATGTTGTGTCTCTCTCTTGCTTGTGTTGAGCTTATAACAGATGTTTGTGGCTGTTTGTTGGCAGTTGGTGGATTACCTTGTGGGCTTCCTGATTGATTCTTATGTGGGCTTGCATGAGTACTTTCATCTTTTAGTAGAATTAATTAGCTGATGGATCAGATTGTCTTGTCCATGTCAATCAAGATATTTTACTTATGAGGGCTGCTTCTTTATGAACATAGCTAGACTAGGGGTATTGGATGATGTTGCTTTTATTGAATTATATCATTAGGTCATTCCAATCTGCCCCTGTTGTTCATGTTGGTTTGCTTCCTCCCATTCTTGGATGGTAGGGATATCTACAGTTGTAGGTCAATTAAACTAGGATTTCATTTTTTTTTGTTCTTGTTGTGAGAAGGCAGATTTATGTGATGACTTGGACGATAATGCATATTGCCAATATGCTTTCCGTAAATGAAATTGTAGAAGGATACCTTGAGGGAGCCTTGGGATGGCTCTCTATTAACCATGCCATTTGATTTGTTCTGATTTTAAGGTCAAGGTGCAAAGCAGGGTTATGTTGGCTGTGTAGTTTTGTTTGCTGTTTGGAATCACTACTCTTCCTATATGTCTTCCTGTGATTGGAAACATGTAGCAGAATACGCTTCATTCAATTTTCTGGGTGCTGTTGCTTCAGCCACACATCTAGGAATCAATTTACTTTGTTTTGAGAGTTAATTTTTTTTTGTGGTTCTGCCTTTGCTACTCTAGTAGCTTGTGAGGGGAAGTGATGCCCCTATAAGGTGTTGATTGGCTATTGTGTTCAAAAATCTTGCTGTTTCACAATCTTGAAGAAGCCAGCAAAATTAATAATCATGCCTGATATTTTACTACTGAAATCTGAAGTTTTGGTTATTAAGAATTGATGCCCCTGTAGGGTGTTGATTGGCTATTGCGTTCAAAACTCTTGCTGTTTTACAATCTTGAAGAAGCCAGCAAAATTAATAAGCATGCCTGATATTTTATTACTGAAATATGAAGTTTTGGTTATAAAAACTTGGTAAATGTGTTCTACTCCCTCCGTTCGAAAAAGCTTGTCCAAGCTTGTCACTCAAATGAATGTATTTAGCACTAACTTGATGCTAGATACATCCATTTGAGGGACAAGCTTTTTTGGACGGAGGGTGTTGATTGGGACTTGACGTAGCACTATGTTTGTGTGTTGTTTGTATTTGTGGATTGCAACTGGTTCTGAATTTCATGATAACTGATTATTTCAGGTGCTTGTTTACTGCCGGTTGTCATCCAAGCCCCACCATTAGTTGGCCCGTAAAGCCAATGAACTCCACCATGGACATGGTCTATCTGCACGACAAGCGTACTGCTGATGACTGCGAACAAATCCAAGTACTATCTCTCCCCTTGTGTTTGTTTTCGCCTAAATTCGCCTTAGTATTAGTCTTTCATGTGGTATTGGTCAACTGATCAAGAATACTTTATTATAGTGGCCTGGGCTGGATTGAATCTGAAGGCTAACCTCTGTACTAAACTGATATGGGATTTTCTTCGAAGGAGCTAGTGCTGTAGGGTTTCATTGGCTAAAGATTGTGGCTTTGATCAAGTTTGATCAGGTTCCTCATGGTGTTCTGATGAAGTAGTGTTGCATTGTTTACTTCCTATGGCTTGATATTGTATTGTTCACACGGCAATTCACTGTTGCTTTGGTCATTTCCCTGTTTCTTGGACATTTATTGCTGCTGGATTCATAAGAAACCCACTTTAATTCCCCAAGTGCGCTGATCTGAATAATTATTTACTTTATTGTTGAACAGCACCTCCAGTGAGCATGGCCATGGCCATGAGCGACGACATGTCTTCCTTCATCAACTTGTGTTCTTCTTTGTCTTTGATCCGATGGCACACCCCGGGAATCCGTTTTGGTAAGTCCTGGTTTTCCTGGGTCCTTCCCTCTACCCCACTTGATCCCGAGCCGTGGTTTCGCCCATTGCTTGACTGATTGATTGATGATGGTGATCATGTGGTTTCCCCCAAAGTCTGAAGAAACAAACACTTCTTCTACTTTCCACTCAATAATACACAGCAAGCACACGCAATATATATGGATCACTGTTTTGACTTGTTTTTTCCCCTCTGTGTTGCCCATGTTTGTGCAGGATTGGGTACAACAGAGGACAAGGAGTTCCTTGTGCCACTGCCAGGAAAGGTGCGTGGTGCCAGGACTCCATCTCTGGCCTCGCTGGCGTCTTCCGTTGGCCCCGCTGTCATGCGACGATGGCGCTGTTTGCATCTCATACAAGACAGCCCAAGGTGAGCTCATCTCCTTCCTCTGCTCCTCACCTCTGGTTGATCATTTCGATCGATTCCATCCATGTCTGCTGGGGAACGAATTGATTGGATGCAAAAATTGTGTTGCCGCAGGGGACATGGAGTGCAGTGTCACCTTCCTCGTCCCCTACTTTTCCCCTTTCTCTGGACACAATATCATTTTGTTTGCTTTGCACATAATACTATCCCAGCCTGTTGGAAAACGGGCTCATTTCATTAGCTTTGCACAGGTGTGAGTTAAGTAGGTTTGTACCATATAAAGAGAGCTAACCAATGGTAGTTTTCTGGTGGAGAGACTCAGTTGTGTTGTTGTGACAGACAACAAGATATTAGAATGATATTCATCAGTGCCATTTTCTGTTTCCTTTGCAAAGCAAAATCTAGGTTCCAAATAAACTTAGACTGCTTGCTTCTAGTCATGGAAACTAAATACATTTAGTGTTTGGATCTGTGGTGGTGGTCTTCTGAACACCACACACATTTGATGATGATCTTTCTTGTCAATGAAAATAATCTCATGTAGATCTATGCTGGTTCGGTCCTTTTTCCACTCCATGCTACTGTCAATGAAAAAAATCCCATGTATGCACCAGCAATTGGCTTGTTTGCACTGTTGTAATTTTGAATTTGTTGTGTATCTTTATCTCGCCATTTTAAAGGGAGCCAAGGACAAGCTACCGTAGTCGAAGGGCCCTGTGAGGTTGCCCACCTAGGTGCTCAACATCACCACCAGGATGCCCGTGTGTGGCAAAGGTGACCTATTTTGCCTCTCTGGTGGATCCCATTTACTTGGTGCCCTCTCTTTCCATGTGACTTGAGTGTCCTCTCCTGGTTAAGAGGGTGACTTCGGAGAGGAAGGTGTAGTTTTGGATGATTTTCCTTTCAATCAAGTGCAGAAAAGTGCTATTGATACCAATCTGTGCTTCATAAAATGCAATATATCTGCTATATGGTTCTCTCCTCTCTCAAGACTCTGCGATTTAAGATTTTGGATCCGACCTTTGCATTTCATATTTTAAGTATGTAAACTACATGGTGTAAATCATGCATTATGAACTAGAGGCCCAAATTTGCTGCTTAGGTTGGGAAGGAGATAGCTTTGGAGATGAAGGTGCCATTTTAGATGCTTCTCTTGAGATCATAGATTTATGACACGAAGTGTAGTTTGGAATAGACCATGAACAATGCGCAAACCAAATGTTGTCTTAAGTCTTAGCATACGAGTTGGTGAATCCACCTGGTAGCTTATAGTTCCGATATGTGCTACAGAAATAGCAGCCCGTAACATTTTTGTTTTCTATCTCAAACTAGAAATCTAATACATAACTGCAGTCTGATTCTATAGTTAAAGAATGTTGTTATTATACTTAAATGTCCTTAGCATTAGTCTTTCATGTGGTGTTGGTTAACTGGTCAAGAAATATTATATTATAGTGGCTTGGGATGGATACAATGGGAACTGATGTGCTTAGGCTTGCATCAGATCTATGTTGCTTTCTTTCTTGGTGGGAGGTTGGACGACAGATTCTTAGATGAAAGTAAGTTGTCCAAGGACAGATCTGCTTTTCTTAATGTCATGCTTTATTATGTCTTAGATAAACATCATGTCCTTAGTAAGCTGTCCAGTGACAGACGATCTCACGTTCTTAGGACGGAATGGATCATGCTACCAGAGATCTTGTGCGATGCCAGTTCATTGTGTTTGAGGCCCTGTATTAGTCCTCTGTCTTGTCATGCTATTCGAGGTGACACCCCATATAGTTTAGAATAGTTGTTAATAGATCGAAAAACTTGTTTGAAGCACTTGCTTTGTGCTCTGGATGCAATTATCATTTAGTCAGCTTCTGGAAACCAGCAAATCTTCTTTGTGTGGTTCTAAATCTTGTGAAATTGCATTCTTGGGATTTCCCTTTTGACATGCTTAGTCTGCTTCTGGAAACTAGTAAATACACTTTGCGTGGTTCTTCTGCACTTTCTTATCATATATTTAAAATATTTGGTTTAACAATGGTGTCTTGCTTGCTAATCAGGTACCAACACCTGGGACTGGTTGTCAGCTACACGAACAATGTCAAGCAGATCACCTCCATCGCCATCGAGAGTTCAAGGTGACCAACTACCAGTCGTCATCTTAAAGGGAGCAAAGGACAAGCTACTGCAGGCAAAGGGCCCTGTGAGGATGCCCACCAAGGTGCTCAGCATCACCAGCAGGAAGTCCGTTTGTTGCAAAGGTGACCTCTCTTGCCTCTCTGGTGGATCCCGTTTACTCGGTACCAATCCCTGGTGCAGGGGGTGTCTTTGGAAGAGGAAGTTGTCGTTTCGGATGCTTTCGCTTTTTAATCAAGTGCAGAAAAGTGCTATCGATGCCAATCAGTGCTTTAGAAAATGCAATATTTCTGCTATAATGTTCTCTCCTCTCTCGAGATTGTGCGATTTAGGATTTTGGATCTGACTAGTAATTGCAGTTCATTTGTAAAGTATGTAAACTACATGGTGTAAATCATGCATTATAAACTAGAGGCCGAAATTTGCCACTTAGGTTGTGAAGGGGATAGCTTTGGAGATGGAGGTGCCATTTTAGATGCTTCTATTGAAATCGTATATATATGACACCAATGTGGAGTTTAGAACAGGCCTTGAACAATGCGCAAACCAAAGTTAGTCTTAAGTCTTAGCATACAAGCTGGTGAATCCACCTAGTAGCTTATAGTTAGATACATACTAGAGAAATTGCAGCCCGTAACATGTGCATTTTCTATCTCAAACTAGAAATCTAATACTCCCTCCGATCCATAATAAGTGTCTCAGTTTTGAACTAAGGACAACCTTAGTTCAAAACTGAGACACTTGACCTTAGTTCAAAACTGAGACACTTATTATGGATCGGAGGGAGTACATAACCGCAGTCCGATTCTATAGTTAAAGAATGTTGTTATAATATTTATGCCCTTAGCATTATTCTTTCATGTGGTGTTGGTCAACTGATCAAGAATACTATATTATAGTGGGCTGGGCTCGATTGAATCTGAAGGCTAACCTCTGTACTAAACTAATATTGGCTAAAGATTGTGGCTTTGATCAAGTTTGATCAGGTTCCTGGTGGTGTTCTGATGAAGTAGTGTTGCATTGTTTACTTCCTATGGCTTGATCTTGTATTGTTCACACGGCAATTCATTGTTGCTTTTTGGTCATTTCCCTGTTTCTTGGACATCTATTGCTGCTGGATTCATAAGAAACCCACTTTAATTTCCAAAGTGCTCTGATTTGAATAATTATTTACTTTATTGTTGAACAGCACCTCCAGTGAGCATGGCCATGGGGACGGGGACTAGAACAGGATGTCGAGCGACGACATTTCTGCCTTCATCAACTTGTGTTCGTCTTTGTCTTTGATCTGATGGCACACCCCAGGAATCCGTTTTGGTAAGTGCTGGTTTTCCGGTGTCCTTCCCTCTATCCCACTTGCTCTCGAGCCGTGGTTTCGCCCATTGCTTGACTGATTGACTGATGATGGTGATGATGTGCTTACCCCCAAAGTCTTAAGAAACAAACACTTGTTCTACTTTACCCTCAATAATACACAGCAAGCGCACCCAATATATATGTATCATTGTTTTGACTTCTTTTTCCCCTCTATGCTGCTCATGTTTGTGCAGGATTGGCTACAACAGAGGACAAGGAGTTCATTGTGCCACTGCCAGGAAAGGTGCGCGGTGCTAGGACTTCATCTCTAGCCTCGGTGGCGTCTTCCGTTGGCCCCGCTGTCGTGCGGCGTTGGCGCTGTTTGCATCTCATACAAAACAGTCCAAGGTGAGCTCATCTCCTTCCTCTACCCCTCACCACTGGTTGATCATTTCGACCGATTCCGTCCATGTTTGCTCGGGAACGAATTTATTGGATGCAAAAATTGTGTTGCTGCAGGGGACATGGAGTGCAGTGTCACCTTCCTCGTCCCCTCCTTTTCCCCTTCCTCTGGACACAGGGTTATTTTGTTTGCTTTGCACATAATACTATCCCAGCCTATTGGAAAAGAGGCTCAGTTATATAGTTTTGTACCATATAAAGAGAGTTAACAAAGATAGTTCTCTGGACGAGAGAGTTAGTTGTGTTGCTGTGGCAGACAACAAGATATTAAAATGATATTCATCAGTGCCGTTTTTTGTTTCCTTTGCAAAGCAAAATCTAGGTTCCTGATGAACTTAGACTGCTTGCTTCTAGTCAAGGAAACTAAATACATTTAGTGTTTGGATCTGTGGTGGTGGTCTTTCGAACACCGCACACATTTGATGATGATCTTTCTTGTCAATGAAGATAATCTCATATGCTGGTTCGGTCCTTTTTGCACTCCATGCTACTGTCAATGAAAATAATCTCATGTATGCACCATCAATTGGCTTGGTTGCACAGTTGTAATTTTGAATTTACTGTGTAACCGTATCTTGTCAATTTAAATCGTAGATTTGCATGTGAACATTCAGACTATGTTGCTAGTAGATCATATAGGTTGGTTTGTTCATAATAACCCCAAATAGTTGATGGTTTAATACAGAAAGCCCAACAAGGCAGATCTTGCTTTGTTTTGAGTAAATCTAGCTGGATCGATCATTTCCCATGCTATAGTATTGCAGTATGTGAGTGCTGCTTACCTGCTGTGTTTATGATTCCAGAGAGAAGATGACGGACATCCTCCACATTCAGGGTGGGCAATGTGGAAACCAGATTGGTTCTGATTTCTGGGAGGTGGCGTACGATGAGCATTGCATCAACCTCACGGTGTGTTTTTTCGGCACCTCTGACCTGCAGCTGGAGCGTCTCAATGTGTACAACAGCGAGGCTTCCTGTGGTCGCTTTGTGCCCTGTGATGTCCTGATGGATCTTGAGCCTCGTACTATGGACAGTGTCCATACTGGACCGTACAGGAAGATCTTCTTTATGTTTGGGCAGTCTGGTGCTGGTAGCAGCTCGGCCAAGGAAGGAGGCTGAGAACTGTGACTGCCTTCAAGGTAATTGAAACTGCATATAAATCGGCTAGAGTTTGGTATCCTTATGGGAGTATGTATTTTAGTTAATTTGGGTTTGGATATCAGAACACATTGTTGAATAATACACCGATTTGAGAATTAAGTTGTCGTCAAATAAGAAGTTTTAGGCTACATTATGTATTATGCGAGTAATGCTATATGACGATGGTGTGGCATCTTCTTGTCCATATCAATCATGTGTATGTGCAGGGCAAAAGTGAAACTGATAGGGACAAAACCTGGAGTAGATTTGTTGTTAAATTGGAGAGAAACGAAGATTGCAATTTATGTTTTATTAGAAGATGGCAAATTTTGTACTTTTCTTCGACTGCGACCCCTTTGTACTTGATTTTGTCTTCATGTCTGTGTTTCTTTTGATTTGGATGGATGGATGGATGGATGGATATGTTACCAGATTCATTTGGTTATAATTCTTGTGAACTACGGAGTATAAGAGAAAAGTGACCGCCCATATACATCATATGCTTGTAGTTGTTGTGAAACACAAGAGGAAAAGAGACTTCTTTTTGAACTCACGTATTCTTGAGATTTTAAAAGCCGTGTCACGTAATAATTCTTGGCTCTTCCTGGGATTGTCATGTCATTAATTGCCCTGCCCTAGGGATGCTCACGAGTCGTTCAGCGAGGGTCCGGATCGCGCCACGTCGTTGATCCGCGGCCTCCTCCTCCTGTGCACCATGCCTTGTAAGGCCATCTATATTTCTATATATACTGGAGAGGTTCATTCATCCGCGTGCGGGGTGCGCGTGTGACTTATGACTTGAGACTTGGGCGACGGCGACGCCGCCGACAACGACAAGGTGGGAGATCTAGAGAGGGAGAAGGAAGGTGAGGGGATGCCGTAGCATTCACAGGTGATTAATTCGCGGCCTCCTCCTCCTGTGCACCATGCCTTGTAAGGCCATCTATATTTCTATATATACTGGAGAGGTTCATTCATCCGCGTGCGGGGTGCGCGTGTGACTTATGACTTGAGACTTGGGCGACGGCGACGCCGCCGACAACGACAAGGTGGGAGATCTAGAGAGGGAGAAGTGTTGAGATTAATTAACCCATGTGTTAATTATGGAGAATCTCCACTATCTCTAACCGCCATGTGCGAGGGACACGACTGTTCGCTCGTGTCTCTCCGGACCATCGCGTCTGTTGGATGTATCCCCTCGGGGCTATATATACTTGTACTCAATCATCAATAAGGACAACCATTCACTTTACATATCTGTCTATTGTTTCTCTCGACTTCACATTACAACACGTTATCAGCACGCTCCCGGCGGAGCGAATCCATTGGTCTGGCGTTCTCCGTCTGCGGCAGCGCTCCCCGTCTATGGCAGCGCTCGTTAATTGGACGGCCTCAGCCCGGCGGAAACGCATTCCAGCGGCAGCCTTGCATCATGAAGTGAACGAGAGAATGAAGAACAAGGGCATTGGCATCCGTCGATCCAAAATTCTCTTTATAGAACGTGAATCAACGAAAGGTACGATGCCTTACTTCATTCCCATCTTCGCTGGACTGGTGGTGGTGCTCATCGCCATCTTGCCATCAGCGTCTGGCCTCGACCCCGCGCTGGACTGGGCGACCGGAACCACCGGCTTCGCGTCCCTCTCCAAAACGCGCATCCGCGCAGATTGACGGCCCCGGCCCTCTACAGGGTCGCCCTCCGGCATGCGCGTCATGAGCGACTCCTCCGACACCGCAGTCGTCGATGTTGATGTAGTCACGCCAAGCGCCCCCGCCGCCGGCCGCGCCAGCGCCACACCCATGGCCGGGCCCCTGCGCCAAGCTGTGGCCAGCAGCGCCAGGCCGTGGCCGCCTTCGCGCGCGCCCGCCCTGCACCAAGCCTCGCCCGGCCCGCGCCGCAGCGGCGCCCTCGCCGCACACAGGCACTCGCCGACGCCTCGTGGCCTCCGCCTTCACACCGTCGAGCAGCCGCAGCCCGCCGTCGACCAGCGGCACTGCCCGCGAGAGAACTCGCGGCTCGGGCCGTGCCTGGCATCCGCCTCCCCGGCGACTCCTCTGACGAGGAATAGCGCGACTGGAGTTCCTCCCGTCGCCCGTGTTACGGGCGACCGGCCGTAGGTGCCTCCGAGGAAGAGCGCGGCTGGAGTCCCTCCGGTCTTGGTCATGTGTAGCGACCGGGCGGCCTCCCGCACAGCCCAAAGCGGTCGCGTCCGGGCATCTCAAGCCCGTGACGGCGCTTTCCAGCGTCCTGCGGCGGGGACTTCCGGCACGGCTACCAGCGATGTGGCAGCGAGCCAGCGCTCCAGGCCTGCCCAGCGTGTTCTCCTACGGAGGCGCGACAAGATACTCCCTCTCCTTTCTCCGGCCAGCCCTCGAGGCCGCTCGAAACGGCGGTTAAAAAATCCCCATGCCGGAACCGCACATGAGAGAGAGTAGAGGCAACCTTATCGCTTTGCCATTTATGCATGCAGGTCCCTGTTTTTGCGAAATTAGCAAAATGGGTAAAACAGTGATCCAGGCTAATTTTGAAAAATACTAACAGTACTATTTACTAGTACTTGCCTGTTTTAGACCCTGTTAATTACTGTATTTTCTGTTGAGTTTTAAAACTCCAGAAGTATGTGTATGCTGATACTTGACATGCATTTTCTGTTGAGTTTTAAAATTCCAGAATAAGTTTTCCGCGATTGAGATTAAGTTTTCTCGCACAACAATATAGATTTGCGATTGAGAATTATCATTTTCTCGCAAAACAATTTCATTGCGGTTGAGATCAATTTTCTCGCGCAAATTATTAATTCACCTCGCTGAATTATCTTGCAACTTGATACAATATCATCTCATTTTAATTTGAGGTCCATACAATTCAAGTTTTTCACTTGAAGATCAAGTTTGCAACATCATCATTATTCACTACATTGGTAGTATTTTTCTGTTGAGTACCGTGATGTATTCCAGAAGTTGATGTAATACATTTCCACGTTTATCACGTGTTGAGATTAATTACGTTCATTTGCAATTGATATTTCTCATCTCTTGCAAAGATAAATTCAGTACCTCTGCAGTACTGTTTCTCTGTTGAGTACGCAGTATTCCGGAATATTTTTATGATGTATATATTTCCATGTTCACCACATGTCGAGATTAATACATCTATTTGCAATTGAGATTTTTAATTTCTTGCAAATACATATGCACAATTTAAGGTGTCATCCTTAGCAATTTGAGATTCACACTAATGATTTCGAGCCACCTTCTTGAAATCTATTAATTTTGCAACATTAAGATGTATTTATATTACACAATCTGTAATATAAATAAATTGCCGATTTTTCATCGGAGATGATATGTTCTATGTGTTTACCACATTGTCATTCTTCATGAACATGTCACAGCGATCGAGATTGATTTCTCTCGCACAACAAACTTGTAAATTTTTGACAATAACATCTCCCTCATTATATTAGGAAAACACGAGGTAATGAGTTGGATCTACTGCCCATGTGCAGACAATCTCTATTACTATGAGATCTGTATGATCTTCAGTGTGTTATATTCCCACAATTGAGGTTGAGCATTTTCAAGTTATACACTTGAGTCAAATTTTTGCATTCTTATTATAAAACCATGATGGTTTTTAATTTACTTCTTGTAAATTAATTATCTCTGGCTTGCCCCTATAAGTAATCGGTGGCTAACAATTTGAGGCTCTTGTCCTCAATGGCCACAACTTACTTAAGAGGGTCATGGACATCAAGATCAGTCTTGCATCCCATGTGATAGCGCGTGCAATTCAAGCTACGCCACCGGGACACAATGGACCTCAAGGGTAATGGTTTGAAACTCACTTCAAACCCTCAACCTGACACCATCAAGTTGTCACGAAACCCTATGAGCATGGAGAGCATGATGGTTGAATATGCATCAACCGACGTGTTTGGAGACTATACATTTAGTCCCTTAGTCTCCTCAGTGATCTATTTATTTATGTCCATTTATGATGTTCTAATAAGAACATAATTATTGTTGTCATCATATATTGTATATCACAATATACCGTATCAGCACTTTGGTACAAATATATTTCTATGTATTCTATATATCTGACGTTGTTTTTCATATTGAAAATCTTCATGTCTATATATAGACTTCTACGGGGTCAATCTGATGAAAGATGATTTGTGCCATGTGGACATATGCACCACGAACTCTATACTCAGGGAAGTGAAATGTTTCCACTCTCGTTGAGAGAAAGGCGATATTTTAAAATCGCTAGACGCGATGAGGTATTTGTTGGTTCAACTCGAGTCATATTTACTGTCCCTGTGGGTAATCGAGTAACGTCAGGATGCTTTATTGCTTCCGGGTTTAACTCGTACCCTACTAAACTATAGAGGTATCCGTTAAAATAGTTTCCATAGTGAAACTTATGATGACAACAAAGAGAAATAACTTCTCTTTACCATATGCAACGGATATGGCAAGCACATTCTCTGTGTATCATCTGGATTGTACTGCACATACGACGCAACCCGTAGCACATGTTGCGTATGAGATAGTTTTCCAGAGTGCCTTGGTCATCGAGACATTGAGTTGAAACTGAAACTATCAGCAATTCCAATAGTTTATGATTATTATGATGCTAAATTCTAACAACATTTGGATTTTATGTGCACTACAAGTGACACAAGGAAGCTAATTTTAAGGCCCGCACACCTTAAAGTCTATGCTGAACCACTCAGACTCCTTGAATGCATCAAGTTGAGGTAAGTGGCTCTTCCCATCTATTGACTAGACTATTCAGGTACTCCATGGTTCTAAAAGACATATCTACATGATGGTCTTAAGTGTGTGATTTATTCACACGAAACCATTGGCTTTATCCTGACATCGATTTCAAGCAAATCGGATGGACAACATTGTAGAATTCTCCTTGAGTGCTTCCTCCACGGCTCTCGGATTGAAGTTTAGCAATTTGTCTTAATGTCTAGACTCAAAATGGTTTGGTAGAATCCCATCCAGAGAATTGAGCTCATTGCATGATCTTTACTTTGAATTGCAACTTACCAACTTTACGTTGGATTCATGTAGTCTTACACACTCATGACCAAACTGCATATATTATTCCCCTCTATCTTTGATTCGTGGAAATCTACCAAGTATTTCCCATCTGCAGTACTTCGGTTGCATACCGATATCACCACCCGGCATACATCATTGGCCCCTCAACATATAGTTGGGATCTATGTGAGGAATAACTGTATTACCGTCAATACCTCAAGCCCCTCACATGGGGAGTTGTTCAAGGCCAGTATGCTGATTCAATGAGGAACATTTCCAGGCATTAGGGGGAGATTTCAAGTACCATAAAGAATGCCAGGAAATTAGTGGAATGTTCAACACATTTCTGCCTCAAATCCACGTACTCAAAGATCTGAACCATGCATTCAGAAGATTTGCAACACATTGCAAATAACCTGCCAAATTCATTTACTGACTATAAAGGTGTCACGCAATCCTACAATCCTGCAAAAATATGTCGGAAAGAGTGAAGGTACCAACTAAAACTACTCAACTCCCCGTTCAAAGCAACGGGGGGAGAAGTACGACAACAGTGCATCAGGATTCAGCTTCTTGCAAGCAAGGATATCAAGGCCTCTGAATCAGTAAATGCATGTCAACTTTACGTTGACAGACACCTAATGGGTAGTATACACCCAATGGACGGGAAACCTCCACCAACCCAGGTCATAGTGCACACAATGACCGGGACATCGGAATACCCGACTCAATCGCATTGGGAAATCGCGAGAAGTCACTATGGGTAACGATATTTTCATCAACTATACATTGATATATAGATTCTGGAGAATCATATAAGCGGAAGTCTACAATTGTCGACATACATTTCTCAACTAGATTGCAAACACCTTTCAAATGATTCAGATCCAAAGACCATGGCCATGGCAAAGTGTGAACAACACTCGGACTGAACTCAAGCAAAGGGTATAATCTAGGTAGAAATGATCTTGCTCAATAATGGGAAGGTATTCATAAGCAATACCTTGACCAGTTTTCTTCTGGAAACAGAATTGAGAACAACGATGTGGTGATACAAAGGGCAAGTATTGTAGCACAAGGGTTCACGCAGATACCCAACTATTCCCCAGAGATGGAATCTCTTTCCGATAACTTATATCATTGGCAGTACAAAATCATCTATCTCTGCAGTTGATAGATGTAGTGATTACATATCCATGTCGATCACTAGATTCAGACATATATGATTGATTCCCGATGGAGTCTCAATTCTGAATCGAAATGCAATACACAACATACATTGTGTAAAATCAATAAGTCACCATATGACTTATTATTATTGTCGGTACATTTGGTACAACCGACGTAGTGAGTTCCTTATTCACAAGGATTAATCCTACAATGATGATTATCCATGTCTGTGTGTCTGCAATGACGACACATGTAATCATCTAAATGACGGAGTTTAAAATGAAGGATTTGGGTAAACCAAAATACCGCTCGTTACTACAACTTGAGCACCTTCATTCATACATTATGGTATACTATGTTGTCTATATAAATGATATATTGGAGAAATTCATTGTGGACAAATCTTATCCATCCATAACTCTCATGGTAGTTCATTCTCTAGACGTAGAGAAAGATCTACATAGACCAAGAGATGATGGAAATGAGATATTGGGACTCAACGTTCCATATGCCATTGGATCGACCAAACACAATTGGTTGGTACTCAAGAATATCTTTCGATATCTCCAAGGCTTGAAACATCTTGTCCTGGTTTTTCAGTTTCGGGGAAATCTGAACACCAATATCATTGGATACATCGATCAGATCCCCACTATGTCAGATCGTGGACAAGTTTAGTATTCCTACTAGGTGTGGTAGTCCTCTCATGAAGAGTCTTCGAAACAGACCTCATGGCTACATTCACCAACCATTATCTCAACGATAATGTTTCTCGTGTTGCCCGGATGCAAACAGGTTACATAATAAGCAATATCACTATATTGCATATCTTGCAAGTCAAATCATACGACTCATTTGTTCAGCGGGTCTCTACCAACTTCTATGTTTTGGTAGGTGATGACTTCGAATTTTGCAAGAATCAGGGGGAGTATCTTCCTGAATTGTTCCTGTTCAATGCATCATATTATACTCTTTTTCCCTTCATGAGTTTACTTTATAGGTTCTCATAAAGGTTTTTAATGAGGTAATATCAACATGAGATCATATGTCATACTTTCTGTTTTCCCCACCGGGGTTTTTGGGAAAGTATATATGACATATTTATTGTGCTCTAAACTCTATGAGTTTTCCTCGCATTGAGTTAAAAGAGACAATGACCATTATATGATGTACCATTTTCTCCTTATTTTTCCCATTGGGTTTGAAGGAGTTTTAGCAACATATTAAACACTATACTCCTCACATTTTTCCCACAGTGTTTTTGAGGAGCTTTTATTTAAGATGATGATGTCTACAAGGATAGCGTAGATTAGGGGGAGTGTTGAGATTAATTAACCCATGTGTTAATTATGGAGAATCTCCACTATCTCTAACCGCCATGTGCGAGGGACACGACTGTTCGCTCGTGTCTCTCCGGACCATCGCGTCTGTTGGATGTATCCCCTCGGGGCTATATATACTTGTACTCAATCATCAATAAGGACAACCATTCACTTTACATATCTGTCTATTGTTTCTCTCGACTTCACATTACAACAAGAAGGAAGGTGAGGGGATGCCGTAGCATTCACAGGTGATTAATTCGCCATGGTGGAGGAAAGAAAAGATGTGGACGGACCGGCGACGGGAGCTCCGGCGTTGACGTGGGAGTGCACGCGCGCTTGACCGGCGGCGGGCGCTCCGGCGTGGTCTTCGGCAGAGTCGGCGGCGGGGAGAGGAAGGAGAACGGGGGTTGGGTCGGGCATGCACGCACGCAGGAAGGCCAGCCGATTCATTCGCCGGAGTTTTTGGCAATCAAAAAAGAAAGAGAAAGGAGAGTTTTTTTTTTTTTTTGCTTTGGTCAAAGAGAAGAGAAAAGAAGAAGAAGAGTTTTTTTGCTTTGATCGCGCGCCTGCCTGCCTGCCTTCCTTCATTAATTCTTCCTGCCTGCCAGAAGCGCCGCCCCGCCCCGAGCTCGTTGGACACGCGTGTGCTTACCAGACCATGAGCGCGGATGGCACGGCGAGCTTCAAGAAGGGGATGAGGCCGTGGAACGCCTCGAAAGAGAACCCCGTCCAGCTCTTCTTGCACGACGGCGAGACCCTGACGTAGACGGCCAGTATGGAGACGTTTGTGAGGTAGGACACGGCGTTGGCCAGCGCCGCCCCTCTGATGCCCAGGCGCAGCCTGTACACCAGCGCCCAGCACACCAGCACGTGGCTCACCGCGGTGGCGCCGGAGCTGAGCATCACCGGCACCACCAGCTTCTGCGCCTGCAGGAACCGGACGTGGCACTGCAGCCAGCCGTAGAAGAAGAGCGCCGGGATCATCCACCGGATGTACGTCCCGGCGCCCGCCGCGATCTCCGGGTCCTGCCCGAGGTGGAGCAGGATGGCGCCGGTGTTGGCCCACACCGCCGCGATCGGCAGGCTCGCCACGCCCAGCACGAGCATCGCCCTCTGCTTGTACACCCCGAGCATGTCGTCCTGGTTCGCTCCGAAGGCCTGCCCGCACAGGGTGTCCAGGGCGAACGACATGCCCGTCTGCCACATGCATGGTCAAGAACTTGAGTGCAAAGTTGAAGAAGAATGGCGCGTCGGTTAGCACCTACTAGCAGGTAGTAGTACCAGGAAGCTGAAGCCGGTGACGATGGCGAAAGAGCTGGCCATGGAGGCGCTGGCCAGCGCGAGCTCGCCGAGGTGGCCGACGAACATCACGGAGATCATCTGGATGACGCTCTGCAGGAGGCATCCCACGATGAGCGGCCCGGCGAGGCGGAGCTGTCTCTTGGCCTCGCTCGTTGCCAGCAGCAGGTTCACGGCCACGGCCGCCGTCCCTTTGGCGGTGGGAAGGGGCGGCTCCGTGCTTAATTCCATGGATCTTCTCTTGGTGATTCCGGTGGAGCTGCCTCGGCTCACTCGGTCACTCTCCTTGTCCCAATGCTTTTGAAGTGAAAGGATTGCTGATGTCACACGCTAGGTAACACTATATATGCAACGGAAGATGAATCGGTCTATTAGAAAACGGACGGCTGAGATTCACCAATTGAGTGTTATTAAGATGCATGCATGGCTGGATCGGAATAGGAGGCCTAGCGTATGCAAGAACAATTCATTTACAAGGGGACCTACGTAAAGACAAACTGATTCCTTGGCAATTTGTGATGGATCCATTCCGGTTCGGTCAAAACTAGGTCACTTAGAATTAAACGGGATAAAAGAAAAGGATTGGGTATGTGCCAGTCGACCGAAATCCATTTGGGTCAATCGATGGTTCTTCGCCTTTGATCTCTAATCTAACGGTCAGCAGTCATCTTTCATCTCCACCCGTTTTCTGAAAACAGATCACTGTGCATCTTCTTCTCCCGACGCTTTCATGTAATGTCCTTGGAGCATATTATTGTCTCACGTATAAACAAAATGCTCACTTTCTACTGTCAAATATGTTCAGAAACGAAATGACCACTGTCTACGACTATCAAATACTCCCTCCGTTCCATAATGTAGTGCCTATAGATTTTTTGAAAAGTCAAACCTCACAAACTTTGACCAAGTTTGTGGAGAAAAATATTTACATCTACAGTGCGAAACATATATCACTAGATTTACCATAAGATGTAGTTTCACATTATATATTTTTGTTGTTGTAGACATAAATATTTTTCTCTACAAACTTGGTCAAAGTTTGCAAAGTTTGACTTTCCAGAAAATCTATAGGCACTACATTATGGAACGGAGGAAGTATGTGCTTAATTAATTCCATGGATCTTCTGTCGGTGCTTTTGGTGGAGCTACCTCGGCTCACTCGGTCATTCTCTATGTCACGGCTTTAATTTGAAAGGAAAGGTTGCTCATGTAACACACGATGATGCAAAGGAGCACACAACAGATCTGTGGGGATGGAGGAGTGATATGCGGAGGCTGCGGTAGGGGTGCCGCCTGGACGAGGATGATGCAGAGCTCCGATGTGGATGGGGAGGCGCTCAGGTGAGCTCGGGCGTTGTGGAAGGGATGGAGCGGTGGTCGGCCGGTACTGGGAGGTCGGAGGCGACGAGAGATTTGGGAGATTGGGGATTGAGGATTTGCCTTATCCCGAGGGCGGAGCGGCGGGATAACATGCGTGAAAAGAGGCTTCGTCGTGGGATGTGGCGAAAAATTCGCGTCACGGTAGCGTTTTTGGAAGTGGGCCGCGCATGTCATGTTAATTATTTATCTGTGGGCTGCGGGCTGACAGGGATAGGAATTTTACTCTGTGTTGGCTGCGGGCCCGACAGGAAAAATATTTGGCCCACAGAAAAATTTCAGTTTCTGGTAGTGTATGTATTTTCATTTTAACGCATCACTCTGCTAGAAAAAACGCGATCGATAGAAATCCAGTCTTTTCCGAACCCCTACCGGCACCTCGAAAAAGGACAAGAGAAACATTGGCATACTCGTGAGCACCGAATTGATGAGAATTAGTCGGCCTCCATATGACATAAGTTTGCCCTTCCTGCAACTTAGTTTCTTTTCAAATCGATCTTCAATGCACTTTCATTCTTTGTTCGAGAGCTTGCCATGGTGAATGGGTATGTCCAGATATGTAAAAGGCAAATCGGCAGTGCCATGCATGGTCGGTTCCATTGATATTTTTGTCTTGTGAAACGAGACAAAAACCAGTATATTATTCTAGTACTACAGCAGGCCAGGCACAACGTTGACATGGTCAAAAACCAGTATATATTCTGGCGGCGGAGGCGGAGGCGGAGGTGGAGGTGGATCATTGTTACCAGCCATCCTGATAATTCCAACAGGGGTGGTTTAGAGACAAGAATACACGTTGCATGAATTCAACAATGTAGTAAATATGCACGACATAAGGGAAGTGCATTAATACAACATCATACACATCATGACATACGGGTTCGTACATAACGTCGGTTACAAACGGGCAGCATAACGGCGCAAAATCAAAGCTAGACATAGTAGGCGGCGCGCAGACCGCGGTAAGGAAGTACACAACGAGACATAGCAAAGGCTACATCAACGTCGGAGAAAGGAACTGAAACGGGGTAGCTGCAAGTGCGGACGGCGGATCTCGATCGCAGAAGGATCCTGAGCTCCTTGTGCACTCTGATGCAGAACCCGGTCTCGGACGGGAATCAGAGGTCCACGAACTGGCGTGTGACCTCCAACCGCAGGCCACTCGACACCTGGAGGTGTGTTGATCCTGCGCGGGCAAAGGATAGACTGAGGAAGTGTCCCGGCTTGGACAGCCGGTACCAACTGCGTCAACGTCTGGTAGAGAACTGTCCGAGTGATGGACAACTCAACCGCCAGTGCCCGAGCAGTTCGATCCAGCGCCTGAGTGTGCTGAATCAGAACCTGCGGATCATAACGTCGACTCTCGTACGGGGCACAGATAGCTGAGTAGTATCCAGTCTCATCTCCAGCAGGTGTATACGGAATGTACCGAAACTCAGAGGCATCCAAGCTATCTCTGTGCTCTCCTCGGAGGCGTGCGACAGCAGCGTAGGCAGCATCATGGACTGCCATCGCAACCGTCACGCCACTACCGCGAAAGCGGTACAGCTCAGTGTCTGAGTCATCCTGCCGGTCGTAGATACGAACAACAGCATAATACTGCTCCTGGTTGAACTCGCGATACTCCTCGTAGACCATGTACTCGGGGTACCAGCGGTAGCCCAGCCTGGTCATGAGAGCGACTAGAATGGCCGGAAACCCAGGGGCATCTCGAGCCCAGGTGCGAAGCACAAGCTGAGTCTCCGGGCGAGGTGGAAACAGAGGATTCATCTGAAAGAAGAAGAATCAGACTTGTCAAGTTCCGATGATAATTAAACAGAACTTGATAGGAAAGGTTAAACAAACAAATGGAAAGGAATGATTATCAGACTATTCATGTCAATGACAAGAAACCGCACTGATATCCAGCTCTCCGGGTAGATGTGAAAACGAGAACCTAAGGGAGTTAGTAAAACTTAACCCGAATAGAGGAGAGATTCAGAGTCCCAGAGTAAAGACGAGGAATAAAAGATACTATTCCACCCAATTGGCGACGTGGGGCCATAAGCCACACAGCCAAGTTAGTAAAACATTTTTGGACCTCTAGACTCGACTTCGGCCAAGGAGTTGGAAAGGGGGTTCCTACAGGCAGTCGGCTCTGGTACCAACCTGTGACGACCCCGGCCCGACCGTGCACTAATCATACACGCAAATGCACACGATCAAGCCTAAGGACTCACGTGAAGGAATCACAGCACAACTCTAAAAACATAAATAAATACATACAAGTTATATATTACAAGCCAGGGGCCTCGAGGGCTCGAATACATAACAAGTGTAATACACATAGTCAGCGGAAGCGTTAGGTATCTGGGTACAGATACAACACAGTAGAAGATAGACCTGTTACACAGGCGGGGCAAAAGAAAAGCTACGATCGAAAAGGCGCAGGCCTCCTGCCTGGGACCTCCGATCCTACTCCTGGTCGTCGTCCGCCGGCTCCTCGTAGAAGTACTCGCCGGCCGGGTAGTAGTAGTAGCCAGCCTCGGGCTGGTAGTAGTAGTCGTCAACAGGGGCTGCGGGCACCATGGCTCCGTCGTCTGATTATCATGCGGGTAGGACAAAAGAGGAAGCAAAGCAACCGTGAGTACTCATCCAAAGTACTCAGCAAGACTTACATCAGATCTATACTAGCAATGCATCATTTTCAAAGGAGGCTTTATGTGGGTGGACTAGACTGCAGAAAGCCAGAGTAGAGAGGGGAAAAGCCTAGTCCTGACGAAGACTAGCATCTTCAGCGTCTTGCAGCAATTAGAAGGGAGCAGAATAGTACATCATAATGTAATGGGTTTATAATAATATCAACTTTGTACCGAAGTGGATACAACTCCGAGTGTCCGTTACCGTAGGACAGGCTATCGATAGATTGTTTCTTCCCTACAGGGGTGCACCAAGTTACCCACCACGCTCGCTTAACTCCGGCCGGACACACCATCAGGTCGTGCCCGCCCTCGGCTAAACAATACGACGCAACCCGACCGGATACCGCCAGAGAGGATCGAGCACGCCGGACTAATCCTATGCCCCCAGGGGTCTGAGCCATCGCCCCGGACGCTCCGCACGTTGCGAGGCCGTTCGGTAGCAGACCTAGCAACCCCTTATACAAGCGCAGTTGCATCCTAAGTCCAATCCGAACGGACCGCTCAATCGCTGACGTCGTGACGACTCCGGCTGATGTATACGACGCAGAGCACCCACTCACACCCACGTGGTGGTTAGTGCTATCGGACCCGAAGGCCCCTCGGATCAAATATCCAAATCGCTTAGTGTATTGGGAACGCGCGGTAACGAGCAGAGCCTACGATACTGTTGGCCCCGTCGTCCCGTCTCGAGGACTTGTGACAAGGACTGGGAAAGACCGGCCACGCCTCGTAGTTATCTCGCGGGTACCCTCACTGGTCACCCGACTCCACAGCTCACGCCTCAAAGGCACTCGCGGGTACCCCTCTGGGTCAACCCGCCTCCATCCAACATGTGTAGTAGTAACTTCAAAGTGTCATCAGACGCACGATACCTCTGGCCGCACGCCTTTGTTCCTGGCGACGTCCGGCCTCGGGGATCGATACATCTTTAAACACTGTATGGTGAAACAGGGCATCCGTGTGGTTTCAATGCCGATGAGGAATCCGAGGATTCACCCTCGTTGGATTCCTAAACGACAAGTCCCGTTAAGGTGATACCGGAGGAATCACCCTCGGCGGTAATCACCATAGCGGATGCACGACAAAAGCTAAGTCGGAAGTGGGAAGAGGAATCACCCTCGATAACCCACAACGAGCTAGCTATACTACAGGGACAACATCGGAAGTGAGTTCGGAGGTATCACCCTCGTCACCTGATGTTAACTCTGCGGAGTCGAGCATATTAGGGGGGGTGTGCGGTGATGTGAAGAAGGTCAGGGGAAGGGGCTCGATCGCTGGATCGAGGCAAGGGTACTATGCGAGGCAACTACGAGAAAGCGGGACCACAGCAGTGCTACCCAACCTATACTAAGCAGTTTAAGAATAAAGACAGGTATCAACAGTTTAGCAAAAACAGGCTATGCAACAGTAATAGGAGCAGTAGCAGTAGCAGTAGCAGCAATTCTAATGCAGGAATAAGAGAGAATAGACATAGGCGATATCGGAATGTTCAAAGGGGGGGTTGCTTGCCTGGTTGCTTGGCAAAGGAAAAGGAACAACGGCGGTGAAGTAGTCGATCACCAGGGCATCGTCAGCGGTCTCGGGGTCTAACGGGAAGAAAAGGGGGAGAGGAAATAATATAAATACACAGTAACGAAACTAATCACAAAGCATGACGATCTAACGCAATGCTACCGATAACGGAGAAGGGGAACCCATCCGGGGAAAGTATTCCCGGTTCCGGACGTCTGTCAGACAGATGAACCGGAGGGGGAACGGTTGCAGGTTTACGGTGTTAGAGGCAGGTGACAGCTAGGGTGCAGTGCCGGGTTGTCTAAAGACATGTCTAAGTCATTTAGCTATTTTAGGAATTTGTTTGGATTTATTTTAGTAAAGTTGAGCACTATTCATTTATCGAAAACAGGCCGAAAGTTCCATGTTCATCTAGCTAGGGGCATCTGACGGGAATACGGAGGGCGTATCTAGATTCGTATCGAAATTCTGAGCAACTTTCATATATAAATTATTTTCATCGGAGTTACGGATTAAAAGATATGAATTTTCAAAGTTTATTTGAATTTCTGGAATTATTTAAATAACAGAAAAGAATTTATTGCGTCAGCATTGCATCAGCATGACATCAGCAGACATTTGACTCGGCTGGCTGGTCAAACCTGACCTGTGGGTCCAGTGGGACCCACATGTCAGCCTCTGTTACTAAACAAAGTTATTTTAATCTAAACTAAACCTATTTAGCTACTGGACCCCACCTGTCAGTGACTTAATTAGCTAACTAATCAGTTTTAATTATAAAAACGTTTATTAGACTAATTAACAGAGGTGGGACCCACCTGTCATACGCAGTGGTAACAGTAACACTCGTTGACTGTGGTCAACGAGGTCAAATTTCGCAGCGGGGCCCGCTGGCAGCCTCTCTGGGCGGGGCCCACACTTGCCACGCCGGCTGGGTCGCCGGAGTTGCCCCGGCGACCACTCCAGCGGCGGTTTCTCGCCGGAGATGGTCGGAAAAACGCTACGGGGGTCCATTCGACCCGCGCGTAGGCTCGTTCGAACGAGTAACGAGCCGCGCATGCAACGCCGGTGGTCTCCGGGCCGGAGATGGCCGGAATCGAAGCCGGCGACGAGGGTTGGCGGAGGTGAGGTTCGGGCGATGCCGAAAACGACGTTGTAGTGCGCTAGTGAGCTCAGCGAGGGGCTAGTCGAGGCCTACGCGGCGCGGTGAACATGTTGGGCAACATGGCTTGACCAAAAGGTCGCCGGAGCCCTAACGGTGACGAGCTAAGCGGCGGCGAGCTCGGGCGCGAACGGCGCCGCGTCTACGGTCATTCAACGACGAGGAGAAGAGGTCGAGAGGGAGGGAGAGGCTCACAGTGGGGTGTGGCCGTTCTACGCCTGCTCGAGGCAGGTGCGGGGTGGCCGGAATCCGTCGGAGCTCGCCGGAGACAGAGAGGAAAGGGGGCGGCGTCGACTGCTCGATGCAGAGGCTCCCGGCTCCGAATCGTGGTCGGGGGCGAAGTAGTCGACCACCGCGCGTCCACCAGACACTACGACGGCGATGATGGACGGCGATGGCCGCGCTGGCAACGGCCGAGCAGCTGCGGCAGCTCTCGGCTCCGCAGATCTGACGAGCGGGGAGGAGTGGAGAGCGAGGGGAAAGGGGGGGGGAATGGATGAGGAGGCCGGTGGGGAGCGGCTGGGCTCGTTCTTATCCCTTTGCCGGCCCTGTGACGGCAGCTGTCGACGGCTGCGGCGACGAGCGCGTGGCGACCACGGCGGTGGCGACAGCGGGGCGGGAGCAGGTGAGGGAGAAGAGGTGGGCCGGCCTGGGCCAGGCCCTGGGCGCCAGGTAAGTTTCTTTTCTTTGCCCCTTTTATTTTATTTCCAAAGCAGAAAGAGAAAATGAAATGTCTGGGCCACCAATCATTTTGTAAAAATGTGGGAGTTGACCCATAATTGTTATTGCAATAATACCCATCACCAAAAATTGGTTGGGACAATTTTGGATCACTTTTGAATTATTCAAAAATGAAATGGCATTTAATGTGCTGTTTTGGGCACTGTTTAATGCCCTAGCCCTCATTTGGAGTTGTTGTTGTTGCTATTTTCAGCAACAGCATTTGTTTTGGAATATTTGCAATGAGTTGAACATTTTTCCCAAATTTTTGGAACATCTTCATTTTGCATTTGAAGTTTGAATTTGAATTTTCAGGGGCAAATGGAGTTGACTTGATTAACCACTGAGATTACCATTGTAAATGAACATGACATGGCATGATTAGCAGTTGATCACAGTAGTTAGTACATAGGGGTGTTACACAGGTACTTGGATGATCTACGTTCCACAAGATTACCACACACTCAAATCATGAGTAATCTTGTCATTGACCAAGTATCTAGCCCTTTGGGATGTTGAGTTCAAGGAACAAAATTCCACATATCCTTTTTGACATCTTATACATCTAGTATTTCACTCTTGTCATCTTGGATATCCTTGAGTATTTCCTTGCTTGCCTAACCCATGTAGGAAGATGAACTACACAAGTAGAAATGGCGCTCCAACTTCGCATTCAATGAGCACCTACATCAAGTCTACCTACATGAGTAAAGCAACAACAAGCCCGAGGTATGTTCTTCACATCTTTAAGGAGCTTTGCTCAAAGTCATGAGTACAAGCAGCTTCATAAGATGTGATCACATCAAATGCTTAATCGAAAAATGGCAACCCCATTTTAAGCTTAAATGATGAGTATGACCTATGATCAAATGTCTTCATTTGACTCCTAAGTCAATATACTCAAACATAGGTGACCTTGTCGCCGACCTTTATCTAGATGAAGTACATATGTTTTGGAGTCTTTCTATTTTCTCTTATGTTCTCTCATTGAGTTTTTCATTTCAAAAAAAAAAAACTTCATCTAGGAATTTTTCTCATTTCTATTCTTATGTCTTTTTTTGTATATCCTTCTGGCTCTGATCAATTCCTTGAAAAATCTTTCACAAATTCATTGCAAATCCTTTGAAACATTCCTCGCAAAGTGAGCTGAATTATTTCTGTATTTCCTTGGAATTAAACTCGGCGTCACCGATTTAAAACTTTCGGTCTAACCGAAAAGGATCTGCCCTAAGTCCCTGACTTTCGGACCCATCGATCCATCTAATTCGGTGTCACCGATTTATCTCTTCCAGGATATCATCTTCTGCAGCTCCACTCAATGTTTCTCTATGCATGTTCCTATTTGCCCTGTTGTGATTCTTAAGGATCCCACTTCCTTCTTTCCATCTTTCCTGACCTTCCTAGTTTGCTGTCCTTTTCGGCACTTGATGTCAAAGGGGGAGAAGACTTAGGGGGAGTAGGGGGAGAAGAGAAGATTTAGGGGGAGAAGAAGAGCAATCTTACCTTAAGGGGGAGAGAATCACATCAAAGCTTTACCGTGTTTTACATTGGACATTACAATTGGCATCATTCTTTTGATTTTGCTTTTTCCATCACACCCCTTGATCTGAGAAGACTCAAAGGGAGAAGAATCTTCACAATTGATATCTTATGGAAAGCAAAATCTCTCAGAGTTCATTGAAAATCTTTAGTTTCGGAGACATGTTTGCTGATTCAAGCTTGTGCTCAATATGAGACACTCTTTATACATGTCATCCCTGGCTTGGTACTCTTGATGTTCTTGCAGTTGGTTGAAGAAATACTCTTGTGTTATCTAACCTTGTTTTCCCAAGTTTATTTCTTCAGGTACAATGCCAAAGAACCTCAAGGTAAGTATATGCACTTTGCAGAATGTGCATGATGGTAACTTGCTTGTGAATACTTGTTTGCAAGAAATCACCATGCACATATGAACTATCACTCATTTCTTTTCATCTGCTCTGATGCATATAGCCAAGCTGCATGTAGCACATCTGGCTTATCTCTCTTGTGTGCTTGTGGTAGTCCAAAACCAAAATTTATGAAAATCTTGCACACTTGTAGGGGGAGCCTGTGTACTACATGTTTGTCAAAGCTTTCATGATAATTCTGTCTTCCTTTCAATAAACTTTGATGTCTTGTTTAATGTGATTTTAGTGTGTTGCCATCAATTACCAAAAAGGGGGAGATTGAAAGCACATTTGCTCCCTGGGTGGTTTTCGTAATTAATGACAACATACTTTGTGGTTGGACTAATGCTTTTATCAAGTATGTTTCAGGAAATTCAATCACATTTGCTATGGCAATGACTGAAGAAGTGGACCCCTCAAAATGCTAAGGCAAGCATTGGCAAAAGCTCAAGACTCCATATTTGATTTAGTGATCCAAGATCACATTGAGTCCATAGGAAAAGCCAATACTATTAAAAGGGGATGAGGTTATGTTGATGATCTGGTTGCTCAAGTGCTTAGTGATATATCTCCTTCAACTATCAGCAACTTTCACTACTATACACTCTCATAAGTAATCTCGGACCAACCGATTTTCCAAACTCAGTCACACCGAGATGAACCACCTCAGCCATAAGCCAAACCCTAGAAAAATCGGTCATTCCGAGTTTGAGATCGGTTTCACCGAAACATGGACTGCCAAGCTTCTGTAACCTTCTGTCCTCAAATCGGAATAACCGAGATTGCATTTTCGGTCTCACCGAAATTGGCAAGCTCCTGTCTTGGCTCAAATCGGTCTAACCGAGATTGCATTTTCGGTCCCACCGAAACTGGCAAGTTCCTGTCTTTGATCAAATCGGACTAACCGAGATGGTATTTTCGGTCCCACCGAAAACCCCAACGTTCACTATATTTGAACTTTCGGTCTGACCGAGTTGTCCACTTCGGTCTCACCGAGATTGCTCAATTATGTGTGTAACGGTTGGATTTTGTGTGGAGGCTATATATACCCCTCCACCCCCTCTTCATTCGTGAAGAGAGCCATCAGAAAGAACTACCACTCCTACCTTACACTTTCTGAGAAGAGAACTACCTACCCTTGTGTTGAGATCAAGTTGCTCCACTCCCACCATATGAAACTTGATTTCTAACCTTCCCAAGTTGCTTTCCACTCAATCCCTTCTTCCACCACAGCCAAATCAGTGAGGAGAGTTGAGTGTTAGGGAGATTATCATTTGAAGCACAAGAGCAAGGAGTTCATCATCATCTACAACATCTATTACCTTTTGGAGGGTGGTGCCTCCTAGATTGGTTAGGTGTCGCTTGGGAGCCTCCGTCATCGAGATGTGGAGTTGAACCAAGAAGTTTGTAAGGGCAAGGAGATCGCCTACTTCGTGAAGATCTACCCCGAGTAAGGCTAGCCCTCCGTGGGCGTAGGCCATGATGGAATAGACAAGGTTGCTTCTTCGTGGACCCTTCGTGGGTGGAGCCCTCCGTGGACTCGCGCAGCCGTTACCCTCCGTGGGTTGAAGTCTCCATCAACGTGGATGTACGATAGCACCACCTATCGGAACCACGGGAAAAATCATTGCGTCTCCAAATTGCGTTTGATCTTCTCCACCTCTCTTTACTACATGTGCAATTTACTTTCCGCTGCCCATACTCTAGAATTGCATGTGTAGTGTGCTACTTGACTTGTGTGTTATGCAAAATCTGCCAAAATCTGTCTTTGATAAAAGATAGAATTTTTATCTTGTCGAGTAGTCTAATCACCCCCCCTCTAGACACTCTCACCTTCTTCGAGCCCTCAGCTGCGCTAGTGTATGAGACTATGAACTGTGTGGGTAGCAGTAATGTAGCTAAGCAGGGGTAGGAAAGTTCTGAACAAATGGCCCAAATAGTACTAGTGATGCAGCTACTGGTTTGTATTTGATCTGAGCAGGGGCGAATCCAGGGGCGAATCTACGTGCATGTCTATGGGGGCGAATGCCCCCACTTGGTTTTTCAGCCCACTTATACTAGGCCCAACATATGCAGCGTTGCTCCCACTCAGCCCAAAGGATTTGCCCCCACTCCTTTCTTTTTCTGTTGTATATGTTTAAAGCCTGTGTATGAGAAATAAATAATTTATTAGCCCGACAGCCCATCCAACGAAAATACGAGCAGGCCTTATGTATACGACTGTGGTTCTCAATTCGCTAATCGCAAGCGCTAGAATAGAAACACACGGTTCAGATCTTGGGATCGGGAGTTTCACACGCGTTTGTGCCCTGTGCCGGGTGATAACCTTGACGAGCCGAAGCCGCCGCGCCGCCGCCTGCAGCGCTACGCTGCACATATGCAACGCCCCTCCAGCGATCAGCCTCGATCCGCGCTGCTCCCGCCAGCCCGCTGGCTTGTCATCCCCATGGAAGATGTTCTATTGATCAATCATTCAATCAAGGTAAGCCCTAGTAAATTTAGTTATCTTTCTGTTTTTAGTTTTGACAAAGTAGGTTTAGTTATCTTGTTTTTCTATTCTGATTTTCATGTATGGAAGCAAAATGTATCAAATATCCATGTTTATAAATTATAGTGTACAAATTGGTAATTAGATTTTGATTGATTGAATCTAGCTTCACCTAATAATTTCATATGAATAAGTTTGAGCACGTGGGAGCAGAATAAAATCCATAGCAATATTCTGCCTTCATGTATTTCATTCAATTTATGTAACGTTCAACTATTTGATATTGACACGCAAGCTAATGGAGCAATTTTTTGCAATATCCATAACTGGTAGTATGACTCAAATAGTTGATCTGAACAAGCTTACTCAGGATTAATCTAAAAGGAAGAGACTTGCAGATTTTAATATCAACCAACGTGAAGAGATTAGGAAAAATCGTGGTGGGATGAAGCAGAAGGAGGTAATATGTTTACATTTTCTTTCTATTTAAACACGTACTTCCTCTGTCCCATAATATAAGAGCGTTTTGACACTACACTAGTGTCAAAAACGCTTTTATATTATCGGACGGAGGGAGTATATTTTTTCTCACAGCTTGAAGGCTAGAAATCAGGGACGTAGCAACGAAAAGGAATGACATATTCATATTTCTCAAGGTATTGTGCCTTAAGTGGTTACTTTACTTTTACTTTGGCAATCAACTTGTCATAATTATTTGTGCAATGACATTATCTTATAAGGAAATATTTGATTTTGATTCTTACATACTATATGTGTGCTTGTGTGGTTAGTTTTTTAGATGACCTAGCCATTAATTTGTATACACGTTTCTGAAGGAAAAAAAAGTGTACATCTTTGCCCCCTCTTGATTTTCATCCTGGCTCCGCCCCTGGCGACGGCGGCTGGTAGGCGTCCGCGAGGCGGGCCTCGATCTGGCTGCAGGAGCTGCCCGACAGCAGCACGACAGGGTGGAGGCCGGAGGCATGGTCGAGAGTCCACGGCAAGGCGGTGGTGTGGTAGACGAGGAAGAAGACAGAGTGGGTGAGCAGGAGCAGGAGCCGTGGCAAGCATTGGAGCTTGGTGGCCATGGCCATGGCGAGAGATACGTGGCCTGCCTTGCCTGTACGTAATTAAGGTGCTGGTTTTGCTCAGAAAGAGCAAGGATGGATGGATCGGCACCTCACACGTCTCCATCGTAGTAACAAGGAAGGAAAGAAAGAAAAGAATCGCATGCATTCGCGCTGCTGCCTCGCATGCATTGCATTTGCATGGATCGAATAAAAGAAAAAAATAAACGTACCGCTTGCCAAGGAACCATCGACCGGCTGCGCGCGTCTTCCTCCGCCATGCAATCTGCCCGTACGTACGTCTCTTCCTTGTAACCAACTCATGATCGGCCCATGCATTGCCTCCGTACATGATTTCATTTTTCTTTTTCTTTTTGTGAGACATGATTTCATTTTTCAAGATGCCATGCGGACGCCACGTCCAAAACCCCCCATCTCACTACGTGCTAATTTCCATCATATCTAAAAGCATCTCCAACACGCGCGCCGCGTCATTGAAACCGGCGCTATAGCAGACGCGCTATAACCCCGCGTGCGGAAAACTTGGTTCGGCATCGCGCGTTATTTATTTGGTGAAGAAAAAGGGTTTCACTATAATCCTCGAAGCGGCGGCCGGTCAGGAGACTTGAATTTGGCATGCTTTTTTCGGAATGCCTGGATATTGCAATGACATCGATGTCCTTAATCGGTCACCACTCACGAATAAGATTGCAAAATGGCGAAACTACACCATTGGAGTTTGTAGCAAATGGTCATACATACAACTATGGCTACTATATATCTTGCGGATGGCATCTACCCAAAGAAAATATGCATGTATGCTCGCGGATTGACACAACATGTGGCTTTTCTGCCATCACGTATAATTAACCAGCCAATCATCGATGAAGATGAATCCCCATTGTACACCAACCTGATGTATAAGTAATAAGTTGTGAGTGAACTTATTCATAGTCCAGACTTCGTACATGCATGATCAAGATGCCTGCGTGAAGTTGTTGTTGTCGCTATCACGCAAGATGAGGTCAGTCCTTCTTTTTTACAAAAACAACGGCTCCATTAACTTGAAGCATCCATGCATGGTCCTTCCGTTACCTATCAGGCATGGGACCAAGAACACGATGATGGATGATGGCAGAACATATGCCACTTGTCATGCACGTGCACTCGAATGCTACACGTTAGAATAGCACATGCGTGCGCGTAGCTAGCTGCCGCAACAAACGTACGTACGTGCACTCCCTCCCCGATCTTCCCTATATGCTGCTCCCTCCTTTACAAATATGCTCTTATATTATGAGACAGAGGGAGTAGCTAGAAAACCGAATGCATCTCTCAGTCTAGCTAATGACAATGCTCGACAAAAAAATTATTTACTTTCCCGGGACGCACGACCAACATGCTTTTCATCTCTCAACCGCCTCAATTCACGTCGGCTCGTGCTCCGCAAGCCCCCAACAAACCATCGCCCCCAGCCATTAGGCGATGACAAGGGGGTGACCATATATCGTTGCCACGAGTTGAGCAATGCCAAATGGCTGTCTTTCGCGGCCGCCGTTAGACCAAGAGCTCTATAATGGGATTTCTCCTAGTACCATGGTGCACACAGCCATTTCAGTCAAACAGAGAGGCTAGAGCGCAAAGACCGGAAGATTCTAGGTCAACCTCTTTACTTAGAGGAGATTCTGGGTCAAGCCAGAGAGGACAAACTTCAGTCGGTTGCTTCCACAAATCATGCATGTACATATGATCGCTGGCTGTTGTAGGTCTTCGACATGTACGACATACATGCAAGCGGCCGGAGAGAACGCCACCGTCGTCGACTGTACATGCATATGTGCTCCACTTCCCGAAAATCAGAATGCTCGACCGAGCAAGGGTAGACGCATCGACATGCATATGCACGTACGTACCTAAGCCACCTACCTTTTGGAAGTAGTGATTTAAACGCTTTTATATTAGTTTACGGAGGGAGTAGATGTCTACACTCACGTCATGCATGTACATACCTAGCTACCTACCACTTGTCATGTAGTAGACGTCTACATCCACATGCATGCATGCATGTGGGGCAGCTAGGTGAGGATACGAGGCTCACACCATTTCATTGGTTCTACTCTTCAAACCTAGCTTAAACTCGTTTTAAGTTATGAGATGCCCGTCAAATCTCAGTCAAATGGCTCAAACAGAAACAGCCGCATGTGTTCTAAATTTTGGTCCACGTGTTATTAATTTAAATATTTATATTATGCACAATCAAAACTCAATGAAAAATATTGCAACTGATTATCGTAGCGACACGCGGGGTATCATCAAGTATCATCAACCTGGCAAGTTTAAGAAAAAAAATGGATATGAATCCTCTAATCATTTTTAAAGTATTACTTTACCATCATAGTGTTTGCATGATAAGAATTGCCGTGTACATAAAAGGCACGGAAAACCGATGTTTGATAACCACCATTTCTCGACATCATTCACCTAGTCAACATGATTTAGGATAAGTCGTTATTTTATGTGGCGAGATGACTAACGCCTATCAATTTTCATGTGCACTTTCCTTGTTAATTTTAGTTGTCGTACCATTGTTTCCTTATTATGTTTACTAACTATTTTTCACATGCATACGTAGGGATAAGCATGGTTGATTGGCCGACACGGCGCCATTCACTTACCTAGGCAGTTGGGTTGTTACTGGCAACAAGAGTGGATGCCCGAGCTTGGGCACTTAAATGAGGAAGTGAGATGCTAGTATATATAATGAGAATGATTAAAAAAAGCCATGCTCGGCGAAGCGAAGCAACATTCATCACGTAACCGAGCAAATGGGACGTTAAACACAACTAGCTAGGTCCATTGAACAACATGACGTAATGGTCATACACTAAACAAAGAAAGTAGTTTTTCTTAGTGAGAATGATAGGCACCGAGTGAAGAGTGGAACTACGACACACTTAGCCAAGCAAGCTAGCCACCATTCAAATATATTTCAAAATTAACAAAAAATAGAAATACTGTTATCACATGTATGCATGCACTTGACTCCAAAAAATCCCACCATTTAAACTATATGATCATATTATTGATCTCCACGAAACATTATTGACACAATGTTCTATGTTTTTTGTAAGGAAATTATAACATGTAATCCAAAAAAATCATAAAACCAAGGGTGTTATAGGTGGTTATATATTCCCAAGGAGACAAGGGCATGCTTTTGACACCGTGCCAAGTTTCATGTTTTTCAGCCTTCATTTGCACCTTTTATAATAATAAAAAATGAATAAGCTCCGTGTTGATGGTTGAGTCTTAGCACCCATATGTTTTAATTTTCCTTTTGTTTCCTGTACAAGGCATGTAAATAGATTAGACAATACAAAATATGAGATTCAAACCCACATTTGTGCATCATTTCATGTCCTTGTAGTTTGAATATGGGAATTAAATTCAATAAATGCATATAAATCCATTAAATGACTATAAATAGCAAATGAACACTTCCTCCAACTTACTTACTCATTCTTGTCTTACGTTGGAGACATTTTTGCCCGACATGGAAAATAAGATGGGCTCATTTTCGATATTTGGCCTTGGAAATTCATGGGGGAAGATGTTGGGGAGGGTGTAATGAGCTGAAAACAAGTGACGGGAGATATTGGGGTAGGAAACACATTACAGGGATTGGGCGGGGTCAATGAGAGGGAAGCATCTGACGGGAGATATTTGGGCTTGGAAATCATCGAGATACACGTGATGTAGTAATCCATTGGACCGTTTCTTTAATAGTATCAAATAGCATTTGCACTACGAATCATATGGTGGGTGGCGTGCCGTGCAAAAGTGCTTACATAAAATAGTTGTTGGCATGGCGTCGTGCACGACAATGACCATGCTTGCATCGATGGACATACTTGCGTATTTGATATCCATGAATTGCATGCCTCTCTGTCCATCCCCTCCTCCATTGATGGTGCAGACTCGACCAAATGTCTTGCTTTTGTCTTCTTATATGGTGTCCCTTCACACCGTTACCCCTACTTGACCAAATGTCCTGTAACCGCATGGACGAAACTCTCTTGACATTCTTTGTGACGACGAAAACACAGTCTATTCAAGCAAATAAAAATTCAACTTGGATCCGGGTTGAACTTTATAAACTTTACAATTGACATTTCAACTTGAAATCATACAAATCAGGAAAACTATATATAAAAAATGAAACATGTATTCTTCTCGACATTTTGTGGCCCTATCATTGAGGTGAGCGTGGCGGTCGGTGCACGAGGCATATCACAAACAGTCGGCCTGGAGCATGCATGGAGTATGGGGGGCCCCGGAGGCCTTGTGCATGAGGCGCGCAAAACGACGAATGTGTCGACACATGAGTGTGACGACGAGGAGCGCCGGCGTGACTACGCATCGAACACGCCAGGCACCCTCCCCCACCGAGCATTAAGGCCACTTCCTCCATGCTTGTTGGCGGATCCGATTGCTGCGAGATCGCACCACATGGAGATCGAGAACAACCATGAGCGTTAAGGTTGTGGTTACATGTCCTCGCTATTGTAGAAAAGGTTTGACAATTTTCTTTTGTTGCAATTTTTCTTCTTCTTCTTTCAACTCGATTAATTTAGCGTACGAGAAAAAGGGTATCGGTTGTATTAATTAATTTATCGTATCGTATGAGAGAAAAAGGGCATCTGTTATCAACATGTTTTCTAGGTATATTTTTTAGTTTGTTTGATTTGATCGATAATCCATTATTAAAAGGGCGACATGATGATTCAAAAGGAAAAAGGAAAGAAAACTAGGATTAGACTCGTTGCGCATCATCGGATCTAAATAGACAGCTGTGATCGGCTCAACAGGTAGCTCGATCCGTGACAACGTGGACGGACCAATGAGAGAGCAACAAAATTTATCAGTCGTGCAGCCTAACCCATCCCTCGAACTCCGCACCCATAATATCACATCGTCACCCGAGTGAGTCAGTCAGGATCCCCTCTTGTTATACGTAGTAAACCTAGATGAAGGGCTGAGATGGAGTTAATAGGGGATGGATCCGTGGCACATGTTGAGGGACCAATCAAGGAGGGATGGATCCGTGGCAAGAGTAGATGGACCAATCAATGAGATGAGGGAGCAGCGAGAGGAAGAAAAGAAAACCCATCCCATCCCATCCCAGCCCGGCCCAGCGCTCTCTCGTCTCCCGTCTCCCGTTTCCCACTCACCGCTCCCGATTCCCCACCTCGCGCCGCCACCCGCCGTCTCTCACCTCGCCGCCGCCCGCCTCGGCGCCGGCAATGGCCTCCCCCGGCCCAGCGCTCTCTCGTCTCCCACTCCCACTCACCGCTCCCGATTCCCCACCCCACCCCACCTCGCGCCGCCACCCACATCTCGCCGGATTCCCGCCGTCTCTCACCCCGCCGCCGGCAACGGCCTCCGCTCTCCCCCTCCTCTCCCCTTCCCTTTCCCTTCCCCTCATCAGAAGAGAAGAGAAGAGAAGACAAGTGAAGGGAAGAGGGAGCGACCTGGTCCCGGATCTGATCTGCCACGGGCATCAAGGGCAGGGCATCCATGCGAGCCAACCCAGACCCAGCAGAGCAGGGCGGCCATGGCGCTCCCGCCGCAGCCGCAGCCGGATCCAAGGCCAACCCAGGCCCCGGGGATCCAGTGACGACGACGACGGCGGCGGATGCACCACGAACCCTAGCCGACGCACCTCCGCTCCTGCTCGTCTTCCTCGGCGTCACCAACAAGCGAGGACGCAGCCTCCTCTCCAGCGGCGTCAGGGATGGTAATCCCTCCTTCCCATCCATTCTCTTCCAGTGATGCAAAAATTCCCCTTCTATTTTTCCACTCGCGATTCTTGTCGCTTGCTGAAGCAGGGAAGGGATGAATTCATTCATTTGTTGGCTGCTGATTGTGGGAGAGTCATCCTTGTTAGCTCCTGTTGGTGCCATTAGCAGTCGGGGACATCTCCTCCCCTCCTCCTAGCGCTAGACGCTAGTGCCTGATGCTGCCCAACATCTAATCTTGTTTAATCTGTGTTATTATATATATGGGACACGATTTCCTTTTGCAATCTCCATTCTAGTGAATGGATGGATGGAGGAGCGGGGGTACTGGGAAAGTTTGAAGCAGGGACGAATTTGATTATTGACTGTTGATTGTCAAGTGATTCTTGGTAGTTGTTGGTGAGTGATTCAGATTCTTGTTGGTCCAGTGGCTGCTGCTTTCTCCCCATACCCTCCCCCTAGCGTCTGATGGTGCCCAAGGCCTAATCTTCTTTAATCTATTATTATGGAACACGATTTGCAATTGTACTAGCAGCTCACTGCTGGTTTGCTCCTGGTCTGACAAGAAAAGAAAAACTGAATCTTTCTTCCTACAGAGAGGAGTACCTACATACTGTACATGCCCAAAATTTGCAATTCTACCCAAGAGGACACTGTTTCTTTGGTTGTGGTCTGACAAAAAAAAAATTGAATGTTAGATATGAGAGGAGAGTTCAGGATATGCACCTGCAAATTGCACCTACAGGATGCACATCACATTTTTTGTATATATGCGCATGTCCAAAATCAAAATCAAAATTTGCGTGGATGTTTAGTTTATTCCATGAATCCACAACATTTTTTTTGCTTCTGTTTCTACTGTATGTACCATCTTCTCAACTCGGTGTGTTTTAATTTCTTATGAATGATGAAATATGCAGAGGCTTCCTTTTATACGAGTAACGAGCAGGGCGGCCATGGTGCTCCTGCCGCAGCCGGATCCCAGGCCAACCCCGGGGATGCACCATGATGGAGGCGGCTCCGAACCCTAGCTGACGCAGCTCCCGCGTGCACCTCCGCTCGTGCTCGTCTTCCTCGGCGCCACGAACAAGGACGCAACGTCCTCTCCATCGTCAGGGCTGGTAACCCTCAACCCCCATACCTCCTTCCCTTGCATTCTGTTATGGTGATGTAAAATTTCCCCTTTTTTTCTTTCTGATTCAACACTCATGATGGAGTTCGATCAAGAGAACCCACAGTTCTTGTTGGCTGTTGAAACAGAGACGAATTCAGTGCTGCTGAATTTGACTGTTTAGTGAAAATTCATATGGAGTCATATGTCAGGTTGCAACTTGCAAGTACGAGGGATGCATGTACGGAGTCGAGTAACGAATTGGTACACATGCATAGCGTCCACTGTGTGCATAATGTCCATCATGACGTGTGCCGTATTGGACATCAGTGAGTCTTAACTATAATCAACAAGTGATTCCATGTTTCTAGCGAATTGGTAGACCTGCATTTGTGGGCAACACAGTATACTTCTATCTTCCAACTGCACACATCGCACGTCAAATCTAGTTGGGATTCATCCCAGGAGAGAAAATCATGCAGTAGGATTTTTATTAGGTGTTGCCGTCCAAGGCCGATGTTCAGATTGAATGGCCAGCTCGCCTGCGGCGACGGAAATATTGACATAGTACAGTTGTAGGATGCATGCATATACGAATGAATGCGGGCACAACCTTGCAGGCTTCGCGCGACAGCCGCACAATCACGCGTAACTTACACCGCCCGCCAGGATGCCTGCTTGCACTGTGTTTAGCAGGGCAGACGTTGCGGACTTGCGGACAGCACGCGCTGCCTGCACCCTGAGTCATATGCATCCATGCAATAGATACAGGCTGTTGATCTTTGTTTGTTGATTGTTGAAGCAGGAAGCCTAGCAGGTATGCTATGCATGCTAGCTTTGCATCTGCACTGACTAACGCATAGCTTGTATAGTACTCCCATCCCTAGCTTGTATAGTACTCCCATCCGTAAGGAAATATAAGAGCGTTTAGATCACTATTTTAGTGTTCTAAATGCTCTTATATTTCTTTACACAGGGTGTACATATCAAAGACCAAAGTACATTATTAATCCAAGTTAAGTGTACTATCTTCATTTTTCTTTTTGCATACAGTGGCAAAGATTATGCATGTGACAGAGCTTCATTATATTACTTTGCAGATTTCAGTCTTTTGATAGAAGCTTCTGTATGTGCGGCCACTAATAATTGATCCTAACAATGCTGATGTGTTCTGGTTCTTGCGGAATGTTGTTCAGAACCTCAAACCTCTCTTGCATACATTGTTTGGGCTAATTAATTTACATGACAACAAATTGGTGGTGACAGGATCAAATAGATTGGTTATTTTAGTGACTATTTGCCTCTCTGCCAAGTTGATCAAATTGGCTATATTAATCTGATCGAACAGCTAGATAAAATGTGGTGTTAACTAAATTATGCTCCCACCAATTCAGTATTAGGTACTCCCTCTGTAAAAAAAAATATAGGGAGTATTTAGATCACTAGTTTAATGATCTAAATGCTCTTATATTTCTTTCCGGAGGGAGTACTAATTAATTGATATGCTCCCACCGATTTGCTATTGATGTACAGTAAAACTGGCTGATTAGCTCTCTGTGTGGCCTTGCTATGCTTCTAGTTCTGTTTTATCAGGCTGATATGGACAGTGCTATTTTTAGTTTATACGATGGTTACCCAGGAAGTTGGTCTCCTTTTTGCAGTTATTTGATGAATGCGCAGTACTATTTGGTTTATTCAATGAGACTGCTATCTTTAAGTTTCTTTTTCTCATGTTAAATTGAACATGTTTAGGGGGTTGTGTTGTGTAATGTGACTGTAAATTAAAAAGACTTGCTTTGAGGGCATATTAAATTAAACAGGGCTTTGGTTGTTGTGTTGTACACCCAAGTGATTTCATACACCTGGGTACCTCTTAAATACAGATGCTTCTTTTGCTGAATGACTAAAAGTTTCTGAATATACGAATTCAGAAAGTGGATGGTCTTATATTTGTATTTTTCAGTGAGGAAATGGGTGCTGTGTTCAAGACCAATAATGAAGCCGTGACGTTCAAAGTTCCACAAGCATCTGCCAAAGGGTGCTTTGAATTCAACTAAATATGTAAGTACCAGCAGAACTTTTATCCTAATGAGAAACAGAAAATTTATCGTCCTCTCCATGGCGAGGGACAATCAATGTGGCTTTATGACTAATTGGACATTGAATTCGACCTAGCCGTGTTGTTCAGGTGGTGGCTGTGCCGTTCCGCATGAGGAGAGGGCAGGCTGGCTGATCTGCTCTACGCTGACGACATGGATCTCGTCAAGGTTCGTTCCCTCGCTCTTGCCAATCTTCTTTGATAAGATTTGCTCGTCTTCCCTCATGCAATTTCCTACTCACGCAGGTGCAAGAGACCGCCATTTTGTGTGTGCGGGGAAGGTCATCTTCAGCGACGCCTCCTGACCCGCCTCGGCTCCAGTGGCTGCCTCTTCATCGACTCCGGCCTAGGTGTTCCTCTCTTCTATTCCTAGCGAATCAAATGAGATTTATGTTCTTCCATCAAGAGGAGATAGTTATCGATAAAGCTAAAAAAAACCTGTTGACCCTCTTGGACACCCAAGACATTGGCTTTTTAGAGAATGCTCTCTCGCATGCCACTAGTTCCATCTCATTTCAGGAATTTTACAAGTTCAGACTTATTTTCGTTTGGAATGAATGGTGGGCATTTTTTCTCTTGTTTGATGTAGGATTTGGCACTGGGGGTTCAGTTTCAACCCTGGTGAGAGCCTGTCATGGCGGGTGCACGTTTTGAGCAGGGCGCCCCTGCTCATGGACAGGCTTCGCGCGACAGCCGCACAATCACACATAACTTATGGCGCCCGCCAGGATGCCTGTTTGCACCGTGTTTAGCAGGGCAGACGTTGCGGACTTGCGGACAGCACGCGCTGCCTGCACCCTGAGTCATATGCATGCATGCACTAGAAACAGGCTGTTGATCTTTGTTTGTTGATTGTTGAAACAGGAAGCCTCCAAGTATGCTATGCACGTGAGCTTTGCATCTGCACTGACTGCTTGAACGCCTAGCTTGTATAGTACTCCCTCCGCGTCCGTACATACGTCTCTTCCTTAACCAACTCATGATCGGCCCATGCATTTTTTCCGTCCATGATTTTATTTTCAAGATGCCATGCCGACGCCACGTCCAAAACAGCCCATCTCACTACGTGCTAATTTCCAACATATCTAAAAGCATCTCCAACACGCGCACTGCGCCGTCGAAACCGGCGCTCCAACAGACACGCTAAAATCCCGCGTGCGGCAAACTTGGTCCGGTATCGCGCTCTGTTTATTTGATGAAGAAAAAGGATTCCACTATAATCCTTAAAGCGGTGGCCGATCAGGAGACTTGAATTTGGCATGCTTTTTTTAGAATGACAGGATATTGCAATGACATCGATGTCCTTAATCGGTCACCACTCACGAATAAGATTGCAAATGGCGAAGCTACATCGCTGGAGTTTGTAGCAAATGATCATACATACAACTATGGCTACTATATATCTCGCGGATGGCATCTACCCAAGGTGGCAAACATTTGTGAAGCCGTTGACGCCACCACAAGGTAAGAAAAATCTTGATTTTCATAATGCTCAGACGGCAGCTAGGAAACATGTGGAGAGAGCTTTTGGGATTTTGCAAACCCAATTCGCTATTGTGAGAGGACCGACTAAATTTTGGGATCAACAGATCCTTTGGTACATCATGAACGCTTGTGTGATCGACCATGCATAACATGATTGTCGAGAATGAGCGTGGGAAGGATTTAGAGTTTTCTCAGTATGAGTTGTTGGGACGTCCCGTGCGAGTGCGAAGGAGGGCTGCGAGGGTGGTCCGCTTTATTGGTGGGAGGTTGGACGACAGATTCTTAGATGAAAGTAAGCTGTCCAAGGACAGATCTGCTTTTCTTAATGTCATGCTTTATTATGTCTTCGATCAACATCATGTCCTTAGTAAGTTGTCCAGTGACAGACGATCTCACGTTCTTAGGACGGAATGGATCATGCTACCAGAGATCTTGTGTGATGCCAGTTCATTGTGTTTGAGGCCCTGTATTAGTCTTCTGTCTTGTCATGCTATTCGAGGTGACACCCCATATAGTTTAGAAAAGTTGTTAATAGATCGAAAAACTTGTTTGAAGCACTTGCTTTGTGCTGTGGATGCAATTATCATTTAGTCTGCTTCTGGAAACCAGCAAATCTTCTTTGCGTGGTTCTAAATCTTGTGAAATTGCATTCTTGGGATTTCCCTTTTGACATGCTTAGCCTGCTTCTGGAAACTAGTAAATCAACTTTGCGTGGTTCATCTGCACTTTCTTATCATATATTTAAAAAATTTGGTTTAACAATGGTGTCTTGCTTGCTAATCAGGTACCAACACCTGGGACTGGTTGCCAGCTACACGAACAACGTCAAGCAGATCACCTCCATCGCCATTGAGAGTTCAAGGTGACCAACTACCAGTCGTCATCTTAAAGGGAGCAAAGGACAAGCTACTGCAGGCAAAGGGCCCTGTGAGGATGCCCACCAAGGTGCTCAGCATCACCAGCAGGAAGTCCGTTTGTTGCAAAGGTGACATCTCTTGCCTCTCTGGTGGATCCCGTTTACTCGGTAACAATCCCTGGTGCAGGGGGTGTCTTTGGAAGAGGAAGTTGTCATTTCGGATGCTTTCACTTTTTAATCAAGTGCAGAAAAGTGTTATCGATGCCAATCTGTGCTTTAGAAAATGCAATATTTCTGCTATAAGGTTCTCTCCTCTCTCGAGATTGTGCGATTTAGGATTTTGGATCTGACTAGTAATTGCAGTTCATTTGTAAAATATGTAAACTACATGGTGTAAATCATGCATTATAAACTAGAGGCCGAAATTTGCCACTTAGGTTGTGAAGGGGATAGCTTTGGAGATGGAGGTGCCATTTTAGATGATTCTATTGAAATCGTATATTTATGACACCAATGTGGAGTTTAGAACATGCCTTGAACAATGCGCAAACCAAAGTTAGTCTTAAGTCTTAGCATACAAGCTGATGAATCCACCTAGTAGCTTATAGTTAGATACATACTAGAGAAATTGCAGCCCGTAACATGTGCATTTTCTATCTCAAACTAGAAATCTAATACTCCCTCCGATCCATAATAAGTGTCTTAGTTTTGAACTAAGGTCAACCTTAGTTCAAAACTGAGACACTTATTATGGATCGGAGGGAGTACATAACTGCAGTCCGATTCTATAGTTAAAGAATGTTGTTATAATATTTATGCCCTTAGCATTATTCTTTCATGTGGTGTTGGTCAACTGATCAAGAATACTATATTATAGTGGGCTGGGCTCAATTGAATCTGAAGGCTAACCTCTGTACTAAACTAATATTGTCTGAAGATTGTGGCTTTGATCAAGTTTGATCAGTTTCCTGGTGGTGTTCTGATGAAGTAGTGTTGCATTGTTTACTTCCTATGGCTTGATCTTGTATTGTTCACGCGGCAATTCACTGTTGCTTTTTGGTCATTTCCCTGTTTCTTGGACATCTATTGCTGCTGGATTCATAAGAAACCCACTTTAATTTCCAAAGTGCTCTGATTTGAATAATTATGTACTTTCTTGTTGAACAGCACCTCCAGTGAGCATGGCCATGGGGACGGGGACTAGAACAGGATGTTGAGCGATGACATGTCTGCCTTCATCAAATTGTGTTCGTCTTTGTCTTTGATCTGATAGCACACCCCAGGAATCCGTTTTGGTAAGTCCTGGTTTTCCTGGGTCCTTCCCTCTATCCCACTTGCTCTCGAGCCATGGTTTCGCCCATTGCTTGACTGATTGATTGGTGATGATGATGTGGTTACCCCTAAAGTCTGAAGAAACAAACACTTCTTCTACTTTACCCTCAATAATACACAGCAAGCACACCCAATATATGATGGATCAATGTTTTGACTTCTTCTTTTTTCCCTCTGTGTTGCCCATGTTTGTGCAGGATTGGGTACAACAGAGGACAAGGAGTTCATTGTGCCATTGCCAGGAAAGGTGTGCGGTGCTAGGACTCCGTCTCTGGCCTCGGTGGCGTCTTCCGTTGTCCCTGCTGTCGTGCGACGGTAGCGCTGTTTGCATTTCATACAAAACAACCCAAGGTGAGGTCATCTCCTTCCTCTGCCCCTCACCTCTGGTTGATCATTTCGACCGATTACGTCCATGTTTGCTAGGGAACGAATTGATTGGATGCGAAAATTGTGTTGCTGCAGGGGACATGGAGTGCAGTGTCACCTTCCTCGTCCCCTCCTTTTCCCCTTTCTCTGTACACATGATCATTTTGTTTGCTTTGCACATAATACTATCCCAGCCTGTTGGAGAACAGGCTCATTTCATTTGCTTTTCACATGTGTGAGTTAAGTAGGTTGGTACCATATAAAGAGAGCTAACCAAAGATAGTTCTCTTTTGGAGAGACTTGGTTGTGTTGTTGTGGCAGACAACAAGATATTAAAATGATACTCATCAGTGCCATTTTTTGTTTCTTATGCAAAGAAAAATCTAGTTTCCAAATGAGCTTAGACCGCTTGCTTCTAGTCATCGAAACTAAATACATTTAGTGTTTGGATCTATGGTGGTGGTCTTCCGAACACCATACATTTTGATGATGATCTTTATTGTCAATGAAAATAATCTCATGTAGATCTATGCTAGTTTGGTCCTTTTTCCACTCCATGCTATTGTCAATGAAACTAATCTCATGTATGCACCAGCAATTGCCTTGGTTGCACCGTTGTAATTTTGAATTTACTGTGTAACCATGTCTTGTCATTTTAAATCATAGCTTTGCATGTGAACATTCAGACTATATTGCTAGTAGAACATATAGATTGGTTTGTTCATAATGACCCCAAATAGTTGATGGTTTCATACAGAAAGTCCAACAAGTCAGATCTTGCTTTGTTTTAAGTAAATCTAGATGGATGAATCATTTCCCATGCTGTACTGTTGTAGTATGTGAGTGCTGCTTATGCGTTGTGTTTATCATTTCAGAGAGAAGATGAGAGAGATCCTCCGCATTCAGGGTGGGCAATGTGGAAACCGGTTTGGTTCAAATTTTTGGAAGGTGGCGTACGACAAGCATCGCATCAACCCCACATGGTGATATGTCGGCACCTCTGACCTGTAGCTGGAGCGTGTCAATGTATACTTACAGCGAGGCTTCTTGTGGTCGCTTTGTGCCCCCATGATGTCCTTATGGATCTTGAGCCTGGTACTATGGGCAGTGTCCATGCTGGACCGTACAGGCAGATCTTCCACCCCGACAACTTTATGTTTGGGCAGTCTGGTGCTGGTAACCACTGGGCCAAGGGTCTTTACACTGAGGGTGCTGAGCTCATTGATTCTGTTCTTGATGTTGTCAGGAAGGAGGGGCTGAGAACCGTGACTGCCTTCAAGGTAATTGAAACTGCATATAAATCGGCTAGAGTGTAATATCCTCATGGCGGTATGTAATTGAAACTGGATATCATAACACATTATGTAATAATACACCGATTTGAATCAAGCTGTCATGAAAAAAGAAGTTTTAGGGTACATTATGTATTATGCGAGTAATGCTATATGATGATCATATCAAGCATGTTTATGTGTAGGGCAATAAGTGAAACTGATAGGGACAAAACCTAGAGTAGATTTGTTGTTAAACTGGAGAGAAAGGAAGATTGCAATTTATGTTTTGCGAGAAGATGGCAAATTTTGTACCTTTCTTCAACTGTGACCCCTAGTAATGATTTTGTCTTCATGTTTGGGTTTCTTTCGATTTCGCGCTATCACTGGTGATATGACTTTGTCGCTGTGTGTGTTGCAGCCCGGAACGGATGCTCAAGCTGAAGCGAAAGAGCACGACTCTCCTCCTTGTACACCGGCACCTGGGTCGGGGCGACTGCTTGTTGCGGCGTGCAGCAAAGGAGTCATGAGAGTTTGGGATGCAGTAGAGGAACTTGGGTAAGATCCCTAAGAAGAAGTTTCATGGCTCTGTGAAGGTTGAAGTCTGTTGCTTGGTGCTCCAGGACATTGACGATGAGATCAGCGAACTGAAGCTCTCGGTGAACACACGTGGCTGGCCAGCTGGTTCATCTGATCTCACTGGCTGACTTGTCCTCCTCGCAGAATGAACGATTCTTCATTTGGAGTTCCTTGGCCTCCTCTCCCTGGAGGCATTGTCTGCTCTCCTCGGAGAAACAAGAGCTTTTGAAAGTTGTGGTGCGACACAAACACTGTGTCACCTCTTGAGAGGTTGCCACCTCAGCGCTATGTGCTTGTAAGCCCATGTTAAGCACGTATCCTGTCGAGGAGGGCGGTGGCAGCACATCCGTGGCACAATCTTGAGATCGGTGAGGACTCCTTTACAGTTTCTGGCTTTACTGACTGCCTTTGATAATAAATAAGCATAGGCTGGTAGGTAATTTTACAAGTAGTATGAATAAATGGTTGTTGATGTTTTACTTCCATGTACACATAGTTTTAGAGTACATCCATCATGCCTAGCTCGGTGATTTCCCATAAATTACATGAAAAATAGCAGAATGCAGAAGACTTAGAATCATTGTGTCTATATTCTCACAAATCTGGTGGAAATCTGTTGCTTGGTGCTCTAGGACATTGGCGATGAGATCAACAAGTTGAAGCTCTTGGTGAAGACACGTCGCTGGCCGGCTGATTCATCTGACCTCACCGGCCAACTCAACTTCTCCCTGGAGGCATTGGCTGCTCTCCTCGGAGCAACGAGAGCTTTTGAAGGTATATTTTGCAGAGAGATGGAAGGACCTAAGCAGGTGAATGAATTTGTCCGTTCTGGTTTTGTTTTGCCGCTCTGCTCACCGTATGCTGATGAAGCATTTCATTATTTTCTTCTGAGATACTAAAGCGTTCTGTATTATTATGTGTTTTGCACGCAGATGAATCCTTGCGCCATCTGCCTCGGCGGCATGGGCGCCGGCGGCGGGCAGGCCATCTTCACGGCGGAGTGCTCCCACAAGTTCCACTTCCACTGCATCACCGCCAGCATTGCGCACGGCAACCTCCTCTGCCCGCTCTGCAACGCCCAATGGCGCGAGCTGCCGTTCGTGCGGCCGGCCGCATCAATGCCGCCTTCGCGGCCGCCGTTCGTGGATGTCGAGCAGGCAGCGCGGCCTCGGCGAGTACGCGCCCATTCCGAGGATCCGGTCGTCTACGACGACGACGAACAGGTGGGGCCGCCTGATGGCCGGCGACAAGCAGACGCTGCGTCCGACGAGGCAGTGGTCGTCAAGACACACGGCCACTACTCGGCCATCACCAGAGACACGCCCGACGACAACTTCGCCGTGCTCGTGCACCTGAAGGCTCCCGGGATAACCGGCTCCGGCACCGAAGCGGCAGGCGACGCTCCGGCACAGCGCGCGCCCGTCGACCTCGTCACGGTGCTCGATGTCAGCAGGAGCATACACATGTCCGTAACAATTGACAAATGCATGGAATAGTGTGAAGGACGATGAGCTATTAGAAAAATGTGGTGTGAGGTCTAACTATGGGCTACAAGAGTAGTAGACAGTATTGGTGTATTGCTTACGGTTAACAGTGGGGGTTTCATGTTATTTTGTGTAAGATTGCATCCTGACCAAGCGCAGGAAAGAACAAGTGTAAACCGCAATTGATTCATCACTTGTCAAAGTTGTCTTTTGTTTCGTTGGTTCTTGGTATGATGCACATGTCTTTGGAGAGTATTTTTTTCCCCATTTATATATATTGTTACGGGCATGCATGTGTCAGCAAGTGAATGTGAGTATAAGGTTGATGATAATTGTTGTGTGTTGCTATGTCTCTGAAAGATAAGATGCACTCGAGCCAAATGTTTCTATCCAAGTTGATGATGTAAAGGGCTTGTTGATCACATAATCATAACTGTGTCCTTCCGTCGATGCAAAATGTCTTGAGCATTAGAAACACAAAAATTAACAAGATGTAGAACACCCGAGCTCACCTCTTTTTTGAGAGTCCTCCGAGAAACCAGAATAGCTCGATTGAGTTGGAAAGATTGGTCAAAAACAGAGAAACTTGGACTCATATTCTTGAGATTGTAAAAGCCGTGTCACGTAATAATTCCTCGGATTGTCATGTCATTAATTGCCCTGCCCTAGGGATGCTCTTGAGTCGTTCAGCAAGGGTCCGGATCGCGCCACGTCGTTGATCCGCGGCCTCCTCCCCCTGTGCACCATGCCTTGTAAGGCCATCTATATTTCTATATATACTGGAGAGGTTCATCCATCCGCGTGCGGGGTGCGCGTGTGACTTATGAGCGACGGCGACGCCGACAAGGTGGGAGATCTAGAGAGAGAGAAGGAAAGTGAGGTGATGCCGTAGCATTCACAGGTGATTAATTAGCCATGGTGGAGGATAGAAAAGATGTGTTGTTGGGCGACGGCGAGGTCGATAGCTAGCGGCGGAGCATGGTTGTGGACGCTCCTTATTACTAGTGCAATTGACGGGGAAAAAGACAAGATCTTTGTGCTCAATTGGGG
>LR738711.1:15176934-15192465 GCA_902687465.1 Secale cereale
GAAACAAGGAGGAATTAAATTGAGTGAACGGACCGGCGGCGGGCGCTCCGGCGTGGTCGTCGGAGTGCACGCGCGCTTGACCGGCGGCGGGCGCTCCGGCGTGGTCTTCGGCGGGCGGCGGCGGCGCTGCTGCGGGGAGGGGAAGGAGACGAGGATGGAGCGCGGCAGCAGCGAACGGGGGTTGGGTCGGGCATGCACGCACGCAGGAAGGCCAGCCGATTCATTCGCCGGAGTTTTTGGCAATCAAAAAAGAAAGAGAAAGAAGAGTTTTTTTTTTTTTGCTTTGGTCAAAGAGAAGAGATGGATCGCGCGCCTGCCTGCCTGCCTTCCTTCCTTCCTTCATTAATTCTTCCTGCCTGCTTGTTGTGCACCAGGTGCGCGTCGGGCCCAACATAGCTTGATCTCGCGACATACCCGGATCTGCTTTGCCTCGGGCCTCCTGTGCACCAGCTAATTCTTCTCCATCATCACCACCGTGAGGATTGAGGCCAACATGCTTGACTGCCCCGTCTGCTCCTCCCCGTTTAAGCCTCCCGATCTTCCAGGTTGGTGTACTAGAGCAGTTTCTTCGACATCCCATGAACCGAATCGAATCTAGCGGCAGCTGCATGCACCGATTTTAGTATTTTTTTACTTCCTTCGATCTGTCTAGTGCAAAGGCGGGCACCTGGTTTGCGGCAGCTGCGTCGCCAAGCTCCCCTGGAAGCAGTGCCAGAGGTGCGACCACGCCGGCGACTTCCACGGCTGCCCCTTCATGTGCCTGCTCGGCCAGGATCAAGTGCGACCACGACGGATGCGGCCGCCAGGTCACCTACCACAAGCTAGACGAACACAAGAGCGCGTGCCCGCTCGCGCCTTGCAAGTGCCCGGTGCCCGGCTGCGGCTTCGAAGGCGCGCCGCCGGCGCTCCCCCTCCACCTCAGCGCCGTCCACTGCATGCCCGTGCACGCGGTTCAGTACGGCAAGGTGCTCCAGCTCGAGGTGCCCGTTTCGGAGCCGCGCCGCCTGCTGTTCGCGGAGGAGGACGGCCGCGCGTTCCTCGTGGTCGGCGGCTCGCTCGGCCTGGGGCGTGCCCATCGCCTTGTCGGTGGTGTGCATCAGGGCGGGGACGTCCCCGCCGCCGCACTACGTGGCCAAGGTGTGGGCAAACGGGCCGTCGTCGCCGGCCAACGACAGGACCGACACAGTCCGGGCGGACATCCAGGTGACGAGCAGCAAGGAGCCCGGCACCGTCGCCGTGGAGGAGCTGACTTTCTTGACGGTGCCGCACAAGCTGCTGGCCCGTCCAGGACGGTGTCCCTCTACGTTGGCATTGACAAGATCATCTTTTAAATGATTCTGCTATGCCGAGGGTTCTACTGATCTTAACACTAGTACGGTTTAGTCTAGTTTGACTTAATTTAGTACGGTTTAATCTGCTGTGTCGATGGATCGGCACCTCACACGTCTCCATCGATCTAACAAGGAAGGAAGGAACGAAAGAAAAGAAAAGAATCGCATGCATTCGCTGGCGCTGCTGCGATTCGTCGCATGCAAAAAGCAGAACTCGCGCGGGAATGCATGGAATCCACGCGTCGCGCGCCGACCAATCTCTTCTTCTTTTCTTTTCTTTGATTTGACCGGCGTCTTCCCTTCCCAATTCGCTCCGGTCGGCGCTTCCCGCGGAGCACCCATTAACATGAAGCATGCATGCATGCATGGTCCTTCCGTTACCTATCTCAAAAACATGCATGGGATTAGACCAAGAATACGATCGATGCATCCCACAACATATGTATGCCACTTGTGATGCATGTGCACTCCAATTCTACACGTTAGAATAGCACATGTGTGCACGTACCTACCTGCTGCAACAAATCGTACGTACGTGCATGCACTCCCTCCTCCATCTTCCCTACATGCGTGCTACTCCCTCCTTTACAAATACGCTCTTATTCTTATATTAGGAGACGGAGGGAGTAGCTAGCTAGCAAACCGAATGCATCTCCCAGTCTAGCTAATGACAATGCTCGACAAAAAAATATATATACTTTTCCGGGACACACGACCAACATGCTTTTCATCTCTCAACCGCGTGCCTCAATTCACGCCGGCTCGTGCTCCGCAAGCCCCCAGCAAACCACCGCCTCCAGCAGACGCGCTATAACCCCGCGCGCGGCATACTTGGTTCGGCGCGGCATTTGTGAAGCCGTTGACAACACCGTAAGGTAAGAAAAAACTTGATTTCCACAATACTCATACGGTGGCTAGGAAAGATGTGGAGAGCGCTTTTGAGATTTTGCAAGCCCAATTTGCTATTGTGAGAGCAACGGCTAGATTTTGGTATCAAAAGATCATTTGGTACATCATGAACCCTTGTGTGATCGATCATGCATAACGTGTGTCAACGGCGTCGGCGTGCCGACCATGGAGAAGCTCGTCTACCCTGATGAGGGTCTGGACGAGGCCCCGGAAGTGGTGTACGGCGACGGCGATGCGCTAGACACGGTGATGGGTGGAGACCCGAGGCAGCAGGAGCACTACAGGTTCATTAGGATAGCCGGTATGTCTCACCGCGGCGTCGTCTCGGGTGCTCTCGCTCTCGACCAGCTGCTCGCTGTGATTCTTGACGACCCGCGCTAGATACTCACGCCATGCAGTGAAAAGAATTGAGCCCAATTTTGTAATAAAAAACATCGCCACTATGCAACTGCAATGGAAGGCATGGAACCCACGCGTTTGATTTGACCAAAGCACAAAAAAAAAACTCTTCTTCCTTTTTATAAAAAAAACCGCTCGGGAATTTTCTTTTTGGAAAGGGAAACGTTTTGTAATCGCCTCGTCGTGCAACACGCACGCACGTGGGACCCACGCCACCGCTTGCCAAGGAACCTCCGCCATGCAATCTCAGCGCCCGCGCCCGTACGTAAGTCTCTTCCTTGTAACCAACTCATGATCGGCCCATGCACTGCTCCAGTGCCATCACGAAATTTAGGACGAAATCGCACAAAACAAAGCTAGAGAATGGTGGAGGGGGCTCCAAATTCATGAGAAACCGTGGCTCTTGATACCATATGATGTAGGGTGTAACCCTAGTTGACCGATCTTTAACGAAATGGAGGGATCCCACGATGAATACGAAGAACACAAAGGGGAATCACGAGGGAAAACACGAGAGAATAACTCAAACCAACAAGAACAAGTCACACATATGCTAGATCCTCGAAACACAAAGAGATACCTGGTCGGCCCGCGCCTATCGAAACATGGCCTCCCGCTCGGCCAACATCTTGTCGTTGAAGTGAGCACGGGCCTCGTCCATGGTAATGCTGGCATGGACCGGCGAGGAGGGCGGGTCGTCGGCCGCGTCTTTCATTGGGACGTCCGCCTCCAGCTGCTTGTGGACCTGACAGTCGGCAGCAGTGGCGCTGAACTCCGTCTTGAAGCTCGAAAGGTCATAGCAGGTGGGGTGTGGAGAGAAGAAATGAAGCGGACGATGATGAATGCGGCCATGTCCGTGCGCCTGAGTATTCAAGAACGAAACGTGTAATTTTCTCACCACCTCCTCTTCCTTGGGCTGCTGCATTATTGCTTGACCGGGCAGTTCCAGTTCCATCTCATGTCTGATGTCTCTCTCTCTATCGTCTCTCTAGTGAACGGAAAAAGGCAGCAACCGACTACACAGTAAACGAAGCAAGCAGGTGAGTCAAAGTGTACTCGATTGATTGATGGACATGGGTCATTGGTCAAGGGCCGAGAGTCAAAAATGTGGCGTGCGCCGCTGGTCGTGCACGACAGGACATGGCATAGGTCCTCCGTAGCTGCACCGTGCACCCATAGCCTCGTGGGTGCAATGCAAAGCTGCAACAGTCAACAGCAAAATGAAGCACCATATAAGTATTTGGTGTACTAGCATGCTTGGCCCTTGGCAGTTGGGAAAAGAGATCCAGTTCTCCTCAAAATCGAACTTCTGCTTTTCAATTCGTTATATAGTAGTACGATTCTGTTTGCAAGGTTGGTGCACGAGTAGTCTATTTGCTGGGCGCGTTTTGTCTATTGGGTTTACCCAAACCTGTTTTTCTTTTCTACTACTAATAAACATGCATGTACAATGCACGTTTCAAACAAAATGAATTCACATGATATAATATTAAAATAATATTTATTCAATAAGTTAAATGGCTATAAATTGTTGTCATGTCACTCAAATTGTATCTCTAAAAATGTGACATATTTGTGATCGAACGCACATATCATAATCTATAACAAAAACATATATTCTGAATCAGATTTTTATTTTAGCAATGTCCATATTTTCACGACGACTATCTCGTGCATAACTGGAACATCGACTAAGACAAGAATAAGAAAACATTGGTGATATGAGGCAAAATGCAATATGTGACTATAGTAACTTATACAAAAGTTTAGATCCATATAGTGAGATGGAATGTCTCTGAGTAGTTGGACTTCGTGGCGTGCTAGTATCCCTACAAACATCCATGTATTCATCATTGTCTCGTATGTTTTTATTTTTATCAAATTTAAACTAATAGGATAAAAGTATACATTTTCACCCATTCACTCCCGTGATATCACAATTCTCTCAATTATAATAACATCAGATTAGTAATTTATTGGAATTCTACGAGACGCGTGCCCTCCCCGTGGCGCTGAGCCTCGGACCGCCGCTAGTGCCCATGACGTGTGTCAATGGCGTCGGCGTGCCAACCGTGGAGAAGCTCGTCTACCCGGGCCCGGGCGGCCTTGGCGCGGCCCCGGAGGCGGTGTACAGAGACGGAGACGGTGTGGTGAACCTGGCGAGCATACTTGCGCTTGACACGGTGATGGGTGGACAACCGGGGCAGGAGTACTACAGGTCCATCAGGATTACCAATATGTCCCACCGCGGCGTAGTCTCGGATGCTCTCGCCCTCGACCAGCTGCTCCGTGTGATTCTTGACACCGCTTCACCCGCGCCAGACACGCACACCATTTAGTGGAAAGAATTGAGCCGCGGCGACCACTTTTAGTACGTACAAACTTATCATCAGACACATCGCCCGCTACCTGAGTTTTTTGATCCGGTTTTCCGTGCCAACTTCATATACTTTCTCCTACTTAATGAATTGCCATAGCTTATAAGGGCATCTCTAATCGCGAACCGTCAAAACGCATGCATACACGACGTAGCTGTCGGGACACAGTTTCTCATCCAACGCGATACCCCATCAGTCCGTTGACCCATTTGGGTGTTCGAAATCCGGCAAATCCAAAGCAAACTTGGGGGCTTTTCGCGGTCCGTTTGGCCAATCAAAAACCACCACATACCATTTCTACTCTGCGTCCATCCGGGATGGCTAGCATTTTGCGAAAGACATTGTGCTAATTACGGTAGAAGGCTAGTTTTTGACGGAATATAGTATGTTGATTGGTACTACCTCCGTCTAGGTGAATAAGTCATTCGCGCAGATTTTACGAAAGCTATAGAAGTACCATAATTATTAGCCTTTCGCCAAACAAAGGGGTGAAGCATTCCTACCCTTGCTCAGCTGCATTGGTACGATTCACAAAATGCATACTTCACTCTGCTGCTAGTTATACAAAACAGAATATACTCTGGTGCAGTGCACTCAGGTCAAATACAACTCAGTAGCTGCATTACTACTACTATTTAGGTCATTTGTTCACAACATCTCTACCCTTTCTTACCTGCATTTCTACTGAATTGAACTGATCACAACCTATCTAGAACCAGTTAACCACCAGAAGCCAGAACAAGCCATGTAGCTTAACAAGGAGGCCTGCACAATTCATAGTCTCATACACTCATACTACAAATCATCCATAGCTTAGCTGCTCTACTACTGAATTAAACTGTTCATCATACATCTACTGCTACTTAACTATCAGAATTCAGAACAACCCATCTAGCTTAACATGCGCATACTTCACTGCACCCTCCTCGGCGTCCGGGCCTGCGGTGTAGCGGACCTGGCAGCGCCGCCGGCAGCGGCAGGTGGGATCAGATCAATCCGGACGCTGAGCATGAGCGTGTCGCCGGAGAGCAGCTCCTGAGGCACCGCCAAGAACATCCCCTGCCCGGGCGCCGGGGCGCCGGTGGACAGCGCTCTGCTGCTCACCGCCGAGGCCATGAGGACCAGGTTGTCCTTGCCGTCGCCCGCCGGTCGCTCCACGGACAGCTTGCACCGGAACTAGGGCGCCGCCTCGGCCTCCCCGTTCGGCCTGACGCAGAGCAGCGACACGACGGTGGCCGCGAGCGGGCCCAGGGACAAGAGGAACACGCTGCCGTCCTCGTCCCCGACGAGCGCGTGCCAGCGGTGCGACAGGGAGAAGCCGAGGTTCCAGGGCCGGCCGTAGCGGACCGTGACGGCGGGGCGCTGGTGGCCGGCTGCGAAGTGACCGAGGAGCATGGCGCGGGAGCCCACGAAGGCGCAGCCGGGCTCCGGGCAGGAGCAGGGCGCGCACTGGCACGCGCGCTGGTGGTCCGCGGCCTTGTGGTACACCACGTAGCGCTCGCAGCCGAACGCCCTGTAGGGGCAGGGCACGTTGGCGGCGCCGACCACCGCGTCCAGCTCAGTTTGCCACGCCTAAACATAGGCAGGTGTGGCGCGCCACAAAGTGTGGCGGCTAAAACGAGTGCCACACCTTAGGCAAAAAAATCTACAGCAAAAGCCTCTTCCAGCTGTGGCAAGTCTAACCTTAGTAGAGAACCAAACATGTATCTAGAAAGATGTGGCACGCCACTTTGGCGTGGCTAGCTAAGGCTGGGCAACCAAACAGCCTCTTAATGAGGAGGAAGGAGCCCGTAACCCTCTGTGATCCGTGTGTAGCACTTTCGTAGTTGCACAGTCCAGCTAGCCGGTTCTTACTTGGAAGTTGGCAAGCTAAACGTAACAGTGTCAAGTCCTCGTGTACGAGGCTATGGCTGGACCTACTGCAATGTCAGGCACTGGCCGTCCTGGGTTGCCACGCATGCATGCCACACCTATCCTATATTTTATTTAGCACTGTCAAATCAATCAACCGGTGAACCGAGGCATTGTTAATTCACTCGCAGCGCTTGCTGCTTTTACCTTGTTCTTTTACCTCGGCCATCTTCTCTTCCACTTCCACCTCTCCAGCCGAGCATTTCACACTTGACAGGCTGAGAGGTTTGAGGATGCAGGCTGCTAGTGGTAGTTCGGTGCAAAGGGTCAGGGGCTCGCCGTCGGCCATGGAGAGCGCCAAGAAGCAGAGGCTGGATCTGGTGCTGGCCGGCCCGGCCCCGGTGAAGCAAGAGACGGTCGTGCTCGTGCACGAGCCGGGCGAGATCGTGCCGGCGATACAAGCCCCGACGAAGGAGGTCTTTCTCAAGATGGACCTCACCGTTCTGCAGTGTCACTTGTGCTCTGGCCCCTTGAAGCCGCCCGTCCACCAGGTAAGGTTCCACCATGCATATCCCGTCCCCGTCGATTACTCTATTTCTTCCGTTCACCTGACCGTGGGTTTCTTGACGCAGTGTTACGCTGGGCACCTGGCATGCGGCGACTGCCGCGGTGAGCGCCCCGGGAACAAGCGGCAGTGCCATAAGTGCGAGCATGGCGGCGGCTTCGACGTCCATAACACGGCGATGCACGCTGTGGTCTCCGCGGCCAGGGTCGAGTGCGCACACCACGGCAGCGGGCTCTTCGTCACCTACCACGAGCTCGAAGACCACCAGGGCGCGTGCCCGCTCGCGCCCTGCAAGTGCCCCGTGTCCGGCTGCGGCTTCGAAGGCCCGCCGCGGGCGCTCCCCCACCACCTCACCGCCGTCCACCCCATGCCCGTGCACACAGTTCAATACGGCAAGGTGCTCCAGCTCGAGGTGCCCGTGTCAAACCCGGGGCGCCTACTCTTCGCGGAGGAGGATGGCCAAGCGTTCCTCGTGGTCGGTGGCGCTCTCGGTTCGAGCGCACCTATCGCCGTGTCGGTCGTGTGCAGCAGGGCAGGGGCCTCGCCGCACTACACGGCCAAGGTGTGGGTGAACGGGCCCCTTGCGGCGGCCAACGGCAGGATCGACACCGTCCGGGCGGAGTTCCAGGTGACAAGTAGCAAGGAGCCCGAAGTCGTCGCCGTGGAGAAGTTAACCTTCTTGACGGTGCCGCCCGAGATGCTTATTGGAGACGCACCGTCCAGGACGGTTTTGCTCCGCATTCGCATTGACCAGAACAAGATCACCTTCTGAATGATTCCATCAAGTTTAGTCTTCTAGTGGTTCTCCTTAGTAGTATATGGTAATGCAGGGTTTAATTTGGTTTACTTTAGCTCAAGAGAAGATGGATTTTGATGGTGATGCAGCAGTTAATTCGACATTAGCTTAGCTGCTGCCTGCTGTGTCGATCGATCGGCACCTCACACGTCTCCATCGTACTAACAAGGAAGGAAGGAAAGAAAAAGAAAAAAGGAATCGCATGCATTCGCTGGCGCTGCTGCGATTGGTCGCATGTAGGAGTAAAAAAGAGATCCACGCATGCAAGAAGCAGACCTCGCGCGGCGCGGTGGCCGCACATGCACCATGCGCTCACACCATGCGCCTCACACGACTGGAAAAAATAATTGGAAAGGTAATTCCTCGCGCTCCGGCCGGCATGCATGCAATCCGCTGGCCGCGTCAATAAAAGATGATTCCTTTCTTTCTTTCTTTCTTTCTTTCTTTTTTTTGGCACACAACACAACACAACCCAACACAATACAACGGGAGGGAATGACAAACTGAGCGCCCGCGCCCGTACGTCTCTCTTCCTTATAACCAACTCATGATCGGCACATCGGGACAGTAGCATTTAGCATCATCAGCAAATCTCCAAGGACAGAGGATCCCTCTAGCTCTGTCTCACACAACTCACAATTTTTGCTTGATGTACTCACAAACGATGTAGCCTTATTTTCCCATGAAATATAAAACGCCATGATGGCTTTTCCCTCATAAAAAAATCATGATCCGCACATGCACTGCCTCCTTCCATGATTTTGATTTTCAAGATGCCACGCCGAGCTGCTTCCTCCGTCTTCTCTCGGCCTTGTCGTCGCCCCTCAAGCGCACCGTTCCTCGGGGCGCTGGCGGCTCCGCCCGCACCTTCCCATTGCCTCGGGTCCGCGCTTCCGCGGAGCATCCATGAAGCACCCATTAACACCAAGCATGCATGCATGGTCCTTCCGTTACCTATGACCTATCTCACAAACATGCATGGGATTAGACCAAGAATACGATGATGCATGTCACAACTTATTGTATGCCACTTGTCATGCATGTGCACTCCAATTCTACACGTTACAATAGCACATGCGTGCACGTACGTACCTACATGCACGCTACTCCCTCCTTTACAAATACGCTCTTATTCTTATATTAGAAGATGGACCTTCTCCGCTCGTCAAGGCCCAACCCTAGCGCCGGCGCCGTCAACGTACTCTTTCGCCTCTCTGAATTTCCTATCTTTCACTTCCCTCCCTTGGTTTCCTCATGCCATCTCCTACAAAACAACATTCTTTGTTTCTCGCAGGCAGGAGCAGGGCGAGGGAAACAGGGACGGGGTGATGCGCGATTGGGGGTGGTCCAGTGTGAGCAGGTCATTGCCATCGTCCTCGTCTCCTCTGTATGGTGTTTTACGAATGTCGTTTTTGCCAGCCTGAGAAGATCCATCTTTGGCTTCCTGCAGGTAGCCAAATTATCTTTGTTTCACAACATCAATTCTTCTCCTTTAGCTACCCACTATTGCTCTGCAAATGCCAACCAGTCAGCATGGAGATCCTTGTTGATGTTTGTTAACTAAAAAGTCCTTTTAATTATTTTGCAGGGACTTGCTGACCACAAGGATCAGTTTGGATGCCTCTCTGCCTCTCAGCTACACGGCCGCCTTGCCGTGGACTCTCCACCAAAAATACAAAGCAAAAAACATACCTACTTTCCATCCATCCAAATCCAAAGGCGCCTCACACCCCCCAAAAAAAAAACGGCTAACAACATCCAGTAGAACAGTTGGGCCTGGCTGGGCTTTTGACCAGCCCCTTACGCTTTCTACCTGAGCCACGCCCAGACTCAGGCCATAGCCTAAAAACCAGCCAATAGTTAGGCAGAAAAGCTCTGGACTTGTCTTCCTCGCAAAACACCCAATTTCGCTTGTTTTTTCCAGGCGGCGCCTCGTCCCAGGCAGGTTCTCCACCCTAGTCTGCCTGGTTCGAGGTCAGTTTCAGGCGCTTTTTCCCTGGGCCTCGTCTGTCTGTCCTAGTTCGTGGCCTCCCCTTCGGAAAGAACTACACTCCATCGATTCAAGGCCCGTCTCTCGGCTCGCCGGCCACATGCATGCAGTACGTACGTACCAATCGGTTCGGTTGCCTAAAGAAAAACCAATTACACATATGTTTACACATCTCACGGTTCTGGAAGCTAAGTATTTGCGTTTCCTGTGGGTCGCAGTGCGAGGCCGCCGGGCACGTGGTGTGCTGCTTCTGCCGCGCCGGCCACGCCGCGCTCTGCAGCCGCGCCAGCACTCACTGCGGCGAGCTGGACGTCGTGGTCGGCGCCGCCAAGGTGGCCTGCCCCTACAGGGCGTTCGGCTGCGAGCGCTACCTGGTGTACCACGAGGCCGCGGAGCAGCAGCGCGCGTGCCAGTGCGCGCCCTGCTCATGCCCGGAGCCCGGCTGCGCCTTCGTGGGCTCCCGCGCCATGCTCCTCGGCCACTTCAGCTGCCACGCCAGCTGCTTCCTCCATCTTCTCTCGGCCTCGTTGCCGCCCGTCGAGCGCACCGTTCCTCCAGGCGCTGGCGCCTCCGCCCGCACCTTCCCCATTCACTCCGGTCGGCGCTTCCGCGGAGCATCCATGAAGCACCCATTAACATGAAGCATCCATGTGTGGTCCTTCCGTTACCTATCTCACAAACATGCATGGGATTAGACCAAGAATACGATGATGCATGGCACAACATATGTATGCCACTTGTCATGCATGTGCACTCCAATTCTACACGTTAAAATAGCACATGCGTGCACGTACGTACCTACCTGCTGCAACAAATCGTACGTACGTGCGTGCACTCCCTCCTCCATCTTCCCTACATGCATGCTACTCCCTCCTTTACAAATACGCTCTTATTCTTATATTAGGAGACGGAGGGAGTAGCTAGTTAGCAAACCGAATGCATCTCCCAGTCTAGTTAATGACAATGCTGGACAAAAAAAATATATTACTTTTCCGGGACACACGACCAACATGCTTTTCATCTCCCAACCGTGTGCCTCAATTCATGTGAAACGGGATAGTTGTGCTTTTGTCGGTGAAAAAATAAAACTAGGTCTTTGATTTTTTGCACAGATCAAAATGCTTAAGCTTCTCCAGTAGATTTTTTTTTGAGGATGTCTCTACTAGAAATTTGCAGGTATCATTTGGGTGCCACAATGAAGAAATCTATTTTTTTTGAAATTATTTTAATATTTGTAAAATAATTTTGACTTTTTCTAGGTAAAATAAAATAATTTTTGACGGGCAGAAGCATATGCTCAGGCATGAATCCCGAATGTCGGGCGAACGTGCGAGCCCAACCAAGGCGACCAAAGCACTTGTCATTGCCATGGAGATGGAGCAGCGACTGTTGTCCTGGAAGAGCAGCAGCAGAGCGCCACGCCCTCCCTCCCGAATCATGCATGCGTGGAACATGAGTCGCCAAAGCCAAAAAGCTTTGCGGGTCAAGTTGAGCAGCTAGAAAGAGATCAAGAAAAAGGGCTTTAAAGTTTTAACGACGGTGTTTGATCTACGCATGTACGTCTTGATGTAATGTGCCGTCTGAAAATCATTTAGAATGGCTTCTGCATAGTTAAAATGCACATGCCAACGACAGCGCATGGACACAAAAACACGAACAAGTAATAAAGTCATATCAGATCGAAACTATGCATAGGCGAGAGAAAAAAAAATAAGATAAGATCCGCAGTCGGCAAACAATAACAATGATCATATCAGATCCAACCATTCCATGACACCTCACAAATAGCAAGGTTGTTCAACAACAACCCTTTTAAGAAGCGAAACTATTCTTCGGATGACAGTTGACCGCATGAACTTTGGACGATAGAGGAATTAACGACGGTGTTTGATCTACGCATGTACATCTTGATGTAATGTGCCGTCTGAAAATCATTTAGATGTTGTCGTGTGTGTAGCAGCTCTCTTTAGGAAGGAATGAAGCTCAAGCGCCATCGTCATCCGATCAAACCACCCACGCCAGAATCTAAATTTTCACCCTGAAGAACAAGTCCAAACATATCCAAACAATGCCTTCAACAAAGTAACGACGTAAAAACATCATCATTGTCAGGTATAACCAACTCGGGTCAGATCGAGGTTTTCACGACGCTGGAAGTAGCTGGGCGGCTCCTCCGCGGTCTTCTTCAGCTACAACGGCCACTCCGAGGACGATGACACTAACGATGCTGGAGGTGCCGCCGGCCAGTGTGACTAGATATGGGAGGTCACCGTCCGCTAAAATTTAGGTTTTTTGTAAGTTATGGTTGAATGGACGAAATATCGTTCAATTTTATGTAATTTCCATCGAACTATGTCCATTTGCAATAATTCTGTCATGTTTGTCATTTAATTTCTTTTATTAGAGATGAAGGTTTGAGGCAAATGTTGAACGACCGGTTCCGCATCAGTGTCCGTAGACGTGTCCACGAACAAATATATGTCCATTTCAGCGTGTTAACTATCCAGAAGTATTTTGATGATCCTGCTGGTTCTATTTTTGGCAGGGTGTTAACCATTTTAGGTGTACTGATAGAGCTCGTCTGACCAGGATGCTTGGCTCTTATCTACTAGTATTAGTTGCACAGTCCAGCTAGCCGGTTCTTTCTCAAGCACGCAATGTCAGGCTATGGTTGGATAGCTATGGTTGGACCTGCTGCAATGTCAGGCACTGGCCGTCCTCGGTTGCCACCACGGACGCCACACCTGTCCTGTAGTATTTTTTATTTACCACTGTCAAATCAATCAGCCGGTGAACCGAGGCATTGTTAATTCACTCGCAGTGCTTGCTGCTTTTACCTCGGTCACCTCCTCTTCACTCTTCCACCTCGCGAGCCGAGCATTTCACACTTGACAGGCTGAGAGGTTGAGCATGCAGGCTGCTAGTGGTAGTTCGTCGGAAAGGGTCAGGGGCTCGCCGTCGGCCATGGAACGGGCGGCGACCAGAGCGCCAAGAAGCAGAGGCTGGATCTGGTGCTGGCCAGCCCGGCCCCGGTGAAGCAAGAGATGGTCGTGCTCGTGGACGAGCCGGGCGAAATCGTGCCGGCGATACAGGCCCCGACGAACGAGGTCTTTCTCAAGATGGACCTCACCGTCCTGCAGTGCCACTTCTGCTCTCGCGCCTTGAAGCCGCCCGTCCACCAGGTTCGATTCATCTATTTGTTCTGTTCACCTGACCGACCGAGGAAGGGACGCGCGGGTTTCTTGACGCCGTGGTGTTCGGTTAATTTGTGCAGTGTAACGCCGGGCACCTGGCATGCGGCGACTGTCGCGGTGAGCGCCCCGGGAACAAATGGCAGTGCCATAAGTGCGAGTGTGGCGGCGGCTTCGACGTCCATAACGCGGCGATGGACGCCTTCGAAGCCGCAGCCGGGCACCGGGCACTTGCAAGGCGCGAGCGGGCACTTGCAAGCCGAAGCCTTATATGTAGTAAAAAGAGGGATTCATCCGCGTGCGGGGTGCGCATGACTTGTGACTTTGGGCGACGGCGAGGAGAGGAGAGGAGGTGATGCTTCCAACGGGCAGTGCCAACACGCCGTTGCATCAGTGTTGTTTGTTTAGGGAGGAATTGAGTGGGCGGAGGGGAGTGGATGGCTCGGCTCGGACGTTCTCGCCGGACGCGTGCTTGCTGGGCTTTTCCTTTCCGTCGCCGTGCCTTCCGTGCGTAGGCCGCCGGAGTCGAGGGTCCCGTCGTGGCGGAGGGGAGAGGAAGGAGACGAGCGCGGCAGCAGCTAGCTAGGTGCATGGACGCCGGCCAGCGTCGAGAGGGCAAGCCGGCAACGGGCGGGGCGGCGTTCATAGGGTTGAGTGTATGCGCGTATGTATGAGCGCTTGCGTCTGTACTGTGTTCAAAAAAAAAAAAAAACTTGTTCCCGGGAGGCTGTTACTTCTAACTTCGGCCTGAAGAGAAGAGAAGAGATAGTCCATCTGTCCGTCTGAGTCTGAGGTTGCCGACCGACCTGTTGAGTGTTGAGCAGCTCCAAACAAGTAAGTACCTGTTGACAAGCTAGGTTGTATTTCGCGCTCGCCATCATGTGAGGACCTCACCGTTCTGCAGTGCCACTTCTGCTCCTTGAAGCCGCCCGTCCACCAGGTTCGATTCATCTATTTGTTCCCTTCACCTGACCGACCGAGGAAGGGAGGCGCGGGTTTCTTGACGCTGTGTTGTTCGGTTCATTTGTGCAGTGTAACGCCGGGCACCTGGCATGCGCCGACTGCCGTGGCGAAAACAAGCGGCAGTGTCAGAAGTGCGAGCGTGGTGGCGGCTTCGACGTCCATAACACGGCCATGGACGCCGTGGTCTCCGCCGCCAGGGTCGAGTAACACGACCACGGCTGCGGGCTCTTCGTCACCTACCACGAGCTCGAAGACCACCAGGTCACGTGCCCGCTCGCGCCCTGCATGTGCCCCGTGTCCGGCTGCGGCTTCGAAGGCCCGCCGCGGGCGCTCCCCCACCACCTCACCGCCGTCCACCCCATGCCCGTGCACACGGTTCAATACGGCAAGGTGCTCCAGCTCGAGGTGCCCGTGTCAAAGCCGTGCTGCCTACTGTTCGCGGAGGAGGATGGCCACGCGTTCCTCGTGGTCGGTGGCGCTCTCGGTCCGAGCGGACCTATCGCTGTGTCGATCGTGTGCATCAGGGCAGGGGCCTCGCCGCAATACACGGCCAAGGTGTGGGTGAACGGGCCCCTTGCGGCGGCTAACGGCAGGTTCGACACCGTCCGGACGGAGTTCCAGGTGACAAGTAGCAGGGAGCCCGACGTCGTCGCCGTGGAGAAGCTAACCTTCTTGACGGTGCCGCCCGAGATGCTTGTAGTTGTTGGGGATGCACCGTCCAGGACGGTTTTGCTCCGCATTCGCATTGACCTGAACAAGATCACCTCCTGAATGATTCTGTCAAGTTTAGTCTTCTAGTGGTTCTCCTTAGTAGTATATGGTAGTGCAGGCTTTAATTTGGTTTACTTTAGCTCAAGAGAAGATGGATTTGGTTTACTTTTATGTGGTTAATTCGACATTAGCTTAGCTGCTGCCTGCTGTGTCGATCGATCGGCACCTCACAGGTCTCCATCGTAACAAGGAAAGAAAAGAAAAGAATCGCATGCATTCGCTGGCGCTGCTGCGATTGGTCGCATGTAAGTAATAATTGATCCACGCATGCGCGGCGCGGTGGCCCTGGACTGGAAATTTTCTTTTTGGAATTTGCGGCAAGACGCACGGCACGCTCCGGCCGGCCGAGTCAACGAAGGATGATTCCTTTTTTTTTTTTTTTTTTTT
>LR738711.1:15192589-15223603 GCA_902687465.1 Secale cereale
TTTTGCACACAACACAACACAACCCAACACAACCCAACACAACTGAGCGGCCACGCCCGTACGTCTCTTTCTTAACCAACTCATGCATGATCGGCCCATGCATTGCCTCCGTCCATGATTTTATTTTTCAAGATGCCATGCGGACGCCACGTCCAAAACCCCCCATCTCACTACGTGCTAATTTTCATCATATCTAAAAGCATCTCCAACACGCGCGCTGCGCCGTCGAAATCGGCGCTCCAGCAGACGCGCTAAAATCCCGCGCGCGGCAAACTTGGTTCGACATCGCGCGCTGTTTATTTTGTGAAGAAAAAAGATTCCACTATAATCCTTGAAGCGGTGGCCGATCAGGAGACTTGGATTTGGCATGCTTTTTTCGGAATGCCTGGTTATTGCAATGACATTGATGTCCTTAATCGGTCACCACTCATGAATAAGATTGCAAATGGCGAAACTACACCGCTGGAATTTGTAGCAACTGGTCATACATACAACTATGGCTACTATATATCTTGCGGATGGCATCTACCCAAGGTGGCAAACATTTATAAAGCCATTGACGGCACCGCGCGCAAGGTAATAAAAAACTTGATTTCCACAATGCTCAAGGCGGGGCGTTGCATCAGTAGCAGCCACGTTCTTCCATAGCCGGTGCCACTGGCCGTCACCCTTATGCGCGGCGCAGAGCGGCGACGGCGGCTCGTAGGCGTCCATGAGGCGGGCCTCGATCTGGCTGCAGGAGCTGCCCGGCAGCAACACGACAGGGTGGAGGCCGGCGGCATGGTCGAGAGTCCACGGCAGGGTGGTGTGGCAAACGAGGAAGAAGGCAGAGTGGGTGAGCAGGAGGAGCCGTGGCAACCATTGGAGCTTGGTGGCCATGGCCATGGCGAGAGATACGTGGCCTGCCTTGCCTGTAGTGTACGTAATGGAAGGTGCTAGTTTTGCTCAGAAAGAGCAAGGGGAATTTGAGGATTTCTCCCTTTCATTGACATTAATCTTTTGCCACAGCTTTGACAGAAACTTGATGATTTGCCCTTGGCAAGATGGGCCCACTGTAAAATGTCCAAACTGCCCCTGCCCTGCTCAGTCCACCCCGACCGAGCACATCTCTTGGCGGGAAGACCTGTGGCGGAGATGGAGTTCCCGTCGCCGCTGTTGCTCCGGCGACCGTGGCCGTGGCCGTGGCTCTGCCCCGGCTGGCCTTGTTGCTCGCCCATCGCGGAAAATCTGGGCGTCTCCAGTCCAAGCACGACACGGGAGGTGAGCGCGGATGAGGCGACGTCGAGGTAGCACGCGGCGGCCGGGCTCGACGTACAGCCACCGGTCTGCTCATGGAGCACCTGCTTGGGGAGCGGCGTATGCTTGTGTGCGTTGTGTGCGTGCGTGATCTAGCTAGCACCTGGGCGTGCGCGATATGTGCCTGGGCGTGCATATGTGCGTGGGTGCTCTGCGTGTGTTGTGTGCGTGCGTGCGTGCTCTAGCACCTGGGCGCCCCTCTGTTGCTGCTGCTACTGATGCATGCACAAAGAAGGACGCCGCTGTTCGAGCTCGCTCCCATCGCCGAGCTCCCCATGGACAGCCACCACCGTCACCGGGCTCAAACTGAGGACGGCACCCTCCGCGCGCCACATCCGGCACGATCCCTTGCTTTTTTTTCACGGGGAGCTCGTTAGAGATGCTCGATTGGTCTACAGGTGTTTCCCTCTCGACTGGTCTATAGGTGTTGCGCTTCGCCCGAGGATCTCGGCCACGGACGAACGCCGGAGCTGCACCTCGAGCAGGTGTCGTTGTAGAGGAGGGAGGAGGACGTGGGGAGAGGAGGAGCCCGCACCGTACGTAGCATGTGGGGAGGAACAGCAGTGGGCTTGGCATCGGAGCATGGGAAGAGGAACAGTAGCAGCACAACACGGCAGCAGGTGGACTGCGGGAAGAACAGATAAGACGGGCATTTGTGTCATCCAGTTTGTAGTGTAATCTTAAACCGGGTAGAAAGGGCAAATCATCAAAGTTTTAGCAAATGTGTGGCAAAAGATCAATGTCAATGAAAGGAAGGGCAAATCCTACAAGTGCAAGCAAAGGTGGGGCAAATTCTCAAATTCCCCGAAGAGCAAGGGTAAGGGTGGATGGATAGACTCCCTGCTGTGTCCATGGATCGGCACCTCACACGTCTCCATCGTAACAAGGAAAGAAAGAAAGAAAAGAAAAAAAAAAGGAAAAAGAATCGCATGCAAAATAGAGATCCACGCAAGCAGACCATGGACCGGCTGCGTGCGTCTTATTCCTCGCGCTCCGGCCGGCATGCATGCAATCCTTTTTTTTTTCTTTCTTCCTTTCTTCTGGCACACAACAACACAACCAACTCATGCATGATCGGCCCATGCATTGCCTCCGTTCATGATTTCATTTTTCAAGATGCCACGCCGACGCCACGTCCAAAACCCCCCATCTCACTACGTGCTAATTTCCATCATATATCTATAAGCATCTCCAACACGCGCGCTGCGTCGTCGAAACCGGCGATCCAGCAGACGCGCTAAAATCCCGTGTGCGGCAAACTTGATTCGGCGCGGCCCGCTAGAGAAAACAGCATCGCGCGCTGCTCTTTTGGTGAAGAAAAAGCGTTTCACTATAATCCTTAAAGCGGTGGCCGATCATGAGACTTGAATTTGGCATGCTTTTTTCGGAATGCCTGGATATTGCAATGACATCAATCTCCTTAATCGGTCACCACTCACGAATAAGATTGCAAAATGGCGAAACTACACCGCTGGAGTTTGTAGCAAATGATCATACATACAACTATGGCTACTATATATCTTGCGGATGTCATCTGCCCAAGGTGGCAAACATTTGTGAAGCCGTTGACGCCACCACAAGGTAAGACAAATCTTTATTTTCATAATGCTCAGGCTGCGGCTAGGAAACATGTGGAGAGAGCATTTGGGATTTTGCAAGCCCAATTCGGTATTGTGTGAGGACCGGCTAGATTTTGAGATCAAAAGATCCTTTGGTGCATCATGAACGCTTGTGTGATCGACCATGCATAACATGATCGTCGAGAATGAGTGTGGGAAAGATTTAGAGTTTTCTCAGTACGAGTTGTTGGAACGTCCCGTGCGAGTGCGAAGGAGGGCTACGAAGGTGGCCCGCTTTATTGCCTCCTATCATGCCATTCGACATACCAAAATGCATGATGATCTTCAAAAAAGTCTAATCAAGGAGTGATGGGCATGGAATGTATAAGTAATAAGTTTTGAGTGAACTTATTCATAGTCGAGACTTCATACATGCATGATCTTGTGCAACACACATATCCGGTAAGCATTACCACGCCGAAAGGCCCTATACTTGTTTTCCCTCCTCTTTTTCTTTCCCTCTTAAGCAGAAGCAACGTTCCTCGCGCACAAGTTTGCCGGGGGGGAGGAGATGGAGGATGAACCAAGTGATGTCCAAGAAAGAGAAGCCTTGTCGGGGAAACAAGCAACATATGAAAGCTAAGTTACCAGAATTTGAGCAGTTCAAAATTTTAAATTTTAGTTATCTTCCTTGAACAACCACACTTTGTATGGGAAACCTGTGCGCGGAGGAACCTACCCACGGCTAGCCGCACCCTTATCTTGTTTTCGAGTACGCTCAACGGCTTAAGTGAGCTGCGACAAGTGTCGCGCCCTTACTTCGTTTTCGAGTTCGCTCAGCAAGCTAAGTGCGTTGCGACTAGCTGCAGCAAGGTTACTTGCCGATAAGAGCTTTGCCAGCAGGCTGCTCAGAGTCCAGCACTCAGCGCTCGCGGCAAGGGCCTCTTGCCGGCAAGTCCCCTAGAAGCGTAGGGTTAAAAGCATACAAAGTAAAGGACCAAAGCAAGGGAGATAACATTGCACTGATTGATCAAAATAAGATAATATATTACAAGGGATAACTTGTCGCAATGACTAATAGATTCATGTTCATGGCACACTTTGCAGCAGCAAAGGAAATAAAAAGAAGGAGGTCTAATCTACGCGGTCGCCCTCGCGCCTGGAGATCTTGTTCACCTTGGCGATGATGTGGGCGACCTGCGCCCTCAGTGCCTCCTGATCCGCATCGGCCGGCAAGCTACGGAGGACGTTGACGAGGTTAATACCAGGGTTGCGGTAGACAATCTTCGTCAAGACGCGCTCCAAGGTTCCCGCGCAGAGCTAGCGTGACTCCTCGGCCAGCTGCGCGGGGAGCTTCTCCTGCAGCCGTGCAAGCGCCGGCGCGATCCCTCTGAAGAAAAGGCTTAACCTGGCGCTGTGGGGGAGGGTCTCGTCCGGAGAATACACAAGGTGTTCCGCCCTCATCGCCATCAGCTCCTTGTCGATCTTAGCAGCAGAATCTACCAGCTCCTCCGTCCATTGCTCCACCGCCTGGTTGAAGAGGTTTGCGGAGGTGGCAGTGCTCTCCACCAGCTCCCGCTCCTTGCGAAGCTCCTCCTTCAGCTTGGTCTCGCGGTCCCGGGCGGCGTCAAGTGAATCTCTCAGCGTGGAAACCTTCAACTCCAGATCAGCAATTGAGTCCTTGGCGGCTTTGAGCTCGTCGCCCTGCTTGGAGAGGCGTACCTGAAGCTCGGAGTTGGTATGGGCGTCCTTCTCGCGCTCTATGTTGAGCGCGGTGACCCTCTCCGTGCTCGCCTTCAGGTACTCCTCCAGCTGCGCCACCTTAGCTTCAAGGTCCTTCTTGGCAGTCTCCGCGGTGGCTGCGGCGGCTTTCGCTTCCTTCAACTCTCCGCCAAGGGCCTGCTCCCGGGCGGTAAGGTCGTCCTCGTGAGCGTCGAGGTCGACCTTCCGCTGGTTGAGCGCTCCTTCTCGCTGGGACAACGCTTCACCGACCAGTCGCTGTTGCTCCTCGGCCTCAGCTTTCTCCAGGAGGAACTCTTGCTGCTCTCCGGCAAGCCTCTCGCGCTCCTCCACCAAGTCGCGGAGAGCCGCCTGGTTGGCGGCACGGAGCTCTGTGGCGCGTTTCTCCAAATCTGCTCCGGCCTTGGCGGTGAGGGCTTCTCGCGACTCCAGTTTCGCCTGCCTGGCCCGGTAAAAGGCCAGGAGCTGGCGGAGAAGTTTCTCCTCTTCGGGCTCATCGCTCCCGCCAGGCGCCTCAACAATCTTCAGCCCCGCGGAGGCGAGAACCTCTCCATCAAAGGTCTCTCCCTCCACGGGGGCTCGCGACGAAGACCCCCACGGCACTTGTATGAAGACGCCATTGGGGGCCTCAAGATAGAAGCCCGACTGCTCCTTGCCGGCGGAGGGGTCGGCGGCCGGCGCAGCGCCCGACGCTCCTGCCGCCTCCGGGCCGGCAGTGTGGCCGCCGTCCCCCTCCCCGGCCGCTGCGTCTGCGGTCGGGGCAGTCTCCTCAGCGGCAGGCTCGTCGGCTCCTGCCATGTCCTCAACGACAGTGGCATTGCCGGCGTCGCCTTGCGCGCCCTCCTCCTCGACGACGACCTCCGTCTCCATCCGCTCTGGGGGAGGAGGGTCTAGAAGAAAAAGAAAAAAAAAGAGAAGATCAAGCAAATATCCAAAAAGACAAGTCCAAGAAGAAAAAGTTGTAAGACTTACCTTCACGGACTTCCTCGACGACAGGCTCCCTCGCCGGGGAGTCCTCCCTTGGCGGTGGAGCGGTGGCTCCTGCTGGCGGAGGGCCGCCCGTGCCCTCCCTTGGCGGGGTGGCCACCCTTGTCGGGCTACCCGCCCTTGGCGGGGAGCCCGTCCTTGGCGGGACGTCCTCCCTCGCCGGGGAGCCCGTCCTTGGCGGGGAGGGTGGGATCTGCAGCTCCTCGGGAGTGACCTCCGGTTGCTCCTGCGGCTGCGGCTCCGTTTCTGCACAAGACAAACAAAACAAGCAAGACAACAAAGTATTAGTACAAGACAAAAACCTCGAGCGCGCCCGACAAGCAAGAAGCTCAAGACCAGACTTACGCTGGGGGCTGCGCTGGGGGCTGCTCCCCGGAGCAGCAGTAGGATCCGGCAAGTTCGTCGCCGGCGCGTCTCCTGTCATGAGCTGCCCCCAGTGTGATCAATCATGTAATCATGTAAAAACTAAGCTTGCCACTTTTTGGTTGTGATCGGGTATGTAATCCGGCGCTAGTCTGATCCAGTGTGATCCGGCCATGGATCAGGTTTTATTTGAATTTGAAATTTCCCTTTAGTTGCGGACATATGCATTATAGCATTGCATGGTGCATCAATATGCGCCGAGTGGTCTACCTGTCGGTGAACAGATGCGGAAGAAAAATTGCGGGCCAGTGTTGGACATGCCCTAACACAGTCAGTCTACTAGCACTAGCCTATTTGCCTTCCAGTAGGTGAGGAAATAACACTAGCCTACACATATTTTTTTCTTTGCGAATTCAATAGCCTACACAGATTGACACATACGACATACACACGAGGAATCATTTTTTGAGAACCAACAGAAGATGATACTAACTACGATGCAAACCCATACATCAAGCATCGACACAAAGTACTAGCACAACCTGATACGAACATATATATATATAGCCTGACGCTAGGCATTACCAAAAGATGCCACGGTAAGAGAGTTCTGATGCCCACACAAAACACCAAGCTAATTTTGCTAGATGGATGGACCTACTAGCCCTTGCACACGTCCATACAAAAGGACCAACCAACCAACTTAACCCTACATGAATCTTGGCATCGAGCTACTTTTCCATGCCGATCTGATGTCAGGCGCGAAGAATCGTGCCCTCAAGCGCTGGTGGGGGCCTTGAGGAAGACGTCGGTGAGGACGGCCTTGGACTGCAGCGACGCCTTGAGGATTTCCAAACCCTGCAAGATTTAGAGGAAATGGAGCGTGGCGACTTACTGATGCACATGATTAACAAAGAAATGCAATACGGAAGAGAGAAACATACTCATATGATCAGAGAAAGCGCACCTCGTCGTAGCCGATCTGCACGGTCTTCTCCTGGAGCGCGCTGAGATCCTTGACGGCGAATGTGTTGAGCAGGGTGATGCTGGAGATGGAGGACATGGGCGTCACGGCGAGATCATCCATCACCGTGTACGTCACGATGCCCTGCACGAACCCCTTGGTGCCGACGCTGGCGGCCACCTTGCCTGGGATGAAGTGCATGGCCGTGGTCATCGAGTAACCGCGACCGCACGGGCACATGGTGCCGCTGGTGTCAGTCACGTAGCCGGTGCAGCCGCTGTAGCTGCATTTGAAGAATCCCTTGGACTGCCCGGAACCGGAAGATGGCTCCGTCAAACGGAACATCTTGGTGCCAGCCGCGGGCGAGAGCACGGCGGGGTGGAGGAGGGCGTCCTTGGCCGCGTCGGGCTGGACGTAGGTGCTGTCAAGCTTCTCGACGCTGCCGTAGAGGTTGCCGACGCAGCCGACCATGGCTTCCTTCCCCAGCAGCTTGACGGCGGTGCCGACGGGCAGGGAGAGTAGGGAGAAGAGGAAGTCCACCACGTCCTTGCTCGCCTCCGCGAACAGCACGCGCTGGGCCTTGGTGTCGATGAGGAGCTTCATGCTCAGCGCGGTGCTCGTGGTGGTCGTCATTCTGAAGCTCTTGCCTTGCCTGTGGCTTGTGTGGTGGTGAGCTGAGGACCAAGGAGAAATAGGCTTGAGTGCTTGGCAGCGAGCGTGCTGTTTGAGTACTTAAAAGGGGAAGAAGAACCAGAGCTGGCCCTGGGTAGAGCAGCTCATGGGGCATGGCCATGGACAGACTAGGCGTGTGACCGTGACAAAACAGCGCGCGACTGAGTGACGGGATCCCTGCGCGCACGGCAGTCGAGCCGATAGGCACTGCGACCATGATGAGACGATACCAACTTGCCTGAGCGTCATCGTCATCATGCCAGCCACTAGCACTATCTATCGCCGACGAGATGACTGATGAGGTCTCGAGCTGTCCCATTTGTCTAAGCCGCCCATGCACCCACCGTCGTAAGAGCAACTCTTAAATCTCTTTTATATCGCCCCGACCCGCAAAATGACGCAAACGCTTGTATACACGCCCATACACTCACCCTTATGCACACACTATCCTTATGAGCATCTCCGAAAGACTGAGCCGGCATATCATCTTGAGATTTACTAAGTCATCGTAGGCGCCTCATCCTCGACGGGAACGTCTCCTCCCACTGAAAGCGCATCGCCGAAAATCCAAAAATAAATCCAGAAGTAATGCGAGCATCAGGATTTGAACCCTGGTGGGTTGGGGATAACACTGTCCACCTAACCATCTCAACCACAGATTGATTCGCTGCAAAATCTCTACCTATTAATAAAGCAAATTAGGTTTCTGGTCGTACGTCATAAAAACTACCCTTGAAGTTGGCAAGAATTACCCACATTAGGTGGCCGCTGGTTGCATTCATGTACAGCTAGGCCCTTGCATTGTCAAAAATCATGCCAGCACCCGATTGGCTAGGACACAACTATCCCAGCGGGGAGACCTCGGTTCGATCCTCAGCTCATTCTTTTTACATTTCTTTTCGCAGATTCAATATTATTTGAAATATTCATATCTTTTAAATGCCAACTCCAAATTTATCATGTTATATATGAAAATCTATCAGAAAAATGTGTACATTCTAAAATATGATATTGTCTTGGCCCAGCTACTTTTTAAACTTTTTTCCTCCATAGATTCAAGTATTTTTTTAAATATTCCTATCTTTCAAATGCTAACTCCAAATCTAGCATGTTATATATGAAAATTTATCAGAAAAATATGTAGATTCTAAAATATGATATTGTCTTGGCCCAACTACTTTTTAAACTTTTTTTCTCCATAGATTCAAGTATTTTCTAAATATTCCTATCTTTCAAACGCTAACTCCAAATCTAGCATTTTATATATGAAAATCGTTCAGAAAAATGTGTAGATTCTAAATATGATATTATCTTACATGTTAGTAATTTTTAAAATTGTGTTTATGGTGCACACTTAGTTAGTACTTTTCTTTTCAATACCTATATATATAACGTACGTTTCTTACTCCCGTTTTTTTCATACGTATAGAATAAAAACAGAAAAGAAAAAAATTGTCCATCATTAGGCTTCGATTTTTTTGGCATGCAACGAACTAGGGTCGTTTCGCTCAGACATAGACATTCTCTTATTGATCTTCAAGCATACGAAGAGATGTCCCGAAACATGTTTAACAAAACCCTTTTATTAAGAGACTTTTACGACTTGATGCAAATTTCAAGCATTGCTTCAACTTATAAAAAAAGGCTTTGTATGAATTTTTTTAAATCGGGTTCTTTAAGATCGAAATCGTCGTACAAAAACCACACCAAAATTATTGTATGTGTAGCATGCTTCTTAATGTAGTACTACTTATATGAATTTTTGATCGCACCAGATGTTATTGGGCCATTAGCATGGTTATTTCGGTGGACACATCAATTAATTCTTCCGTTGCAACGCACGGGCATATGTGTAGTACAATCCAGTTTGCGGTTGTAGACACAAAAAAAATTGACCCAAACAGAACCTTTATATGCGTCTGACCCTTAAAAAAATTGAGGGGCGAAAATCGACCACTCCGACCCACAAATACCCAGTTTTCCCCGCCTCATCGGTGCCCTGTATGTCGTGGAAGTGGTTGACAAGAGAGATATTTCAGCGCGCGCTCCCCACTTCCAAGCCAGCCGTCGCCAGCACCGCCTCGCCGCTTGTGATTCCGGCTATTTCTGCTAGCGGAATCACGCCGCTGAGCCGCACTACGACCGGATCCACTTGCTGGCACCCCGGATCCGCCGAGCCGAGCCAAGCCGCCTCGGATCGACCGCCGCCCACCCCGGATCTACCGAGCCGCCCCGATCGTCGCCGCTCCGGTAAGCCCCTTTTCCGCCCCTTGTAGCTCAACCTCTCGTCAAATTCCGGTGATGCGAACTCGGGTGCTTTTTTTGTAGATAGATTTGATCCATGCCCAACAATTTTTGCTCTAGGATTCATCCTCGTCCGACGACTCGGACGTGGATCCAAAGGGGAGTCCGTACGAGGGAGGCACGCCCTCCTTTTGCCGGGAGGACATCACGTGCAACTCGTGTTCGCCGGATCCGATCGGTCTCCGTGCCGATTCGACCAATCACGTCCTCGTCGGGGTTGGAATTTTCATTTCCCGCCCAAAGTTTCGTCTCCCGCTTGAAGTACCGTCTCGCGCCCGTTCCTCATATTTGGTTCCCTTCCTTTTGTATTTTTTTGGTTTTTATTCTCGGGGTGTCGGGGAGACGCCGTGGCAATGGTGAACAATAGCACACCCAAATTTGGCATGGCGGCGGAATTTTCCCGCCCAAAATCACGAAAAAGTGAGCACGGCCGCGAGTGTATCAAAGCGGTCCGCGAGGTGTAAAAACGGGTATGGGAACGTAGCATGGAGTTTGGTGGCCCCCAACTCCAGGGTGGTGTCGAAAATTAGGGGCAAAACGGGTATTCCTAGGTTTGTCCCGGGCAACGTAGGATGGCCTCGGGGTAGAAGCACCATCTCCCTCCCCCCCTCTCTCTATCTCCCTCTCCCCACGGCAACGTTCGCTCTTGCTTTTTTTGTTGGAGAGACGGAACGCAATGATGGGCAATAGCGACTCAATTTTGGCATCGACCGACCGTCTCCGGACGAACGCACGCTACCATTGCTCCGGTCGCATGGATCCAAAGGGGAGTCCGTACGAGGGAGGCACGCCCTCCTTTTGCCGGGAGGACATCACGTGCAACTCGTGTTCGCCGGATCGGTCTCCGTGCCGATTCGACCAATCACGTCCTCGTCGGGGTTGGAATTTTCGTTTCCCGCCCAAAGTTTCGTCTCCCGCTTGAAGTACCGTCTCGTGCCCGTTCCTCATATTTGGTTCCCTCCCTTTTGTATTTTTTTGGTTTTTATTCTCGGGGTGTCGGGGAGACGCCGTGGCAATGGTGAACAATAGCACACCCAAATTTGGCATGGCGGCGGAATTTTCCCGCCCAAAATCATGAAAAAGTGAGCACGGCCGTGAGTGTCTCAAAGCGGTCCGCGAGGTGTAAAAACGGGTATCGGAACGTAGCATGGAGTTTGGTGGCCCCCAACTCCAGGGTGGTGTCGAAAATTAGGGGCAAAACGGGTATTCCTAGGTTTGTCCCGGGCAACGTAGGATGGCCTCGGGGTAGAAGCACCATCTCCCTCCCCCCCCTCTCTCTATCTCCCTCTCCCCACGGCAACGTTCGCTCTTGCTTTTTTTGTTGGAGAGACGGAACGCAATGATGGGTAATAGCACACTCAATTTTGGCATCGACCGACCGTCTCCGGACGAACGCACGCTACCACGGCTCCGGTCGCGTGGATCCAAAGGGGAGTCCGTACGAGGGAGGCACGCCCTCCTTTTGCCGGGAGGACATCACGTGCAACTCGTGTTCGCCGGATCGGTCTCCGTGCCGATCCGACCAATCACGTCCTCGTCGGGGTTGGAATTTTCGTTTCCCGCCCAAAGTTTCGTCTCCCGCTTGAAGTACCGTCTCGCGCCCGTTCCTCATATTTGGTTCCCTCCCTTTTGTATTTTTTTGGTTTTTATTCTCGGGGTGTCGGGGAGACGCCGTGGCTATGGTGAACAATAGCACACCCAAATTTGGCATGGCGGCGGAATTTTCCCGCCCAAAATCACGAAAAAGTGAGCACGGCCGCGAGTGTCTCAAAGCGGTCCGCGAGGTGTAAAAACGGGTATGGGAACGTAGCATGGAGTTTGGTGGCCCCCAACTCCAGGGTGGTGTCGAAAATTAGGGGCAAAACGGGTATTCCTAGGTTTGTCCCGGGTAACGTAGGATGGCCTCGGGGTAGAAGCACCATCTCCCTACTTCCCTCCATCTCCCTCTCTCTCTCCCCCCACGGCAACGTTTGCTCTTGTTTTCTTTTTGTTGGAGAGACGGCACGCAATGATGGGCAATAGCACACTCAATTTTCGCATCGACCGTCTCCGGACGAACGCACGCTAGCACGGCTCCGGTCGCGTGGAGCCAAAGGGGAGTCCGTACGAGGGAGGCACGCCCTCCATTTGCCAGGAGGACATCACGTGCAACTCGTGTTCGCCGGATCCGATCGGTCTCCGTGCCGATTCGGCCAATCACGTCCCCGTAGGTGTTGGAATTTCGTTTCCTGCCCAAAGTTTCGTCTCCCGCTTGAAGTGCCGTCTCGCGCCCGTTCGTCATATTCGGTTCCCTCCCTTTTCTATCTTTTTGGTTTTTATTCTCGGGGTGTCGGGGAGACGCCGTGGCAATGGTGAACAATAGCACACCCAAATTTGGCATGGCGGCGGAATTTTCCCGCCCAAAATCACGAAAAAATGACCACGGCCGCGAGTGTCTCAAAGCGGTCCGCGAGGTGTAAAAACGGGTACGGGAACGTAGCATGGAGTTTGGTGGCCCCCAACTCCAGGGTGGTGTCGAAAATTAGGGGCAAAACGGGTATTCCTAGGTTTGTCCCGCGCAACGTAGGATGGCCTCGGGGTAGAAGCACCATCTCCCTCCCCCCCCTCTCTCTATCTCCCTCTCCCCACGGCAACGTTCACACTTGCTTTTTTTGTTGGAGAGACGGAACGCAATGATGGGCAATAGCACACTCATTTTTGGCATCGACCGACCGTCTCCGGACGAACGCACGCTACCACGGCTCCGGTCGCGTGGATCCAAAGGGGAGTCCGTACGAGGGAGGCACGCCCTCCTTTTGCCGGGAGGACATCACGTGCAACTCGTGTTCGCCGGATCGGTCTCCGTGCCGATTCGACCAATCACGTCCTCGTCGGGGTTGGAATTTTCATTTCCCGCCCAAAGTTTCGTCTCCCGCTTGAAGTACCGTCTCGCGCCCGTTCCTCATATTTGGTTCCCTTCCTTTTGTATTTTTTTGGTTTTTATTCTCGGGGTGTCGGGGAGACGCCGTGGCAATGGTGAACAATAGCACACCCAAATTTGGCATGGCGGCGGAATTTTCCCGCCCAAAATCACGAAAAAGTGAGCACGGCCGCGAGTGTATCAAAGCGGTCCGCGAGGTGTAAAAACGGGTATGGGAACGTAGCATGGAGTTTGGTGGCCCCCAACTCCAGGGTGGTGTCGAAAATTAGGGGCAAAACGGGTATTCCTAGGTTTGTCCCGCGCAACGTAGGATGGCCTCGGGGTAGAAGCACCATCTCCCTCCCCCCCTCTCTCTATCTCCCTCTCCCCACGGCAACGTTCACACTTGCTTTTTTTGTTGGAGAGACGGAACGCAATGATGGGCAATAGCACACTCATTTTTGGCATCGACCGACCGTCTCCGGACGAACGCACGCTACCACGGCTCCGGTCGCGTGGATCCAAAGGGGAGTCCGTACGAGGGAGGCACGCCCTCCTTTTGCCGGGAGGACATCACGTGCAACTCGTGTTCGCCGGATCGGTCTCCGTGCCGATTCGACCAATCACGTCCTCGTCGGGGTTGGAATTTTCGTTTCCCGCCCAAAGTTACGTCGGGGTTGGAACTACGACACACTTAGCCAAGCAAGCTAGCCACCATTCAAATATATTTCAAAATTAACAAAAAATAGAAATACTGTTATCACATGTATGCATGCACTTGACTCCAAAAAATCCCACCATTTAAACTATATGATCATATTATTGATCTCCACGAAACATTATTGACACAATGTTCTATGTTTTTTGTAAGGAAATTATAACATGTAATCCAAAAAAATCATAAAACCAAGGGTGTTATAGGTGGTTATATATTCCCAAGGAGACAAGGGCATGCTTTTGACACCGTGCCAAGTTTCATGTTTTTCAGCCTTCATTTGCACCTTTTATAATAATAAAAAATGAATAAGCTCCATGTTGATGGTTGAGTCTTAGCACCCATATGTTTTAATTTTCCTTTTGTTTCCTGTACAAGGCATGTAAATAGATTAGACAATACAAAATATGAGATTCAAACCCACATTTGTGCATCATTTCATGTCCTTGTAGTTTGAATATGGGAATTAAATTCAATAAATGCATATAAATCCATTAAATGACTATAAATAGCAAATGAACACTTCCTCCAACTTACTTACTCATTCTTGTCTTACGTTGGAGACATTTTTGCCCGACATGGAAAATAAGATGGGCTCATTTTCGATATTTGGCCTTGGAAATTCATGGGGGAAGATGTTGGGGAGGGTGTAATGAGCTGAAAACAAGTGACGGGAGATATTGGGGTAGGAAACACATTACAGGGATTGGGCGGGGTCAATGAGAGGGAAGCATCTGACGGGAGATATTTGGGCTTGGAAATCATCGAGATACACGTGATGTAGTAATCCATTGGACCGTTTCTTTAATAGTATCAAATAGCATTTGCACTACGAATCATATGGTGGGTGGCGTGCCGTGCAAAAGTGCTTACATAAAATAGTTGTTGGCATGGCGTCGTGCACGACAATGACCATGCTTGCATCGATGGACATACTTGCGTATTTGATATCCATGAATTGCATGCCTCTCTGTCCATCCCCTCCTCCATTGATGGTGCAGACTCGACCAAATGTCTTGCTTTTGTCTTCTTATATGGTGTCCCTTCACACCGTTACCCCTACTTGACCAAATGTCCTGTAACCGCATGGACGAAACTCTCTTGACATTCTTTGTGACGACGAAAACACAGTCTATTCAAGCAAATAAAAATTCAACTTGGATCCGGGTTGAACTTTATAAACTTTACAATTGACATTTCAACTTGAAATCATACAAATCAGGAAAACTATATATAAAAAATGAAACATGTATTCTTCTCGACATTTTGTGGCCCTATCATTGAGGTGAGCGTGGCGGTCGGTGCACGAGGCATATCACAAACAGTCGGCCTGGAGCATGCATGGAGTATGGGGGGCCCCGGAGGCCTTGTGCATGAGGCGCGCAAAACGACGAATGTGTCGACACATGAGTGTGACGACGAGGAGCGCCGGCGTGACTACGCATCGAACACGCCAGGCACCCTCCCCCACCGAGCATTAAGGCCACTTCCTCCATGCTTGTTGGCGGATCCGATTGCTGCGAGATCGCACCACATGGAGATCGAGAACAACCATGAGCGTTAAGGTTGTGGTTACATGTCCTCGCTATTGTAGAAAAGGTTTGACAATTTTCTTTTGTTGCAATTTTTCTTCTTCTTCTTTCAACTCGATTAATTTAGCGTACGAGAAAAAGGGTATCGGTTGTATTAATTAATTTATCGTATCGTATGAGAGAAAAAGGGCATCTGTTATCAACATGTTTTCTAGGTATATTTTTTAGTTTGTTTGATTTGATCGATAATCCATTATTAAAAGGGCGACATGATGATTCAAAAGGAAAAAGGAAAGAAAACTAGGATTAGACTCGTTGCGCATCATCGGATCTAAATAGACAGCTGTGATCGGCTCAACAGGTAGCTCGATCCGTGACAACGTGGACGGACCAATGAGAGAGCAACAAAATTTATCAGTCGTGCAGCCTAACCCATCCCTCGAACTCCGCACCCATAATATCACATCGTCACCCGAGTGAGTCAGTCAGGATCCCCTCTTGTTATACGTAGTAAACCTAGATGAAGGGCTGAGATGGAGTTAATAGGGAATGGATCCGTGGCACATGTTGAGGGACCAATCAAGGAGGGATGGATCCGTGGCAAGAGTAGATGGACCAATCAATGAGATGAGGGAGCAGCGAGAGGAAGAAAAGAAAACCCATCCCATCCCATCCCAGCCCGGCCCAGCGCTCTCTCGTCTCCCGTCTCCCGTTTCCCACTCACCGCTCCCGATTCCCCACCTCGCGCCGCCACCCGCCGTCTCTCACCTCGCCGCCGCCCGCCTCGGCGCCGGCAATGGCCTCCCCCGGCCCAGTGCTCTCTCGTCTCCCACTCCCACTCACCGCTCCCGATTCCCCCCACCCCTCCCCACCTCGCGCCGCCACCCACATCTCGCCGGATTCCCGCCGTCTCTCACCCCGCCGCCGGCAACGGCCTCCGCTCCTCTCCCCTCCCCTTTCCCTTCCCCTCATCAGAATAGAAGAGAAGAGAAGAGAAGAGAATTGAAGGGAAGGGAAGAGAGAGGGAGATGGAGCGACATGGTCTCGGATCTGATCCGTTCCGCCGCGGGCATCAAGGGCAGGGCGGCCATGCGTGCTTCTACACACCGAGCAGAGCAGAGCAGAGCAGGGCGGCCAACCCAGGCCCCGGGGATCCAGTGACGACTGCGGCGGCGGATGCACCACGAACCCTAGCCGACGCACCTCCGCTCCTGTTCGTCTTCCTCGGCGTCACCGTCATCACCAACAAGCCTCCTCTCCGGCGGCGTCAGGGATGGTAATCCCTCCTTCCCTTCAATTCTCTTCCGGTGATGCAAAAATTCCCCTTATTTTTTTTCCACTCGCGATTCTTGTCGCTTGTTGAAGCAGGGAAGGGACGACTTCATCCATTTGTTGACTGCAGATTGTGGGAGAGTCATCCTTGTTACCTCCTGTTGGTGCCATTAGCAGTCGGGGACATGATTCTTTGTTGGTCCCTCCCCTCCTCCTAGCGCTAGACATCTAATCTTGTTTAATCCGTGTTATTATATATATGGGACACGATATCCTTTTGCAATCTCCTTTCTAGTGAATGGATGGATGGAGGAGCGGGGGTACTGGGAAAGTTTGAAGCAGGGACGAATTTGATTATTGACTGTTGATTGTCAAGTGATTCTTGGTAGTTGTTGGTGAGTGATTCAGATTCTTGTTGGTCCAGTGGCTGCTGCTTTCTCCCCATACCCTCCTCCTAGCGGCTGATGGTGCCCAAGGCCTAATCTTCTTTAATCTATTATTATGGAACACGATTTGCAATTGTACTAGCAGCTCACTGCTGGTTTGGTCCTGCTCTGACAAGAAAAGAAAAACTGAATCTTTCTTCCTACAGAGAGGAGTACCTACATACTGTACATGCCCAAAATTTGCAATTCTACCCAAGAGGACACTGTTTCTTTGGTTGTGGCCTGACAAAAAAAAATTGAATGTTAGATATGAGATGAGATGCATGAGAGGAGAGTTCAGGATATGCATCTGCGAATTGCACCTACAGGATGCACATCACTGCTATTCTGGTCCTTCAATTTGTATATATCATATATGTGCATGCTCAAAATTAAAAATAAAAATTACGTGGATGTTTAGTTTATTCCATGAATCCACAACATTTTTTTTGCTTCTGTTTCAACTGTATGTATCATCTTATCAACTCGGTGTGTTTTAATTTCTTATGACTGCAATCTGCAGAGGCTTCATTTGATACGAGTACCGAGCAGGGCGGCCATGGCGCTCCCGCTACAGCCGGATCCAAGGCCAACCCCGGCGATGCACCATGATGGAGGCGGCTCCGAACCCTAGCTGACGTGGCTCCCGCGTGCACCTCCGCTCGTGCTCGTCTTCCTCGGCGCCACCAACAAGGACGCAACGTCCTCTCCGTCGTCAGGGCTGGTAACCCCTCAACCCCCATCCCTCCTTCCCTTGCATTCTTACGGCGATGCAAAATTTCCCCTTTTTTTTCTTTTCGATTCAACACTCATAATGGAGTTCGAACAAGGGAACCCACGGTTCTCGTTGGCTGTTAAAACAGACACGAATTCAGTGCTGCTGAATTCGACAGTTTAGTGAAAATCCATATGGACTCATGTCAGATTGCAACTTGCAAGTACGAGGGATGCATGTATGGAGTTGAGTAGCGAATTGGTACACATGCATAGCGTCCACCGTGTGCATAATGTGCATCATGACGTGTGCCATATTGGACATCAGCGAGTACTAACTATAATCAACAAGTGATTCCATGTTTCTAGCGGATTGGTAGACCTGCATTTGTGGGCAATACGTCGCACGACAAGTCTAGTTGGGATTCATCCCAGGAGAGAAAAACATGCAGTCGGATTTTTATTAGGTGTTGCCGTCCAAGGCCGATGTTCAGATTGAATGGCCAGCTTGCCTGCGGCGACGGAAATATTGACATAGTACAGTTGTAGGATGCATGCATATACGAATGAATGCGGGCACAACCTTGCAGGCTTCGCGCGACAGCCGCACAATCACGCGTAACTTACACCGCCCGCCGGGATGCCCGCTTGCACTGTGTTTAGCAGGGCAGACGTTGCGGACTTGCGGACAGCACGCGCTGCCTGCACCCTGAGTCATATGCATCCATGCAATAGATACAGGCTGTTGATATTTGTTTGTTGATTGTTGAAGCAGGAAGCCTAGCAGGTATGCTATGCATGCTAGCTTTGCATCTGCACTGACTAACGCCTAGCTTGTATAGTACTCCCATCCCTAGCTTGTATAGTACTCCCATCCGTAAGGAAATATAAGAGCGTTTAGATCACTATTTTAGTGTTCTAAATGATCTTATATTTCTTTACACAAGGAGTATTAATCCAAGTGAAGTGTACTATCTTCATTTTTCTTTTTGCATACAGTAGCAAAGATTATGCATGTGACAGAGCTTCATTATATTACTTTGCAGTTTTCAGTCTTTTGATAGAAGCTTCTGTATGTGCGGCCACTAATAATTGATCCTAACAATGCTGATGTGTTCTGGTTCTTGCGGAATGTTGTTCAGAACCTCAAACCTCTCTTGCATACATTGTTTGTGCTAATTAATTTACATGAAAACAAATTGGTGGTGACAGGATCAAATAGATTGGTTATTTTAGTGACTATTTGCCTCTCTGCCAAGTTGATCAAATTGGCTATATTAATCTGATCGAACAGCTAGATAAAATGTGGTGTTAACTAAATTATGCTCCCACCAATTCAGTATTAGGTACTCCCTCTGTAAAAAAAATGTAGGAGTATTTAGATCACTAGTTTAATTATCTAAATGCTCTTATATTTCTTTACGGAGGGAGTACTAATTAAATTAATATCCTCCCACCGATTTGCTATTGATGTACAGTAAAACTGGTTGATTAGCTCTCTGTGTAGCCTTACTATGCTTCTAGTTCTGTTTTATCAGGCTGATATGGACAGTGCTATTTTTAGTTTATACGATGGTTACCCAGGAAGTTGGTCTCCTTCTTTGCAGTTATTTGATGAATGCACAGTACTATTTGGTTTATTCAATGAGACTGCTATCTTTAAGTTTCTTTTTCTCATGTTAAATTGAACATGTTTAGGGGGCTGTGCTGTGTAATGTGACTGTAAATTAAAAAGATTTGCTTTGAGGGCATATTGAATTAAACAGGGCTTTGGTTGTTGTGTAGTAATTAAACCCAAGTGATTTCATACACCTGGGTACCTCTTAAATACATATGCTTCTTTTGCTGAATGACTAAAAGTATCTGAATATATGAAGTCCGAAAGTTGATGGTCTTATATTTGTATTTTTCAGCGAGGAAATGGGTGCTGTGTTCAAGACCAATGATGAAGTTCAAAGTTCCACAAGCATCTGCCAAAGCGTGCTTTGAATTCAACTAAATCTGTAAGTATCAGCATAACTCTCATCCTAATGAGAAATGGAAAATGTATCGTCCTCTCCATGGCGAGGGACAATCAGTGCGGCTTTATGACTAATTGGACATTGAATTCGACCTAGCCGTGTTGTTCAGGGGGTGGTTGTGCCGTTCCGCGTGAGGAGAGGGCTGGCTGGCTGATCTGCTCTACGCTGACGACATGGATCTCGTCAAGGTTCGTTCCCTCACTCGTCCCAATCTTCTTTGATTAGATTTGCTCGTCTTCCCTCATGTAGTTTCCTACTCATGCAGGTGCAAGAGACCGCCATTTGGTGTGTGCGGGGAAGGTCATCTTCAGCGACGCTTCCTGACCCGCCACGGCTCCAGCGGCTGCCTCTTCTTCGACTACGGCCTAGGTGTTCCTCTCTTCTACGGCCTAGGTGTTCCTCTCTTCTATTCCTCGCAAAAAACCCAATTTCGCTTGTTTTTTCCAGGCGGCGCCTCGTCCTAGGCAGGTTCTCCACCCTAGTCTGCCTGGTTCCAGGTCAGTTTCAGGCGCTTTTTCCCTGGGCCTCCTCTGTCTTTCCTCGTTCACGTTCTCGGTTGCCTAAAGAAAAACCAATTACACATATGTTTACACATCTCACGGTTCTGGAAGCTGAGTATTTGCGTTTCCTGTGGGTCGCAGTGCGAGGCCGCCGGGCACATGGTGTGCTGCTTCTGCCGCGCCGGCCACGCCGCGCTCTGCAGCCGCGCCAGCACTCACTGCGGCGAGCTGGACGTCGTGGTCGGCGCCGCCAAGGTGGCCTGCCCCTACAGGGCGTTCGGCTGCGAGCGCTACCTGGTGTACCACGAGGCCGCGGAGCACCAGCGCGCGTGCCAGTGCGCGCCCTGCTCATGCCCGGAGCCCGGCTGCGCCTTCGTGGGCTCCCGCGCCATGCTCCTCGGCCACTTCGCCGCCGGCCACGGGCGCCCCGCCGTCACGGTCCGCTACGCCCGGGCCTGGAACCTGAGCCTCGCCCTGTCGCACCGCTGGCACGCGCTTGTAGGGGACGAGGACGGCAGCGTGTTCCTCGTGTCTCTCGGCGCGCTCGGCGCGGCCACCGCCGTGTCGCTGGTCTGCGTCAGGCCGGACGGCGGGGGCGAGGCGGCGCCCCAGTTCCGGTGCAAGCTGTCCGTGGAGCGCCCGGCGGGCGACGGCAAGGACAACCTGGTCCTCATGGCCTCGGCGGTGAGCAGCAGCGCGCTATCCGTCGGCGCCCGGGCAGGGGATGTTCTTGGCGGTGCCCCAGGAGCTGGTCTCCGGCGACACGCTCATGCTCAGCGTCAGGATTGATCTGGTCCGACCTGCTGCTGCCGGCGGCGCTGCCAAGTCCGCCACACCGCAGGCCAGGACGCCGAGGTGGATGCAGTGAAGTATGCGCTTGATTATCTGCATGTTAAGCTAGATGGGTTGTTCTGAATTCTGATGGTTAACTTGTCTGATGCAGTAGCAGTGGTAGTAGAGCAGCTAAGCTATGGATGATTAGTAGTATGAGTGTATGAGACTATGAATTGTTCTGGCTTCTGATGGTTAACCCCTTTGTTCTAGCTAGCTTCTGATCATTTCAATGGTGTAGGCTTTATTAAGCTACATGCAGTAATCCATGAGTTCAATTCAGTAGCAATGCAGGTAAGGAAGGGTAGGAATGTTCTGGCAATGGAGAGTGAAGTGCAACCGATTGAAGTTAATTGGAGGAACCCGCACCAGACCAGAGTATATTCTATTTTGTATAGCTTGTGAATCATTTTGTTCTAGCTGTTATTACTGTACCAGGCTATTTACCATGTGCTGATTCTTGTGTGAGATTTTTGCTGGCATGAAAGAAACTGTTGCAGCTCTTTTTATGTTGTTGTTTTTACTCCCTCCGTAAAGAAATATAAGAGCGTTTAGACCACTAAAGTAGTGATCTAAATACTCTTATATTTCTTTATGGAGGGAGTAGATTGGAATGAATGAGACGCACGTAAATGCAACCCTTACAAAAACTAACATCCATTTTTCACTTCTTTTCTTGTCTTGTGAACATCAGAAGCTGGCTCGCAGGAGGTTTGTGAAGCACTTGGTCATGGCCTCCACGGGCGCCCGCCGGTTCGTGGTGATAATGCAGAGCCTGCTTCCCTCAAGCGGCGGCTCCACCTCAGGCTCGGCCTCAGAGTCGCCCGCCCACGTCCTGTCTCTGCCGCAGGTCAGCTTGACCTTCCCGGGAATCTTCACGGCACTGCCGTCTCCCGTCGCTTTCGGGGACGACACGCCGCTGGCGGTCGCGGCGAACCGGAGCTACGCAACGCGTGACATGCCGGCGTTCCTCGCGGGCTGCCGCCACAGGCGGTGCGGCTCTACGAGACGCGTGCCCTTCCCGTGGCGCTGAGCCTCGGAGCGCCGCTGGTGCGTGCCCATAACGTGTGTCAACGGCGTCGGCGTGCCGACCATGGAGAAGCTCGTCTACCCTGACGCAGGTCTGCACAAGGCCCCGGAGGTGGTGTACGGCGACGGGGCCGTGAACCTGGCGAGCATACTTGCGCTGGACACGGTGATGGTGGAGACCCGAGGCAGGAGCACTACAGGTCCATCAGGATCGCCAATATGTCTCACCGTGGCGTCGTCTCGGATGCTCTCGCCCAGCTGCTCGCTGTGATTCTTGACGATCCTTCACCCGCGCTATGTAGTAGGTACTCACGCCATGCAGCGAAAAGAATTGAGCCCAATTTAAACATGGCCACTATGCAACTGCAATGGAAGGAATGGAATCCATCTCTTCTCCTTTTCTCTTTTCTTTTCTTTGATTTGATTTGATTTGACCAAAGCACAAAAAAGAAAAAGAAAAACTCTTCTCACGCTTACCCACCGAGCCAGGGAACCATCGACCGGCTGCGCGCGTCTTCCTCCGCCCGCGCCCGTACATACGTCTCTTCCTTAACCAACTCATGATCGGCCCATGCATTTTTTTCCGTCCATGATTTTATTTTCAAGATGCCATGCCGACGCCACGTCCAAAACTTGGTTCGGCATCGCGCATTATTTATTTGGTGAAGAAAAAGGGTTTCACTATAATCCTCGAAGCGGCGGCCGGTCAGGAGACTTGAATTTGGCATGCTTTTTTCGGAATGCCTGGATATTGCAATGACATCGATGTCCTTAATCGGTCACCACTCACGAATAAGATTGCAAAATGGCGAAACTACACCATTGGAGTTTGAAGCAAATGGTCATACATACAACTATGGCTACTGTATATCTTGCGGATGGCATCTACCCAAGGTGGCAAACATTTATGAAGCCATTGACGGCACCGCGCGCAAGGTAAGAAAAAACTTGATTTCCAGAATGCTCAGGCGGCGGCTAGAAAAGATGTGGAGAGAGCTTTTGAGATTTTGCAAGCCCAATTTGCTATTACGACAGGACCGGCTAGATTTTGGGATCAAAAGATCCTTTGGTACATCATGAACGTTTGTGTGATCATGCATAACATGATCTCGAGAATGAGCGTGGGAAAGATTTGGAGTATTCTCAGTATGAGTTGTCGGGACGTCCCGTGCAAGTGCGGAGGAGGGCTGCGAGGATGGCCTGCCTTTATTGCCTCCTATCATACCATTCGACGTGCCAAAATGCAAGATGATCTTTAAAAAGATCTAATCAAGGAGTAGTGGGCATGGAATGTATAAGTAATAAGTTTTGAGTGAACTTATTCATAGTCCAGACTTTCATACATGCATGATCAAGATGCCTGCGTGAAGTTGTTGTTGTTGCTATCACGCAAGATGATGTCATACATATGCATGGTCCTTTTTTTTTTTACAAAAACACCGGCTCCATTAACATAAAGCATCGATGGATGGTCCTTCCTGTTGAGATTAATTAACCCATGTGTTAATTATGAAGAATCTCCACTATCCCTAACCGCCATGTACGAGGGAGACGACTGTTCGCTCATGTCTCTCCGGACCATCGCGTCTGTTGGACGTATCCCCTTGGGGCTATATATACTTGTACTCAATCATCAATAAAGACAACCATTCACTTTTACATCTGTTTCAAGGTTCTCTCGATGGTCTCTCGTTTCCCTTTCAATACGTTATCAGCACGCTCTCTGGCGGAGCGATTTCACGGCCAAACTGCCGGCAGCGAGCGCGCAGCGTCGCGATGCCCTCTGGCCCTGCATGGCAAAGGAAGCCAGCGCTCCAGCGCTAAAAAAGGCAGCGCATGACGCCGTGCACACCACTACGGCTACTCCGCGGCAACGCGGTGTTCCCGGCGGAAGGCGGCACCCACGCGCGACCGCGGGCTCCCGGCAGTGCGCCCAGCCAGCGCTTGGAGCGGCGGCTCTGTCCTGCGCGGCAGTCAGGGCAGAATGAGAAAGAACAGAGCCCATCGGGACGAGACAATTACGGACGGGACGACCACGGCCATGGAGCAACGACAACCTTCGATGCATATCCATGTGCTCGATGGATTTAAATCAAGAGAGAAATCGAAGTCAAGAAGCAACCGAAGCAAATACCAAAGCCTTGATCCAATTGCTACGTACAAGAATTAAGGTGCTATCTTCCGATTTTAATTCTTTACGCATCAAACTGTCTTCAGGCATGCAGCAGCGGGAAGAACAACACACGACCATGGCCTTCGGCCTCGGCGTGGGGCTTCCTAGCGCGGCTCCTCTGCAGCCTGACTCCTATTGGAGTGGAGACGGCCAACGGCTGATGCGACGCTCCTTCTTCCGGTCGGCGAACCCATCTCGCTTGTCGGTGACTGCGGCGCTCGCGCCCACGCGGCACCAGGCTGTGGCTGTCGAAGGTAGCAGTGGCCAACGCCCATGGCCGCTCAGCCTGTGGTCGCCGCGGTGAAGCCTCCTGTCGCACGACGCGACCACCGCATCTGACGCGGAACGACTTCATCCATGGCCTGGCCTGCCGAGTGGCGGCTTCCGGCCGGCGATGCCTGAAGCGCGCGCGCCGCGGCGGCTCGTCCCTCAGGCGTCGGTGACTTGCTCCATGCGTGTCAGCAAAGCAAGGCAACGCTGGCGGCGCAACCACCTGGAGCGGTGGCAGCCCGCGAAGCGGCGGCCATGGCGCGGCCTTCCCGACCTCTTCCCCTGAGAGGCCCGTCCCACACGCGGTGGCGCACGGTGCGGCCGTCTCCAGGCGGCGACGGTTACCAGGGACTAGTCCCAATCGTAACTGCAGGAGAGAAAAAGGAAGAGAGCCTTATCTCTTCGGCTGTTTTCACTTCAGCCCTTGTGGTTTCTCATAATAAAAAAAATGAGTTTCTGCAGTTTTCTCTTAAGCCTTCCTGCTTAGTTCATCACACATGATAGCCCATTTATCTGTCGATTTTTTTTGAAAATAAAAAATCCAGAAATATGTGGTTGTTGATGCTTGACATGTTCAATGTGTGTGCTTTTTAGCAATCCCTGTAACATGTCTTATTAGTACAACAATATTGTTTTCGCGATTGAGATTAAAATTTCTCACACAACAATATTGATTTGCGATTGAGAAATATAATTTTTCTCGCAAAACAATCTCATTGCGTTTGAGATTAATTTCTCTCGCAAAATATTAATTCACTTTGCTGAATTATCTTGCAACTTGATACAACATCATCTCATTTAATTTGAGGTCTATAGAATTCAAGTTTTTCACTTGAACATCAAGTTTGCAACATCATTACTATTCATTACAATAGTAGTGTATTTCCGTTGAGTACGAGGTATTCTGGAATATTTCTATGATGTATCTATCTCCATGTTAAACACATGTTGAGATTAATACATCTATTTGCAATTGAGATTTTCAATTTCTTGCGAATACATATGCAAAATTCAAGGTGTCATCCTTATCAATTTGAGATTCACACTAATGATTTCGAGCCAGCTTCTTGAAATCTATTAATTTTGCAACATTAAGATGTATTTATATTACACAATCTGTAATATAAATAAATTACCGGTTTTTCACCGGAGATGATATGTTCTATGTGTTTATCACATTGCCATTCTTCATCAACATGTCACAGCGGTCGAGATTGATTTCTCCCACACAACAAACTTGTAAATTTTTGACAATAACATCTCCCTCATTAGATTTGGAAAACACAAGGTAATGATTTGGATCTACTGCCCATGCGCAGATAATCTATATTACTGTGAGATTTGTATGATCTTCAATGTGTTATGTTCCCAAAATTGAGGTTGAGCATTTTCAAGTTATACACTTGAGTCAAAATTTTGCAATCTGATTATAACTTAACCATGATGATAAATTTATTATCTCTGGTTTGCCCCTATAAGTAATCAATGGCTAAGTAATTTGAGGCTCTTGCCCTCAACGGCCACAACTTACTTAAGAGGGTCATGGACATCAAGATCAGTCTTGCATCCCATGTAATAGCGTGTGCAATCCAAGCTACGCCACCGGGACGCAATAAACCTCAAGGGTAATAGTTTGAAACTCCTTTCAAACCCTCAACCTGACACCATCAAGCTGTCACGAGACCCTATGAGCATGGAGAGCATGGTGGTTGAATATGCATCAACCGACATGTTTGGAGACTATACATTTAGTCCCTTAGTCTCCTCAGTGATCTATTTATTTATGTCCATTTATGATGTTCTAATAAGAACATGATTATTGTTGTCATCATATATTGTATATCACAATATACTGTATCAGCACTTTGGTACAAATACATTTGTATGTATTCTATATATCTGACATTGTTTTTCATATTGAAAAATTTCATGTCTATATGTAGATTTCTACGGGGTCAATCTGATGAAAGATGATTTGTGCCATGTGGACATATGCACCACGAACTCTATACTCGGGGAAGTGAAATGTTTCCACTCTCGTTGAGAGAAAGGAGATATTTTAAAATCGCTAGACGCGATGAGGTATTTGTTGGCTCAACTCGAGTCATATTTACTACCCCTATGGGTACTTGAGTAGAATCAAGGATGCTTTATCGTGTCCAGATCAACTCGTACCATACTAAACTATAGAGATATCCGTCAAAATAGTTTCCATAGCGAAACTTATGATGACAACAAAGAGGAATATCTTTTCTTTACCATATGCAACGGATATGGCAAGCACATTCTTTCCGTATCATCTGGATTGTACTACACATATGACGCAACCCGTAGCACATGTTGCGTATGGCATAGTTTTCTAGAGTGTCTTGTACATGACAAACTTGGCACTCTCGCCTTGGTCATCGAGACATTGGGTTGAAGCTGAAACTATCAGCAATTCCAATAGTTTATGATTATTATGATGCTAAATTCTAACAGCATTTGGATTTTATGTGCACTACAAGTGACACAGGGAAGCTAATTTTAAGTTCCGCACACCTTAAAGTCTACGCTGAACCACTTAGACTCCTTGAATGCATCAAGTTGAGGTAAGTGGCTCTTCCCATCCATTGACTAGACTATTCAGGTATTCCATGGTTCTAAAAGACATATCTACATGATGGTCTTAAGTGTGTGCTTATTCACACGAAACCATTGGCTTTATCCTGACATTGATTTCAAGCAAATCAGATGGACAACATTGCAGAATTCTCCTTGAGTGCCTCCTCTATGGCTCTCGGATTGAAGTTTAGCAATTTGTCTTAATGTCTAGACTCAAAATGGTTTGGTAGAATCCCAGCCAAAGAATTGAGCTCATTGCATGATCTTTACTTTGAATTGCAACTTACCAACTTTACGTTGGAGTCATGTAGTCTTACACACTCATGACCAAACTGCATATATTATTCCCCTCTATCTTTGATACGTGGAGATCTACCAAGTATTTCCCATCTGCAGTACTTCGGTTGCGTACCGATATCACCACCCGGCATACATCATTGGCCCCTCAACATACAGTTGGGATCTATGTGAGGAATAATTGTATTACCGTCAATACCTCAAGCCCCTCACATGGGGAGTTATTCAAGGCCAGTATGTTGATTTAATGAGGAACATTTCCAGGCATTAGGGGGAGATTTCAAGTACCATAAAGAATGCCGGGAAATTAGTGGAATGTTCAACACATTTCTGCCTCAAATCCACGTACTCAAATATCTGAACCATGCGTTCAGATGATTTGCAACACATTGCAAATAACCTGCCAAATTCATTTACTGACTATAAAGGTGTCACACAATCCTACAATCCTGCAAAAATATGTCGGAAAGAGTGGAGGTACCAACTAAAACCACTCAACTCCCCGTTCAAAGCAACAGGGGGAGAAGTACGACAATAGAACATCAGGATTCAGCTTCTTGCAAGCAAGGATATCAAGGCCTCTGAATCAGTAAATGCATGTCAACTTTACGTTGACAGACACCTAATGGGTAGTATACACCCAGTGGAAGGGAAACCTCCACCAACCCAGGTCATAGTGCACACAATGACAGGGACATCAAAATACCCGACTCAACCGCATTGGGAAATCGTGGACAGTCACCGTGGGTAACGATATTTCCATCAACTGTATATATACATATATAGATTTTGGAGAATCATATAACCAGAAGTCTACAATTGTCGACATACATTTCTCAACTAGATTGCAAACACCTTTCAAATGATTCAGATCCAAAGACCATGGCCATGGCAAAGTGTGAATAACACTCGGACTGAACTCAAGCAAAGGTATAATCTAGGTAGAAATGATCTTGCTCAATAATGGAAAGGTATTCATAAACAATACCTACACCGGTTTTCTTCTGGAAACAGAATTGAGAACAATGAGGTGGTGAAACAAAGAGCAAGTACTGTAGCACAAGGGTTCACGCAGATACCCAACTATTCTCCGGAGGTGGAATCTCATTCCGATAACTTATATCATTGGCACCTCAAAATCATCTATCTCTGCAGTTGATAGATGTAGTGATCACATATCCATGTGGACCACTAGATTCAGACATATATGATTGATTTCCAATGAAATCTCAAATCTGAATCGAAATACAAAATGCAACATACATTGTGTAATATCAATAAGTCACCATATGACTTATTATTATCGTCGGTACATTTGGTACAACCGACGTAGTGAGTTCCTTATACACAAGGATTACTCCTACAATGATGGTTATCCATGTTTGTGTGTCTGCAATGACGACACATGTAATCATCTAAATGACGGAGTTTAAAATGAAGGATTTGGGTAAACCAAAACACCGCTCGTTACTACAACTTGAGCACCTTCATTCATACATTATGGTATACTATGTTGTCTATATCCAAAATATATTGGAGAAATTCATTGTGGACAAATATTATCCATCCATAACTCTCATGGTAGTTCATTCTCTAGACGTAGAGAAAGATCTATTTAGACCAAGAGATGATGGAAATGAGATATTGGGACTCAACGTTCCATATGCCATTGGATCGACCAAACACAGTTAGTTGGTACTCAAGAATATCTTTCGATATCTCCAAGGCATGAAACATCTTGTCCTGGTTTTTCAGTTTTGGAGAAATTTGAATACCAATATCATTGGATACATCGATCAGATCCCCACTATGTCAGATCGTAGACAAGTTTAGTGTTCCTACTAGGTGTGGTAGCCCTCTCATGAAGAGTCTTCGAAACAGACCTCATAGCTACATTCACCAACCATTATCTCAACGATAATGTTTCTTGTGTTGCCCGGATGCAAACAGGTTACATAATAAGCAATATCACTATATTGCATATCTTGCAAGTCAAATCATGCGACTGATTTGTTTAGCGGGTCTCTACCAACTTCTATGTTTTGGTATGTGACGACTTCGAATTTTGCAAGAATCAGGGGGAGTATCTTCCTGAATTGTTCCTGTTCAATGCATCATATTACACTCTTTTTCCCTTCATGAGTTTACTTTACAGGTTCTCATAAAGGTTTTTAATGAGGTAATATCAACATGAGATCATATGTCATACTTTCTGTTTTCCCCACCGGGTTTTTTGGGAAAGTATATATGACATATTTATTGTGCTTTTAAACTCTATGAGTTTTCTCGTATTGAGTTAAAAGAGACAATGACCATTATATGTTGTACCATTTTCTCCTTATTTTTCCCATTGGGTTTGAAGGAGTTTTAGCAACATATTAAACACTATACTCCTCACATTTTTCCCACAGGGTTTTTGAGGAGCTTTTATTTAAGATGATGATGTCTACAAGGATAGCGTAGATTAGGGGGAGTGTTGAGATTAATTAACCCATGTGTTAATTATGAAGAATCTCCACTATCCCTAACCGCCATGTACGAGGGAGACGACTGTTCGCTCATGTCTCTCCGGACCATCGCGTCTGTTGGACGTATCCCCTTGGGGCTATATATACTTGTACTCAATCATCAATAAAGACAACCATTCACTTTTACATCTGTTTCAAGGTTCTCTCGATGGTCTCTCGTTTCCCTTTCAATACTTCCGTTACCTATCTCACGAACATGCATGTGATTAACCCAAGAATACGATGATGGCAGAACATATGCCACTTGTCATGCATGATGCATGTGAATAGCACATGCGTGCACGTAGCTAGCTGCTGCAACACACGTACGTACGTGCACTCCCTCCTCTTCCCTAGATGCTACTTCCTCTGTTTCATAATATAAGAGTGTTTTTTACAATACTTAAAAATAATATTATATTATGAGACGGAGGGAGTAGCTAGCAAACCGAATGCATCTCTCAGTCCTAATTACAATGCTTGACAAAAATATTATTTACTTCCCCGGGACGCACGACCAACATGCTTTTCCTCTCTCAATCGCCTCAATTCACGCCGGCTCGTGCCCCGCAAGCCCCCAACAAACCATCGCCACCAGGCACCAGTCATTAGGCGATGACAAGGGGGTGACCATATATCGTCGTTGCCACGAGCTGAGCAACGCCAAATGGTTGTCTTTCGCGGCCGCTTCCGTTCTATGGGATTTCTGCTATATTGCCATTAGTTATTGGTGCACACAGCCGTTCCAGTCAAACAGAACGGCTAGAGCACAAAGACATGAAGATTCTAGGTCAAACCTCTTTACTCATATGAGATTCTAGGTCAAGCCGGAGAGGACAAACTTCAGTTGGTTGCTTTCACAAATCATGCATGTACGTACGATCGCTGGTTGTTGTAAGTCTTCGACATGTACGATGCACATGCAAGCGGCCGGAGAGTCTCCGACATGTACGACATACATGCAAGCGGCCGGAGAGAACGCCACCGTCGTCGACTATACATGCATATGCGCTCTATTTCCCCAAACCATAATGCTCGACCAAGTAAGGGTAGACGTATTGACATGCATATGAACGTACGTACCTAATAAGCCACCGACGTACCTCTTGGCATCTACATGTCTACACCCACATCATGCATGTACATACCTAGCTACCTACCACTTGTCATGTAGCCCATGGTGGTGGTCTAGGTCGGTTTGCGGCGGCTGGGCGTGTTTTGGCGTCAGCCCGTTGGTCAACAACTCGTGTGGTGGTCTCCACTCCATTCGCAAGTTGCGTTTGTACATGAGGCACTAAAGGGCTAGACTTTTTCCGGCTCTATGCAACATTGAGAGGTGA
>LR738711.1:15223692-15239068 GCA_902687465.1 Secale cereale
GGGGGGGGGGGGATTTGCCTTCCCGCCCGTCTCTTCCGTCGTCTTGGATAGGAGCCTGGGACGAGGATGGATGCTGGGGCAACGACCTTGGTGATGCAAGTCATGGTGCTCGGGGGCAGAGCACGTGGCCCAGGCATTGTCTGTTGACTACGGCTGTGTGGGCGGCGTGGTGGCAGTGGTGCGGTAGACCGCACCTGAAATTGTTGATGGTGAGTGCTAACCCGGTTGAAAAACTGTATGACTTTTCAGGCCGACGGGGCACTGTTGTGGCGTCGTCCCCTTCTTTAAGGTGTTGTCGCGGGTACTCACTATTCGTCGTGGTCTTCAGATTGGACGGTGGTGGCGGTCCGATGTCGTTCCCTTCTTGAAGGCGCCGCCTTAGAGCCCATGGTTCGTCATGCACGGCTTCGTCTCATTGTGATGGCTTCATATATAGTGATGCCACTATTCATCAGATGACTCGATGATGGTTGATTTATATATAAAGCGGGGGAAACTGATAAATAGCGGTTAGATTTTGATCCAACAACCCAAATTGAGGAATTAAAGATATTTATCACCCTTGAACAAAGGTGGTGGTCGAGCGCGACGCGGTGCTTTCCGTGCCAGATCTTAAGGTATTGCTCCCCTCCCCTCCATGCTTCCCCTCCCAGAACCCGGTGCGGCTTTGGATGTTGCCGGATCCGCCTCTGGCGGTTTCTCGTGGAGCAGACCGGTGCCCGAGGGAAACCTTGGCCGCTTTGGTTGGCCGGCAGCGGCGACGCCGCCTTTTGGCACCGCTTTCCTCCTAGGGGGCGCTACTAAGGACACCATCTCTCCACTCCGACCCATGTCCGGATGAAAACCCAAGATCCGCTGCGGATCGGGCGCAGCGGCGCCTTGTGCACCATAACCTTCCTGGAGGCGTCGCCAGGGACATTGGGTTCTGATGGGAGGGTCTGCAGGTGAGGGGCGGGGGTGTGCTGCCTCCCTTTCGGCGTTCGACGACTTGAAGCAATCTTCTCGAACTAGTTGGGTGTATTCCTGTGGCGGTGCAACCGGCAGGCACTTCCCAAATTGAGGTGGTCGCACGGTGGTCACCTAGCGAAGCGAGGGCGACATTCTTCCAGCTCTCGGGTGAGCTTTCTCTGGATCCCGACGGTACAGCGCCACGAGCCATGGCGAGGGGGTAGGGACCCCCTTCGGTGACAGAGAAGGAAGATGATTGGTTTTCCTCCTCCCCGAAGTGCTTCTCGAGCATGGTCCTTCCTCGACGATCGGTGTTGTCTGCTTTGTTTGTTCATGCCTGTTTCTATGATGTTAGTGTGGAGTGTGTTGCCTCTTGCAAGTTGTTTTGGCAGCTTGTTCTCGGGTAGATTGGATTTGCTTTCCGGTTAGTCCCCATTGTACCAGTTACTGTCGCTTGTAAGTCGGGTTGTAATCTCCTCGGCCGGTTGTTGGCTTCGTTAATTCAATGTCGGGATCTTCGCGAGCCTTCGTTTAAAAAAAACCCCGTTGAACTCAGCTAGTAGTACAACGACACAATTTGAGAGTAACATCAGCTAGCGAGCACTTAATTTTTCCTTTTAAATAAAGTGTAGAATTTATTGGCTTAAAATCGAGCATCAACATGACACAAAACACATTTAGCAATCACTGGCTTTTGCATAGTTAAGATGCATATGTCAACAATAACGCATGCACACAAAAACACCAACAAATAATAAAGTCATATCAGATTGAAACTATGCATAGGCGAGAGAAAAAAATAAGATAAGATCCGCAATCGGCAAACGATAACAATGATCATATCAGATCCAACCATTCCATGACACCTCACAAATAGCAAGGTTGTTCAACAACAACCCTTTTAAGAAGCGAAACTATTCTTCGGACGACAGTTGACCGCATGAACTTTGAACGATAGAGGAATTAACGACGGTGTTTGATCTACGCATGTACGTCTTGATGTAATGTGCCGTCTGAAAATCATTTAGATGTTGTCGTGTGTGTAGCAGCTCTCTTTAGGAAGGAATGAAGCTCAAGCGTCATCGTCATCCGATCAAACCACACATGCCAGAATCTAAAATTTCACCCTGAAGAACAAGTCCAAACATATCCGAACAATGCCTTCAACAAAGTAACGATGTAAAAACATCGTCATTGTCACGTATAACCAACTCGGGTCAGATCTAAGTTTTCACGACGCTGGAAGTAGTTGGGCGGCTCCTCCGCGGTCTTCTGCAGCTACAAGGGCCACTCCGAGGACGATGACACCGACGATGCTGGAGGTGCCGCCAACCAGTGTGACCAGACCGTCCGCTACAAATTAGGTTTTCTGTAAGTTATGGTTGAATGGACGAAATATCGTTCGATTTATGTAAATTCCATCGAACTATGACCATTGGCAATAATTCTGTCTTGTTTGTCCTTTAGTTTCTTTTATTAGAGATGAAGGTTTGAGGCAAATGTTGAACGACCGCTTCCGCATCAGTGTCCACGAACGAATATATGTCCATTTCAGCATGTTAACCATCGAGAAGTATTTTTGATGATCCAGCTGGTTCTATTTTTGGCAGGGTGTTAACCATTTTAGGTGTACTGATAGAGCTCGTCTGACCAGGATGTTTGGCTCTCATCTGCACAGTCCTCGTGTACTCTGCAAGTTAAACGTAACAGTGTCAAGTCCTCGTGTACTCGGGCTATGACCTGCTGCAATGTCAGGCACTGGCCGTCCTGGGTTGCCACGCACGCCACACCTGTCCTGTATTCTTTATTTACCACTGTCAAATCAATCAGCCGGTGAACCGAGGCATTGTTAATTCACTCGCAGTGCTTGCTGCTTTTACCTCGGTCACCTCCTCTTCACTCTTCCACCTCGCGAGGGAGCCGAGCATTTCACACTTTTTTTTTGAAGCATTAAAGTGTGGTAGTTCGTCGGAAAGGGTCAGGGGGCATGTGGCGACTGCCGCGGCAAGCGCCTCGGGAACAAGCGGCAGTGTCAGAAGTGCGAACGTGGCGGCGGCTTCGACGTTCATAACATGGTCATGGACGCCGTGGTCTCCGCGGCCAGGGTCGAGTGCGCACACCACGGCTGCGGGCTCTTCGTCACCTACCACGAGCTTGAAGACCACCAGGGCGCATGCCCGCTCGCGCCCTGCAAGTGCCCCGTGTCCGGCTGCGGCTTCCAAGGCCCGCCGCGGGCGCTCCCCCACCACCTCACCGCCGTCCACCCAATGCCCGTGCACATAATTCAATACGGCAAGGTGCTCCAGCTCGAGGTGCCCGTGTCAAACCCGGGGCGCCTACTCTTCGCGAAGGAGGATGGCCACGCGTTCCTCATGGTCGGTGCCGCTCTCGGTCCGAGCGCACCTATCGCCGTGTCGGTCGTGTGCATCAGGGCAGGGGCCTCGCCGCACTACACGGCCAAGGTGTGGGTGAACGGGCCCCTTGCGGCGGTCAACAACGGCAGGATCGACACCGTCCGGGCGGAGTTCCAGGTGACAAGTAGCAAGGAGCCCGACGTCGTCGCAACCTTCTTGACGGTGCCGCCCGAGATGCTTGTTGGGGACGCACCGTCCAGGACGGTTTTGCTCCGCATTCGCATTGATAAGAACAAGATCACCTCCTGAATGATTCCATCAAGTTTAGTCTTCTAGTGGTTCTCCTTAGTAGTATATGGTAATGCAGGGTTAAATTTGGTTTACTTTAGCTCAAGAGAAGATGGATTTTGATGGCGATGCAGCAGTTAATTCGACATTAGCTTAGCTGCTGCCTGCTGTGTCGATCGATCGGCACCTCACACGTCTCCATCGTACTAACAAGGAAGGAAAGAAAGAAAAGAAAAGAATCGCTGGCGCTGCTGGGATTGGTCGCATGCATGGGATTCGACCAAGAATACGATGATGCATGACAGAACATATGTATGCCACTTGACATGCATGTGCACTCCAATTCTACACGTTAGAATAGCACATGCGTGCACGTACGTACCTACCTGCTGCAACAAATCGTACGTACGTGCGTGCACTCCCTCCTCCATCTTCCCTACATCTACATGCATGCTACTCCCTCCTTTACAAATACGCTCTTATTCTTATATTAGGAGACGGAGGGAGTAGCTAGCTAGCAAACCGAATGCATCTCCCAGTCTAGCTAATGATAATGCTTGACAAAAAAAAAATTACTTTTCCGGGACACACGACCGACATGCTTTTCATCTCCCAACCGCGTGCCTCAATTCACGCCGGCTCGTGCTCCGCAAGCCCCCAGCAAACCATCGCCTCCAGCAGACGCGCTATAACCCCGCGCGCGGCATGTTTGGTTCGGCGCGGCATTTGTGAAGCCGTTGACAACACCGTAAGGTAATAAAAAACTTGATTTCCACAATACTCATGCGGTGGCTAGGAAAGATGTGGAGAGAACTTTTGGGATTTTGCAAGCCCAATTTGCTATTATGAGAGCAACGGCTAGATTTTGGGATCAAAAGATCATTTGGTACATCATAAACGCTTGTGTGATCGATCATGCATAACGTGTGTCAACGGCGTCGGCGTGCCGACCATGGAGAAGCTCGTCTACCCTGATGAGGGTATGGACGAGGCCCCGGAGGTGGTGTACGGGCGACGGCGACGGGGCCATGCACCTGGGGAGCATACTTGCGCTGGACACGGTGATGGGTGGAGACCCGAGGCAGCAGGAGCACTACAGGTCCATCAGGATTGCCGGTATGTCTCACCGTGGCGTCGTCTCGGATGCTCTCGCTCTCGACCAGCTGCTCGCTGTTATTCTTGACGACCCTTCACCCGCCATGCAGTGAAAAGAATTGAGCCCAATTTTGTAGTAATAAAAAACATCGCCACTATGCAGCTGCAATGGAAGGCATGGAACCCACGCATCGCGCGCCGATCTTTTTTTTTATTTAATTTGACCAAAGCACACAAAAAAAAAACTCTTCTCCTTTTTTTGTATAACAAAAAAGAAAAAACCGCTCCCTGGAATTTTCTTTTTGGGAAGGGAAACGTTTTGTAATCGCCTCAGGGTGCAACACGCACGCACGTGGGACCCACGCCACCGCTTGCCAAGGAACCATCGACCGGCTGCGCGTGTCTTCCTCCGCCATGCAATCTCAGCGCCCGCGCCCGTACGTCTCTTCCTTAACGCAGCGACGGCGGCGGCTAGAGAACTCGAAGACGGCCTGATTCTGGCAAACCATATAGGGTGCAACAAGGTGGAGATCATGGTGGTCTGCATGGAGGTCATCGAGATCATGCAAGCCCGAGGAAATTCTTTAGGACCAGCTGCAGCCATCTACGAGGAGTGTTCCTTTTTACGTCGTAATTTGCTTTCTGTTAATTTCTGTCGTTGTCCTCGGGAGGCCAATATGGCAGCTGATTTCTTGGCTACAAACTCGGAGCCCTCGCAAACTATTGTTCGGCAGAACGAGGCTCCGGACTTTTTGTTTGATGTACTCACGAACGATGTAGCCCTATTTTCCCATGAAATATAAACCGCGTGCCTCGTCTCCCATGCTTTTCATCTCTCAACCGCGTGCCTCAATTCACGCCGGCTCGTGCTCCGCAAGCCCTCAGCAAACCATCGCCTCCAGCAGACGCGCTATAACCCCACGCCACTACCAGAAAAACAGGGTTTGCCGACGGCCAAATATATGCCGACGGCTACCGTCGGCATCTAGAGACCTATGCCGACGGCTAAAGGAAGGCCGTAGGCGTACAAAAGCCGTCGGCATACATCCATCTATGCCGACGGCCCCGTCGGCATAGAGGAGGCCGTCGGGATCGCACGAGCTACGCCTACGGGTGCCGTCGGCATAGGAAAGGCCGTCGGCATAGACCTGGCCCACCTGTCCGGTCAGCGCAGACCACGTGACGGCGTTGACCCTACGCCGACGGGCCGTAACGGCGCCCGTCGGCATATCTGTGGCAGAGGTATGCCGACGGTGTGGCCGTCGGCATAGGCCCCTCTGCCACGTCCACGATCCGTGCGCCAAGCCACGTCATCGATCCATGAGACGAAGGCTGATATGCCGACGGCCTGGCCGTCGGCATACATTTATTTTAATTATTTTTTCATCTCCATTTCTGTTATTTGTGGCAGAGGTATGCCGACGGCGCGGCCGTCGGCATAGGCCCACTCGCCACGTCATCGATCCCTGCGCCACGCCACGGCATCGATCCGCGGCACAACCTGCGTGGGGTGTAATGGTATGCCGACGGCCTAGCCGTCGGCATAGGTGTACTTTACTTTATTTTTATTTTTAGTTTGCTTTGTTGTTTTTACTTTGCTTTGTTGTTTTTACTTTATTTTAATTTTTGTTTTGCATAAGATAATTATGCCTTATCTAAAAAAATTCCCGATGTATATCGATTGCCGCCCCCCCCCCCCCTCCGGTAACGAACGTCCGGTGTGTGCCCCCCCTCACGGACGGCGCCGCCGCCGGCACCTGGAGGGGGGAAACGGACGCGTGGGGTCTACACGGAGGGGATCTTGCTGTGGATCTGTCCCGGATGTTTCTCCAGGCTGTTCCTATGGGCTGACCTAACACAACCGGGCGGGGAGGTCCACTGGCCAAAGCCCGTCCGCGCAAAGTCAAAGGGCTAGATCCCGTGGTCCAACGCTACAGGGTTAGGCGGGACGGGGGCACTGGGGGGGTAGCAATGCCACCGGAGCGTCGCACCGGGCCCTCATACATGTGTGGTGGTGTGGTGGCATGTCCGAAGAGGCGGGACGCGTGTCCGGTGGTCTTACTTATGGAGAGGAGAGAGCGTCTGGGGGACTGAAAGGGCACACACAGGCGAAAAGTTATGAAGGGAGCTGGCATTTAAGCCTGCGTTGCATTTATATATAGACTTATCGTATTCCAAACACACTAGTTTGATCATCTGAGCACCTATTCTCTTCATATTTCTGGATTGAAACTTGTTTGAAGACACCCAGTAATATCCTTTCAATCTAGAGTAGTATATTACATACTGTTGATTATTTTCTCGAAAAGATGCACATTATCGGAAACGGTCGACACAGTCGAAATGGTCCTGATGCATATGTGAAAGTGTTCACGCATGCGTAGAGGCCCGTCTTGGGGCTCCGGTGTGTGCCCCCCCTCACGGACGGCGCCGCCGCCGGCACCTGGAGGGGGGAAACGGACGCGTGGGGTCTACACGGAGGGGATCTTGCTGTGGATCTGTCCCGGATGTTTCTCCAGGCTGTTCCTATGGGCTGACCTAACACAACCGGGCGGGGAGGTCCACTGGCCAAAGCCCGTCCGCGCAAAGTCAAAGGGCTAGATCCCGTGGTCCAACGCTACAGGGTTAGGCGGGACGGGGGCACTGGGGGGGTAGCAATGCCACCGGAGCGTCGCACCGGGACCTCATACATGCGTGGTGGTGTGGTGGCATGTCCGAAGAGGCGGGACGCGTGTCCGGTGTGTGCCCCCCCTCACGGACGGCGCCGCCGCCGGCACCTGGAGGGGGGGAACGGACGCGTGGGGTCTACACGGAGGGGATCTTGAAGTGGCACAAGGAAGGTATAAGGTACAATCCAAATAAAATCGTACATCCATCGGGAGGGGAAGCATGGAAGTCATTCGATGAAGAATACCCCGAGGAAGCAGCCGAGGCTGGGAATGTCAGAATAGCCATATCAGGTGATGGGTTGAATCCATATGGTATGTCGTCCAATCCATACAGCTGCTGGCCTGTGTTTGTAATTCCGCTCAATCTTCCTCCCGGTGCCCTAATGCAACGGAAGACCATGTTCTTGTCGCTCATCATTCCGGGGCCTGACTACCCGGGGAAGCAATTGGGTGTGTTTATGCAGCCGCTTGTGGATGCTTTGCACCATTCTTGGTACTTTCCGAGGTTGACATACGACCGAGATCTGCAGAGAAATTTCTTGATGAAAGTTTGGTTGCACTATTGCATGCATGACTTTCCCGGCTATGCTCTATTCTGCGGATGGTGTACAAGTGGTAAGATGCCATGCCCAGTGTGCATGCAGGCTCTGCGAATGATTTGGCTGAGTAAGGGTGGCAAGTATGTAGCCTTTGACCTGCATCGACAGTTCCTCCCTCCAGACCATCCAGACAGGGAAGACAAGAAGAACTTCACGAAAGGCCGGGTTGTTCATGAAGTAACTGAGATTCCAACATTTTCGGGGACAGATGTTCTTGCTCAGCTAAAAGCTCTCAAGCCTAAAGGCAAAGGCAAAGGCAAAGGCAAAGGCAAAGGCTTCGAGGGATATGGTGAGACGCACAACTGGACTCACATTACCCCGTTCTCGCAGCTTCCCTATTTCAAGGACCTCAAACTTCCTTACAATATTGATGTGATGCACACCGAAAAGAATGTGGCAGAGTCCCTTTTCACAACGATCCTCAACATTACTGATAAGACGAAGGATAACGTTAAAGCTAGAGCCGATCAACAGAGAATTTGTGATAGACCACGGCTTAACATGAAGCCTCCCACAGGCGGTCGAAAAAACTGGTTTAAGCCAGATGCTGACTTTGTCCTTAAACCGCCGGGAAAAAAAGAAGTACTTATCTGGCTGAAACAAATTTTGAAGTTCCCCGATGGTTATGCATCGAATATAAGTAAGGGAGTCAATCTTTCAACGGGCAAAGTGACCGGCCTGAAGAGTCATGACTACCATGTATGGATTGAGCGGATAATGCCGGTGATGGTTCGAGGCTATGTCCCCGAGCATGTCTGGCGAGTGCTTGTCGAGCTTAGCCATTTCTTCCGCACACTCTGTGCTAAAGAAGTAAGTAAAGAGGTGATTGAAAAATTGCATAAGAAGGCACCGGAGTTGATAGTCAAGCTAGAGAAAATCTTTCCGCCAGGCTTCTTTACTCTGATGACACATCTCATTCTGCACCTCGCGAACGAGGTATTGTTGGGGGGGCCTGTGCAGAATCGCTGGCAGTACGGCCCTGAGAGGCAGAACAAGCATCTCCGACGGAAATGTGGAAACAAAGCTAAGATTGAAGCTTCCATAGCTGAGGCGGTTATCCTAGAGGAGGTGTCAGACCTCAGGACATCATACTATCCAGACCATGTTCCCCATCTGCATAACAACGTGCCTCGATACAATATAGAAGAGCCCAAGTATCAACCCAGGCTCGATCTATTCAACACGCAAGGTGGGAGGGCTGGGGCCTCGAAATCTTATAACATGCCACGACAAGAGTGGGAGGACCTCATGTTCTATATCTTGCACAACATCAAGGAAGTTGAGGAAGTGTGGATGAGGTAATACCACTACACCATTCCTTTATGTCTTCCACATCATCATGTTCCATGTTCACTTAGTCCCGGTCTAACACCGCTTTTCTTATTTTTAGTGATTTCGTTCAAGTGGAATGGACGGGAGTGAATCCTCCTACTGAGGCAGAGGCACTTACTCTTCTCCGTCATGGAAACCCTGGACGTAAAAATTTTGTTGCTTGGTTCATGGAGAAAGTAATTTTCCACACTCCCCTATTAAATACCTACTTCAACATTTATTAGTTAACCAAACTAATGCACGCAACAATTTCCATTATACTTCTAGGGAAAAGATCCGAACATATCTATGGATGATGAATTGGGATGGGTTTCCATGGGTTTTGACCCTGCCGTCATGACATGTAAAAAGTATGATGTGAATGGGTATCGCTTCCATACAGAGGAGCACCAAAACAGCCGCCCCGATCCCAAAACTATAAATACCGGAGTGTACACCCCCGGTCAAAATTCAGTAGACTACTACGGAAGGGTACAAAATATATACGAGGTTAAATTCCGCCAGGGGCGTGAGACCCTAAGTCTTCCTGTGTTCAAATGTCGATGGTTCGATCCGCGGGAGGGGGTAAAACATACGCCTTCCATTGGTTTGGTAGAAGTTAAACCATCAACCGTCTATGCCGGAGCCGATCTCTTCATTGCGGCTACCCAAGCTACACAAGTATATTATCTGCCTTACCCATGCCAGAAAGCGTATCTAAAGGGTTGGGAAGTTGTGTTCAAGGTTTCGCCACATGGTAAGCTGCCAGACCCGAATGAAGACGATTACTACAACATTAACCCCATGACATACGAGGGAGTGTTCTATCAAGAGCAACCTGATGATGATGATGATGATGATGGTGTGGTTAGAAACGATGACGCTAGACCATTGGGTGATGATGATGTGGACCCAAACGTCGACGATACACGGAATGATGGTGAGACCATTGTCAATGAAAATGACATACTTATGCTTATTCCGGTTGTTATATATTTTGCTTGTCACATGCTAATAATTCATTCTTTTGCAGCAACTGGATATATTCTAAAGGGGTCCGTATTCCCAACGGCCTCATCACTGTCTTGCTGAAGTTACACTGGCCGGGGTTGTACTGTCCGGATCCAGTCAGGCAGCCGGATCGTCGGGTTTTGGCCACGAGCTGGGACCACTGGGAAGCGGCCCCCCACGCGGACCATGACACCCATGCCAAGGCCGTGATCACTACTTTTTGGGTGAGTTCTCTTCAGAAGTCCATTCTACTTTCATGAATGATTTAACTCAGGGCTTTTTCCATTCTTGTTTCATGCATGTTTGTAGAAATTCTATCGAGTTCTTCCGGAGCATAGGGCCAGAGCGGACCAGATTGTGCTGCGCCAATGCAAGAAGAAGGCCCGCCAGTTGCAGTACGAGGTGCGCTATGTGGCCATCTCCACATACTACCACGACGTTCTTGGTGTGAAGATGACCAAGGAAGATGCGCGGAGGATGGGCATTACCTTGGAGAAGCCCGAGTTCTTGGCGGTAAGTATAAATTTTTTTCCATTATGCCATTATGCTTCCATTATGCTTTATGCTTTATGCTTTATGCCATTATGCTTTATGCTTTATGCTTCCATTATGCTTTATGCTTTATGCTTCCATTATGCTTCCATTATGCTTTATGCTTCCATTATGCTTCCATTATGCTTCATGCTTCCATTATGCTTCCATTATGCTTTATGCTTTATGCTTTATGCCATTATGCTTCCATTATGCCATTATGCTTTTCATTATGCCATTATGCTTTTATTATGCTTTTATTATGCTTCCATAACACCAATTTGGACACACCTATATGTCATTATGCTTTTATTATGTAGGTGTGTCCAAATTGGTGTTATGGAAAAGACGAGTCCTGGGCGGCATTGGTTGATCTTTGGTGTGATGAGGCTGGAGCCTGGGCGGCTATGAGAACCAAAAATAAGGCTAACCGAGGGACGGAGGGAGTACATGCTCAGGGAAACCGAAACCACTATCTCCACAAGGCAGTTAATGTATGACTAACCCCATTAAACATTCTTCTTCTATTTACCATCAGTTTCTTATGTATGACTAACCTCTGTTTGGTGGTGCAGGAGGAGAAACTGAAGCGGCCGCTGTCAGACATGCAGGCGTGGGAGATCGCCCATACGCGGAAGGACCCCAAGCCTGGCGATAACAAGTACTACGGCAAGAAGACCGCGGGGAACATCCAAGCCTACTCTGAAGCCTATTTAAAGTTGCATCCTGACACACCTGACCCCATTGCGGCGCCTCTGGACGAAAGGGCGGTGGTGAGCATGGGGCCCAAGGAGCACGGTCGGGAGGCGGTTCTCGATGCTGTGATCACTCCTAGTATCTCCTACACACAGCTTCGTCGGATCGACCCGAGCCTGAGCCAGCGCACGAGCCAGCCAGTGACCAGTGCACAGTCCCTCTTCCAGGAGCAACAATCTGTAAGTATTTTCCCTCTTATCTTCATTGCTCATTTTATTTTCCGCATTTATTATTTATATGAGTTCTATCATGGCATACCGTAGGCCTACCTGGAGTACACACGCCAGGAGACCATGGCGTGGCATAAGAGGCTTTATGAACACCAAGTGCAGAGGGATCTCCAGATGCAGCAGGCTTTTCAGGAAATGGCGGCCGGCAGGTGTCCTCAGTTGCAGCCAGCACAATGCCCTCCAGCGCAACCAGTGCTGCTGACCTTTGAGGAGTTTGTGGCACAGACCGCTGGCCCCTCGCCGGTTAGTTCATCCCCAATCTATTCATCCAAAGCATGTCATGCCTTTCAACATAGTCATATATCCCGTTAATATGTCTTTTCAACATCCAGGGAACAGGTGGATCTACCGTTGGCGGTGGTCTTCGCAGCACTCCGGAGACACGGAGCCCGACCACTCCGATCCACGGAGGCGGAGGCGGAGGTGGAGGTGGAGGCTTCGGCGGTCTTGGTGGTGGCTCTGCCGCTAGCAGTGACGACCTGGGCTTCGGCGGTCTTGGCGGTGACGACCTCCGTAGTGCTCGATGATCCTTGTGTGTGGTGATGATACTTGATAGGACTTGTGTGTGGTGATGATCATTTAGATGACTTGTGTGCTTCTCTATATGCTTATGTTTATGTTGGTTGTGATGATGATCTTTTAGAGATTTGTGTGTGATGGATGATGCTTAATTATGCTGTTGTTTATATCTTTATTCTGTTATATATGTCTATTCTATCATATATATGTGCTGTGTATTGAATTGAATTCATTTGAAACAAAACAGAAAAAAAAGCAGAAGAAAGCTATGCCGACGGCAAGGCCGTCGGCATAGGGATACTATGAGCTCCCAGTAGCTGACACGTGGCAGCTATGCCGACGGCCTGACCGTCGGCACACAATTTGTACTAAGCCGACGGCCGGGCCGTCGGCATACCTGCCACGCGTCAGACACTGGGAGCTGCGTATGAATGAGTAAGCCGACGAAGTGGCCGTCGGCTTATAATTCAATATATGCCGACGGCCGGGCCGTCGGCATAGGCCTGGTCCACGACCAACGACAGGCAGCCACGTGGCATGCCTATGCCGACGACGACCGTCGGCATAGCCATTGTCCGCGAGCAACGCCAGGCAGCCACGTGGCAGCCCTATGCCGACGGTCGCCGTCGGCATAGCCCTGGTCCACGAGCAACGCCAGGGAGCCACGTGGCAGCCCTTTGCCGACGGCTTGCCGTCGGCATAGCCCTGGTCCACGAGCAACGCCAGGCAGCCACGTGGCAGCCCTATGCCGACGGCAAGACGTCGGCATAGCCGTATGCCACGTGGCGGCCCGTCGCTGGGCGAACTTAACGGCTGTGGGCGCCGTTAGGCACGGGCTTTGCCGACGGCCGTTGCCGTCGGCATTGATGTACGGACGCCGTCGGCATAGCATATATGCCGACGGCTTTTCTATGCCGACGGCCATCCGGGCTATGCCGACGTATATGTTGCCGACGGCCCTATGCCGACGAGGGCCGTCGGCATAGGTCTGTCCCGACGGGACTCAGGGCTATGCCGACGGCCCTGGCCGTCGGCATAGGGGGCGATTCTGGTAGTGCGCGCGGCATATTTGGTTCGGCGCGGCATTTGTGAAGCCGTTGACAACACCGTAAGGTAATAAAAAACTTGATTTCCACAATACTCATGCGGTGGCTAGGAAAGATGTGGAGAGAGCGTTTGAGATTTTGCAAACACAATTTGCTATTGTGAGAGCAGCGGCTAGATTTTGGGATCAAAAGATCGATTGGTACATCATGAATGCTTATGTGATCGATCATGCATAACGTGTGTCAACGGCGTCGGCGTGCCGACCATGGAGAAGCTCGTCTACCCTGATGAGGGTATGGATGAGGCCCCGGAGGTGGTGTACGGCGACGGCGACGGGCCGTGCACCTGGGGAGCATACTTGCGCTGGACACGGTGATGGGCGGAGACCCGAGGCATGAGCACTACAGGTCCATCAGGATTGCCAGTATGTCTCACCGTGCTCGCTGTAATTCTTGACGACCCTTCACCATGCAGTGAAAAGAATTGAGCCCAAGTTTGTAATAGAAAACATCGCCACTATGCAACTGCAATGGAAGGCATGGAACCCACGCGTCGCGCGCCGATCCTTTTTTATTTGATTTGATTTGACAAAAGCAAAAAAAATAACTATTCTCCTTTTTTATAACAAAAGCCCTGGAATTTTCTTTTGGGAAAGGGAAACGTTTTGTAATCGCTTCGTCGTGCAACACGCACGCACGTGGGACCCACGCCACCGCTTGCCAAGGAACCATCGACCGGCTGCGCGCGTCTTCCTCGGCCATGCAAACTCAGCGCCCGCGCCCGTACGTACGTCTCTTCCTTGTAACCATGCAAACTCAGCGCCCGCGCCCGTACGTACGTCTCTTTCAGTGGTTAGTTCAGAACAAAGGGAATCCATATTGTCATAGTGGGATGAACAAGATGCATGTAAATGTATTCTTGTCAAAAACTAACATCAATTTTTCATTTCTTACCTGAGAATGAGATCATTTATTATTTTTGTGGGCAAAGCTGGACCTGAGAGGACCTGAATGTGCAAACCAAAGCTACTAGTTTGTATTTGATCTTAGTTAAGTTAATTGGAAGAACCTGCACCAGACTATATTCTGTTCTTTATAACCTACCACAGAGTATGCAGAGTGATGTCATTTACCCAAGTTGTGAGGTTTTTGCTGGATAAAATTAGAGTGAATGGGACGTGCGTAAATGTAGCCTTTTACAATATCTACATCAAATTTATACATTTTCTGTGACCTACCTGGACCTGATGCCCAGAGTACTTTCAAGTTGAAGCCAAAGATGACAATTTGGACAGTACTTTTTTTTCGCGAATACGCTTGAGAGCGTATCTTTTCATTGATAGGAAGAAAGAGAGAGTACATCGGGGATTTGGACAGTACTCGGGCTCTCGAATTCACCCCATTTGTTTTAACCCACAACCTGTCGGTTACATTGAAGTTTGCGACAAATTTCAACTATACTCGCACTCATCCATATTAATTATCCCTCATTTAGTACTACAGCTTTAGTACGGGAGTACTTAGTTTCTCAAATCCCAGGTATATGAAAATACAACCTGATAATGTGAAAAAAGAAACAAGTACACAATTTTTGTGACACTCAACTGGGAGCCGTAGCAAATCGATAGTAGATTGACCAACATTCACCCGCATAGCATGCAACAGAAAAATGATTGTCATCTACCTACATTATCATACTTTATTTCCCTTGGAGAAAAATAAGACTCCTCGGCTGTCAACAGTTTCTAGAAGCTTGTGATTCCTGTCATGCAGATATGTTCTTTAGCTCTCATTTTAATGGACCATCATTTCATAAGCGTGAGAGCTAGCGTGCACCACAAAGCTAGGTCCAGCTGGTCTCCTTAGTTCTTATTTGGAGTGGCCTCAGTCAGGTTAAATTCTTACAAATGATCAAAAATGGACGGGGCTTATCTACCCCCGGCCTCGGTGTAGTTTTAGAGTGGCCTCAGCTGGACTCTTGTAATCCTACTAGGTGTAAGTGCATCTAGCCCCCCCCCC
>LR738711.1:15239157-15286801 GCA_902687465.1 Secale cereale
CCCCTTTTAGAGTATTGATGACAAACTTGATTAGTGGACTGATGCCTCTCCAGTCAGGAATAATGGTAGACTTACGGAAAGAATTTACGCATTGAGTTACGGACGTGGCCGTGGGATCCTCCAGTTGGTTATTGTCAACCGCACCTCCGAAAAACACGCATTACATTCTCACATCAGTGCGCCACATCAGTCTGTAGTTTCCGTCCGTAACAAATATGTCTGTAAGTCTAGCATTATTGCTCCAGTCAGACATACAATTGTCACAGCAATTAAAACTGGTGCAACAAATTTTCTGGCTTCATCAAGCAACTGGTTCTATCAGTTCACCCCATTTCATTTTGTACTTGCTGTGAAGACTTTGCTTGCTCTATGTTGGAAGATTTTGCTTGAAGACTTTCATTATTTCTCTGTCGTCAAGCTTTTTTGTGTCTTTAGTCTAGCTATTCTTAAGTGCAATTGCTTGTATGTGCGCCTGTTTTACATTACTGCTATATCGTACTCCCTCCGTCCAGAAATACTTGTCGGCAAAATGGATGTATCTAGACGTATGTTAGTTCTAGATATATCTAGTTTTATTCATTTTTGCGACAAGTATTTCCAGACGGAGGGAGTATGCAGGAGAAAGTATATGAAGTTGGCATGGAAAACCGAATCAAAAACCTCACGTAGCGGTGATGTTTCTTATGAAAAGTTTATGCTAAAGGTCGGCGTTGTGGCTCAATTCTTTCCACTAAATGGCGTGCGTATCTACTGCGGGTGAAGTGGCTTCAAGAATTACACGGAGCAGCTGGTCGAGGGCGAGAGCATCCGAGACAACGCCGCGGTGAGACATATTGGCAATCCTGATGGACCTGTAGTACTCCTGCCTCGGATCCCCACCCATCACCTTGTCAAGCGTAAGTATGCTCGCCAGGTTCACCACACCGTCGCCGTCTCCGTACACCACCTCCGGGGCCCCATCTAGACCTGCATCAGGGTAGACGAGCTTCTCCATGGTCGGCACGCCGACGCCGTTGATACACGTCATGGGCACTAGCGGCGGTCCGAGGCTCAGCGCCACGGGAAGGGCACGCGTCTCGTAGAGCCATACCGTCTGTGGCGTCAGCCCTACCGCCACGAGGAATGCCGGCATGTCACTCGCGGCGTAGCTCCGGTTCGCCGTGATCGCCAGCGGCGTGTCGTCGCCGAAAGCAACGGGAGACGGCAGTGCCGAGAAAATGCCCGGGAAGATCATCCTGACGTCGGCGGGCGAGGCTGAGGCGGAACTGCCGCTTGAGGGAAGGATCTGCATTAACTGCACGAACCCACCGGCGCCCGTGGAGGCCATGACGAAGTGCTTCACGAACCTCCTACGCCACGGCAGCGGGCTCCGGTTGAGGAAGTCGAGTGCGAAGTAGCCACCCTGGCTATGCGAGACGAGGATGATCGGCTTGTCCCCATTTGTCCTGCTCGCGCGCTCTACCAGCTCCCGGAGCCGCCGCCGGAACCGGGACACCTCCCTGTTCGCCGTCCCCGATGGGGCGGGCGCGTATCGGAAGTCATAGGGCGCGCCGAAGAGGGTCTCGCCGTCGTGGTACCCCGCTCGCTCCAACGCCTCCACCAGCTTCCCCATGCACAACTCCCTGTCACCAAATCAATCGCTGATGATGGTGCTGCAGCAGTTGCGTGATTAATTAATTACTTTACATGTCGGCAGGGTCGTCGGCGAGGAAGCCGCGGGTGGATCCGAAGAAGACGGCGCGGGTCTGGACGCCCGGCGCGTTGCGGTAATCGCCGCCGGCGTCGTCGTAGATCAATCTAAACTGATCGGCGAAGCACGGGGCGTCGGCATCGGTAGCAGTCGCGTTCTTCCATAGCCGGTGCCACTGTCCGTCGCCCTTATGCGCGGCACAGAGCGGCGACGGCGGCTCGTAGGCGTCCGTGAGGCGGGCCTCGATCTGGCTGCACGTGCTGCCGGGCAGCAGCACCACAGGGGGGAGGCCGGAGGCGTGGTGGAGAGTCCACGGCAAGGCGGTGGTGTGGCAGACGAGGAAGAAGGTAGAGTGGGTGAGCAGGAGGAGCCGTGGCAACCATTGGAGCTTGGTGGCCATGGCCATGGCGAGAGATACGTGGCCTGCCTTGCCTGTACGTGGCATGCTTTATCTCTTGGTGGTGGTCGCCATGTTTGGTTATGCCATCCGGGAAATTTACCATCCGTCCCTGTAAACATTGTGACGAATTAATAAAAGCTTCGCGAGGTTGTCTAAAAAAAACATTTCATACATATGAGCACGTGTTACAAAATGACACGAGGCCTGTACGACTTACCCAAATGAGAAACAGCTGATTGTTGAACAGACATAAAAAGAGTGCATGTACACACATGCAATTATCTAAAAACACGTGAACAACAGTACTATTCACTTATTCAGACAGGCACACGTATGGAGATAAAAACCTTGACACGAGTTAGTTGATGGGCTGAGGGTCACCATTCCATTCCTTGAGGCACTCAAGCATGGGGTCGATGAGCTTGCCTTGGCTGATCCCCACGAACACCTTGTCACACTCTTCGCCAGGCACGAGAAGCTTCTCCCCGGTCAGAAACACGCATCCGAGTTCCTCACGAACAAACCGGTAGAGTGGAAACGACCTACTCCCCATGATCATGTTGGAGATGGGTGTGGTGGTGCCCTTCTCCGCGGTCACGCGTGTCGCCTCTACCTCCCGTGGCAGCGCTATCACGAGCTCCTCCTCTAGCTTACTGATCTTGAACAACACCTCATCGTCGATGCTCCTGCTAGCAAGAGCGTGTTCAATAAGCACGCTACACAACTTGTGCATTAGGAGGTAGTTGGCGCTCCATGGGTCATCGGCATAGCGGAAAACATCCACGCGATCGATGGTGGCCGCGAGCTTCTTCTCAACACTGGTGGCATTGACCACCTTCTTGGCAGCCTGCGCCACGCATATGTTGACGGAGATCTTCATGTTTTGCTCCAGGTGGCGGAGGTCGACGGCGCCTCGTCCCAGGCGGCGCCTCGTCCCAGGCAGGTTCTTCACCCTAGTCTGCCTGGTTCGAGGTCAGTTTCAGGCGCTTTTTCCCTGGGCCTCGTCTGTCTTTCCTAGTTCGTGGCCTCCCCTTCGGAAAGAACTACACTCCATCGATTCAAGGCCCGTCTCTCGGCTCGCCGGCCACATGCATGCAGTACGTACGTACCAATCGGTTCGGTTGCCTAAAGAAAAACCAATTACACATATGTTTACACATCTCACGGTTCTGGAAGCTAAGTATTTGCGTTTCCTGTGGGTCGCAGTGCGAGTCCGCCGGGCACGTGGTGTGCTGCTTCTGCCGCGCCGGCCACGCCGCGCTCTGCAGCCGCGCCAGCACTCACCGCGGCGAGCTGGACGTCGTGGTCGGCGCCGCCAAGGTGGCCTGCCCCTACAGGGAGTTCGGCTGCGAGCGCTACCTGGTGTACCACGAGGCCGCGGAGCACCAGCGCGCGTGCCAGTGCGCGCCCTGCTCATGCCCGGAGCCCGGCTGCGCCTTCGTGGGCTCCCGCGCCATGCTCCTCGGCCACTTCGCCGCCGGCCACGGGCGCCCCGCCGTCACGGTCCGCTACGCCCGGGCCGGGAACCTGAGCCTCGCCCTGTCGCACCGCTGGCACGCGCTTGTAGGGGACGAGGACGGCAGCGTGTTCCTCGTGTCTCTCGGCGCGCTCGGCGCGGCCACCGCCGTGTCGCTGGTCTGCGTCAGGCCGGACGGCGGGCGCGAGGCGGCGCCCCAGTTCCGGTGCAAGCTGTCCGTGGAGCGCCCGGCGGGCGACGGCAAGGACAACCTGGTCCTCATGGCCTCGGCGGTGAGCAGCAGCGCACTGTCCACCGGTGCGCTGGCGCCTGGGCAGGGGATGTTCTTGGCGGTGCCCCAGGAGCTGCTCACCGGCGACACGCTCATGCTCAGCGTCCGGGTTGATCTGGTTCGACCTGCCGCTGCCGGCGGCGCTCCCAAGTCCGCCACACCGCAGGCCAGGACGCCGAGGAGGATGCAGTGAAGTATGCGCTTGATTATCTGCATGTTAAGCTAGATGGGTTGTTCTGAATTCTGATGGTTAACTTGTCTGATGCAGTAGCAGTGGTAGTAGAGCAGCTAAGCTATGGATGATTAGTAGTATGAGTGTATGAGACTATGAATTGTTCTGGCTTCTGATGGTTAACCCCTTTGTTCTAGCTAGCTTCTGATCATTTCAATGGTGTAGGCTTTATTAAGCTACATGCAGTAATCCATGAGTTCAATTCAGTAGCAATGCAGGTAAGGAAGGGTAGGAATGTTCTGGCAATGGAGAGTGAAGTGCAACCGATTGAAGTTAATTGGAGGAACCCGCACCAGACCAGAGTATATTCTATTTTGTATAGCTTGTGAATCATTTTGTTCTAGCTGTTATTACTGTACCAGGCTATTTACCATGTGCTGATTCTTGTGTGAGATTTTTGCTGGCATGAAAGAAACTGTTGCAGCTCTTTTTATGTTGTTGTTTTTACTCCCTCCGTAAAGAAATATAAGAGCGTTTAGACCACTAAAGTAGTGATCTAAATACTCTTATATTTCTTTATGGAGGGAGTAGATTGGAATGAATGAGACGCACGTAAATGCAACCCTTACAAAAACTAACATCCATTTTTCACTTCTTTTCTTGTCTTGTGAACATCAGAAGCTGGCTCGCAGGAGGTTTGTGAAGCACTTGGTCATGGCCTCCACGGGCGCCCGCCGGTTCGTGGTGATAATGCAGAGCCTGCTTCCCTCAAGCGGCGGCTCCACCTCAGGCTCGGCCTCAGAGTCGCCCGCCCACGTCCTGTCTCTGCCGCAGGTCAGCTTGACCTTCCCGGGAATCTTCACGGCACTGCCGTCTCCCGTCGCTTTCGGGGACGACACGCCGCTGGCGGTCGCGGCGAACCGGAGCTACGCAACGCGTGACATGCCGGCGTTCCTCGCGGGCTGCCGCCACAGGCGGTGCGGCTCTACGAGACGCGTGCCCTTCCCGTGGCGCTGAGCCTCGGAGCGCCGCTGGTGCGTGCCCATAACGTGTGTCAACGGCGTCGGCGTGCCGACCATGGAGAAGCTCGTCTACCCTGACGCAGGTCTGCACAAGGCCCCGGAGGTGGTGTACGGCGACGGGGCCGTGAACCTGGCGAGCATACTTGCGCTGGACACGGTGATGGTGGAGACCCGAGGCAGGAGCACTACAGGTCCATCAGGATCGCCAATATGTCTCACCGTGGCGTCGTCTCGGATGCTCTCGCCCAGCTGCTCGCTGTGATTCTTGACGATCCTTCACCCGCGCTATGTAGTAGGTACTCACGCCATGCAGCGAAAAGAATTGAGCCCAATTTAAACATGGCCACTATGCAACTGCAATGGAAGGAATGGAATCCATCTCTTCTCCTTTTCTCTTTTCTTTTCTTTGATTTGATTTGATTTGACCAAAGCACAAAAAAGAAAAAGAAAAACTCTTCTCACGCTTACCCACCGAGCCAGGGAACCATCGACCGGCTGCGCGCGTCTTCCTCCGCCCGCGCCCGTACATACGTCTCTTCCTTAACCAACTCATGATCGGCCCATGCATTTTTTTCCGTCCATGATTTTATTTTCAAGATGCCATGCCGACGCCACGTCCAAAACTTGGTTCGGCATCGCGCATTATTTATTTGGTGAAGAAAAAGGGTTTCACTATAATCCTCGAAGCGGCGGCCGGTCAGGAGACTTGAATTTGGCATGCTTTTTTCGGAATGCCTGGATATTGCAATGACATCGATGTCCTTAATCGGTCACCACTCACGAATAAGATTGCAAAATGGCGAAACTACACCATTGGAGTTTGAAGCAAATGGTCATACATACAACTATGGCTACTGTATATCTTGCGGATGGCATCTACCCAAGGTGGCAAACATTTATGAAGCCATTGACGGCACCGCGCGCAAGGTAAGAAAAAACTTGATTTCCAGAATGCTCAGGCGGCGGCTAGAAAAGATGTGGAGAGAGCTTTTGAGATTTTGCAAGCCCAATTTGCTATTACGACAGGACCGGCTAGATTTTGGGATCAAAAGATCCTTTGGTACATCATGAACGTTTGTGTGATCATGCATAACATGATCTCGAGAATGAGCGTGGGAAAGATTTGGAGTATTCTCAGTATGAGTTGTCGGGACGTCCCGTGCAAGTGCGGAGGAGGGCTGCGAGGATGGCCTGCCTTTATTGCCTCCTATCATACCATTCGACGTGCCAAAATGCAAGATGATCTTTAAAAAGATCTAATCAAGGAGTAGTGGGCATGGAATGTATAAGTAATAAGTTTTGAGTGAACTTATTCATAGTCCAGACTTTCATACATGCATGATCAAGATGCCTGCGTGAAGTTGTTGTTGTTGCTATCACGCAAGATGATGTCATACATATGCATGGTCCTTTTTTTTTTTACAAAAACACCGGCTCCATTAACATAAAGCATCGATGGATGGTCCTTCCGTTACCTATCTCACGAACATGCATGTGATTAACCCAAGAATACGATGATGGCAGAACATATGCCACTTGTCATGCATGATGCATGTGAATAGCACATGCGTGCACGTAGCTAGCTGCTGCAACACACGTACGTACGTGCACTCCCTCCTCTTCCCTAGATGCTACTTCCTCTGTTTCATAATATAAGAGTGTTTTTTACAATACTTAAAAATAATATTATATTATGAGACGGAGGGAGTAGCTAGCAAACCGAATGCATCTCTCAGTCCTAATTACAATGCTTGACAAAAATATTATTTACTTCCCCGGGACGCACGACCAACATGCTTTTCCTCTCTCAATCGCCTCAATTCACGCCGGCTCGTGCCCCGCAAGTCCCGGGATGTCGTCCTGGTTCGCTCCGAAGGCCTGCCCGCACAGGGTGTCCAGGGCGAACGACATGCCGGTCTGCCACATGCATGGTCAAGAACTTGAGTGCAAAGTTGAAGAAGAATGGCGCGTCGGTTAGCAATTAGCAGGTACTCCCTCCGTTCCGATTTACTCGTCGTGATTTTAGTTCAAATTTGAACTAAAACCGCGACGAGTAAATTGGAACGGAGGGAGTAGTAGTAGTACCAGGAAGCTGAAGCCGGTGACGATGGCGAATGAGCTGGCCATGGAGGCGCTGGCCAGCGCGAGCTCGCCCAGGTGGCCAACGAACATCACGGAGATCATCTGGATGACGCTCTGCAGATGAAAGGGAGAAGTCCTTCCTCCCTAACATACGGTGTGTAGCGCTCATCATAGCGCATCCTTTCAAGGTTGACTCTGTGAGCCCGAAGCTTCAGAGGTGCAAGTTCCTACAAGCAAGACAAATAAATCATTAAATATGGGGTATGTGTTTGAAAATTAACGGAATAATTAACAACGGCAAATTTCATTATTACCCGTTGATCCACGGACATAGCGTAAGACCGGTGTTGTTTGTCCCAGTGATCATCGAGAAGCCACTCCATCAGCCTAACCATTTGAAAAAATTTGAAAAAATGTATTCAACACGATGTAGGTTTCCAACATAGAAGAGTTTCCAACATAATGTAGGTTTCCATCTAAAATAACATCTAACTCATCTAAAATAACATCCTAACTCATCTAACATAACATCTAATACCATCTAACATAATGTAGGTTTCCATCTAAAATAACATCTAACTAATCTAAAATAATATCCTAACTCATCTAACATAACATCTAATACCATCTAACATAGTGTAGGTTTCCAACATAGAAGAGTTTTTTCAATACATACTAACTAACTAAGCCTACTTCAATACTAACTACACTAACATCATCCTCCCCCTCTCCTAAATTCATCTAACTCATCTAACTAAACTAACACTACTTGAATACTAACTACACTAACATAATCTAATACCATCTAATACCATCAAATACCATCTAACATAATCATCTACAAATCACAAATCCCACATATGCAATATTCTAATCTAATCTAAAAAGAATTACACAAATCTTGCAAAAAAGAGAAAATGTATGGATAGAAAGAAGGGGATCGGAGGAGTGTACCTTGTAGGATCGAAGGGGGAAGAAATCCACGGACAAAAGCTTCAGATCTGAGGGTTTTTGAGATTGAGATTGAGGAGGGGGGAGGAGAAGATGCAGCAGCCGCAAGGGTTAATGGAGGGTGGGGATTGGGCCTGCGTGCGGCGAAGGGATAACTGCTAGTGCAGCGCCTGGCTCGGGGGCGCTGCACATTACAATGTGCAGCGCCTGAGTGGGAGGCGTTGCACGGCCGGGTGCGGGCCAGGGGCTGCCACGGTGGACAGGCGTGCAACGCCTCCAGGGCAGGCGCTGCACAGAAGGGTGAAGCGCCGTCGTGGCGGGCGCTGCACAAAAGGGTTACGGGAGTGAAATAGTTTCGCGAGCGGTTCATTTTGTGAATTTGTTGCCACAACAGGTCAAAATAGTCAAATTTGCCACTAGACTAGCATTCCACTACTACCCACTGGATTAGAAATTCAGTCATAACTGCTGCATTTTCAGCTTGGACACACCGACAGTTAACATCTTAATTACAAGGTACTCCCATTTTGGAATCCTAGCAAGAACACCAGTTTATCCACTGACATTATGTCTCTTAAATTTGAGAGAAAATGGCAGGCAACTTTGCCTGCTGTCTATGTTCTCTATGCAGCATGTGCTAAACTAGCGTTTCTCTACGACCGACAAGCTAGCTGCCACATTCAGTTTTCACAAACAAACAATCAAAGATCCTACTCCCTCTGTAAACTAATATAAGAGCGTTTGGATAACTAAAGTAGTGATCTAAACGCTCTTATATGAGGGAGTACAAAGTAACATTTGTTCATCCTCGCAAGAACTGTAGCAGTCAAACAAGTAGAGTAAAATGAACAGGCAAGCAAGCCAAGAACTGCAGCAGTCAAACATTGCCACTGACAGAATCAATCAAAGCCCAACCAAGGTCCAACATTTAATCACTGCCAGTTCACTACCAAATCGCCAATGTCCAACCATGGTAGACATATATACTTAGTACTGTAGTAGATAAGGGATAAAGAGCCGAATCTGACAAGCCAATCAGCCACGGGAATGGGAGCTCGTCCTCGCCTTGACCTCCTTGTCGATGCGGAGACGGATGACGATCCCTCCTCCTTCCGGCGCCGGCACGTCGGACGGCACCGACAGGTACCTGCCACCCGCGGCCATGGACTCCTCCACGTCGGGCACCGCGCAGCTCCCCACCTTGGCATCCAGCATCAGGACGTCCATGTGGCCGGTGTCCGTGTCCACGGGCTCGTGCACCCACACCTTGCACCTGTACCACGACCCATCCTCCTCCGGGGCCGCGGTCACGCGCACCACCTTGACGCCGCGCTCGCTCACCACGAGCAGGAACAGCCGCTCCCCGCCCTCCGCGGCCAGCAGCCGCCGCCCCTGCTCCTGCGCCTGCATCTGGACCTCCAGCACGGACCCGTAGGCGACGTCGGTCACGGGCCAGGCGTGGCGCTCGGCGAGGTGGACGCGGAGCGCAGGCGGCGAGCCGAGGAAGCCGCATCTGGGCTCCGGGCAGCGGCACGGCGCGTGCGGGCACACGAGACGGTGGTCGCCCAGCATGCCGTACACCACGGAGCTCGCGCAGCCGTACTCCAGGTTGGGGCAGAGCACCCTGGCCGCCAGGAGGTAGCGGTCCGCCCCCTCGTCGCGCTCGTACGCGCCGTCGCACGCCGGGCACTGGTTGGCGTGGTTCGCGGCGCACGGGCCGCACGCCGCGTGCTTCGCCGGGCACTGCACAAGAAGCAAATTTTTGTGTGTGCGAGACGGAAGAAGGAGTGACCGGCAAAGCAAAGATGGTCCATTTTACTGTACCTGGAAGACGGGGGGCTTGAGGGGCAAGGAGCAGAGGGGGCAGTCCAGCAGGGACTTGTCGAAGTCGACGATGATCTCCACTCTCGGGGCCTGGGCGGCGACGGCGGCGGCCACCATCGCCATCGCTGCGGTCTCCCCTTCTTCCTCCTTGAGCTGCACACCGTCGTCACCGAGAGGGACGCCGGCGTCGGGCGACAGCACCCAGTTATCCTTGCCGCCGCGAGTGCGAACCATCTTGTTGCCGGCGCAGAGGAGGGGAAGGGGAATGCGGCGGCGAGGACTGGGAGGAAGGAGGAGGGAGCAGGGGAGGGGGATGGGGTGGTTCACGGTAGCAAATGGGCGCGTGCAGAGCTCCTTTGCCTCAAATCGGCAACCATGGGAGGGTGGTGGGGTCGGGAGTGGCCACGTCCACGTGAAGGAGAGACAGAGACATCTTCCGCTCCTCCTTTTCAGTTTTGATTTTTGAAAACCTGCCCCCGCCAAAACATAGCTCGTGCACATTGTGGACACAAACGAATCACCAATCTCACTGAATTTCCCCTTTTCCTATTTGTACTTCTTTTCGGGATTTCATAATATTTCTACTAAGATTTCTGATTTCCATACATCATGCACCCTCTTACCGGCGAACGTTTGATGGAGCGCTCACGAGCTTAACGAGGTTGAAACGAATCGAGCCAACAAGGGTTTTCTGCTCGTTAAGCATAACAAGCCGAGCAGCTCGTTAATCCACCCCGAGTTGAGCCGGCTTAACTTCCGGAAGGGCACGGTGTCCCCATCGTCGGATGGTCTCCCCTTGCTCGGTCTGGTTGCTCACAAGCTCTTACAATTGAGAACCTAGGGTCTTTAATCTGGCCATCGGTGAGTTCCAGATTTTTCCTTCGAAGGAAAACAAGGAATCGCGCATATGGCGCTCTTTGGACACCTTGATTGGATAGGGGTCGGTCGTGCGTACCCGCAACATTGGTAGACCTTTATCTCTGAAGTAAAGGTCTTGTGTTTAGTTTGTTATTGATCAACAGCCAGAAAAAAATTGTGCTTCAGCTGGCAACGTGTGTTCCAAATCCATCTAATGACAGAGTGGGGCCATATGCTCTACCTTTAGAACTTTGCATGTCTTGGAAACTTGATATCTAGAAGCTCCAGATTGGTATTGCCATATGTCTTGATTTGTAGAGAACTACCTCATTGACCATAAAATCAGCTGGTTGAATTGAGCATAAGCCTCCTCAGAAACTCAGAAAAAGGGTGATGGAAATGATCGGAAAATTCTTTTGTATTACAAAGTTGGGAAATAGTTAGGTTCGTATTTCTTTAATAAGAGCGCAGATGTGCCCATTGTTGCATTTGGGTGTTGGTGGGGGTTCGGGGGGAGGGGCATTCCAATTGTCTAACCATTAACTAAAGAAGATACCTTCAAGCACTCACATCCCGGCAACAGCGCCAGAAATAGCTTGATGTTTGTTACGCAACTTTATTCTTGTAGATTTTGTTGGGCATCCAAGCATAGAGTTTTGTAGGATAACAACAAATTTCCCTCAAGTGGTCGATCTAAGGTTAATCAATCCATAGGAGATGTAGGATGAAAGTGGTTCTCTCTCAAACAATAGATGTGTAATATGGTGTCTCAGTGCTTGAAAACGAGGCCTAGGGTTCGTACTTTCACTACTGCAATCTCTCAACAATACTACCATAATTGAATAATATGATAAACCCTCAAGGTGCAGCAAAGAATCACTCCAAAGTTTCTAGTTGTATCAGAGAAAGTAGAATGAAACCGTGTATCGTCTTTCCAATCAACCTTTGGTTGTGTTACGATCTGGCGATGGAGTCAAAAGTGTCGTGACCTGGGTGAGAAGTTGACACGCGTCTGTGTGCTCCTTTGTACTATTTGATCACGCATGTCCCTTGTTCTTACACATGTATCCTTTTATTTTTGATTTTTTGTCCAAAAGGACCACCTGCCGAGTGGAATTGCCAAAAGAGACCACCTGCGAGTCAAATTGCCGAATCAGACCCCCTGCCGCCACCAGCGCAGGCGGCCGACCAGGCGGCTGGGCCCTGGCGCCACCAGCATTGGCGGCCGGCCGGAATCCCGTTTCGGCCACTGCTCGCACGGGAACGGGCTGTTGATGGTGGGGCCTGCCGCCACCTGCAGTGGCGGCAACACTGTTCACGCGTGAAGTGAACAGTAATTTTAAAAAAATCAAAAAAAATATCAGAAAAATTCAAAAAAATCTGAAATTTTTTGGCAGCAAAGAGAATCGAGCGTTCTAAGCGGTCCGCGAGGTGTAAAAACGGGTATGGGAACGTAGCATGGAGGTTGGTGGCCCCCAACTCCAGGGTGGTGTCGAAAATTAGGGGCAAAACGGGTATTCCTAGGTTTGTCCCGGGCAACGTAGGATGGCCTCGGGGTAGAAGCACCATCTCCCTCCCCCCCTCTCTCTATCTCCCTCTCCCCACGGCAACGTTCGCTCTTGCTTTTTTTGTTGGAGAGACGGCACGCAATGATGGGCAATAGCACACTCGGTTTTGGCATCGACCGACCGTCTCCGGACGAACGCACGCTACCACGGCTCCGGTCGCGTGGATCCAAAGGGGAGTCCGTACGAGGGAGGCACGCCCTCCTTTTGCCGGGAGGACATCACGTGCAACTCGTGTTCGCCGGATCGGTCTCCGTGCCGATTCGACCAATCACGTCCTCGTCGGGGTTGGAAATTTCGTTTCCCGCCCAAAGTTTCGTCTCCCTCTTGAAGTACCGTCTCGCGCCCGTTCCTCCGTTTCATCTTCAGCGACGCCTCCTGACCCGCCACGGCTCCAGCGGCTGCCTCTTCTTCGACTACGGCCTAGGTGTTCCTCTCTTCTATTCCTAGCGAATCAAATGAGATTTATATTCTTCTATCAAGAGGAGATAGTTATCGACAAAGCTAAAAAAACATGTTGGCCCTCTTGGACACCCAAGACATTGGTTTTTTAGAGAATGCTCTCTCGCATGCCACTGGTTCCATATCATTTCAGGAATTTTACAAGTTCAGACTTATTTTCGTTGGAATGAATGGTGGGCATTTTTTCTGCTGGTTTGATGCAGGATTAGGCACTGGGGGGTTCAGTTTCAACCCTGGTGAGAGCCTGTTTGTGTGCACGGCGCTGCGGCTGACCCGTCATTTGCTTTGAGGTGAGCAGGAAACCCTCTCCTCCCCCAATTTTCTTTGAGTAAATCACTGTTTGATGTACTAACGCGACTAGCACATCACCGATTCAGTTAGCTTGTACTAGTCCTGGAAATACACTGGAGCACCTGCGTGCTCCCCCCCCCCCTACGAAAATTAAATTCAAAAAATACCAGGGAAATGGAAAAAATATCTGAAATGTTGGGATATGAGACTTGGGTGCCCAATCTATTCCCGTATGAAGTTCTGTAGAAAAAAAGCAGGGAGCAAGGTAGTACACGTCCAGCTATAATCAATCATCTTGGTGTTAGCCATGTATATGCATATTGGAGGCCAACTTTGTATTGTGCATCTCGGTGTAAGTATCTCATCTGATTGCAGCAGTCAGAGTGCCTCGAATTTGCTCTGTGTGACAAGAAAACTGAACTTTTGTTCTTCAGAGAGGATAGGTCCTATCCTAGCTAGCGTACACATCTGCAAATGATTCTAGCCATGTGTGTGACGAACATGAATGCTTCTCCTGCAAATTTCCACACCAATCCATCCTTCGTTCAACTTCTCTTTTTCGGAAAAAACAAAACCAGTCAACTGTAATATAGCCTTCTCCACCAACCACTGCGTGTGCTGCTATATATATGAACATGTTGTCAGTCCTTAAGGGCCAACACTTCATATATTTGTTAATTTGACCTAAACTGCCCTTCTTCATTTTATAAGAACCTTCTTATTTTTATCTGATGACGAGAACCTTCAGTTTATACTAGTGCAACTAGATGCAAGTTTTAAATTGAATTTCGATGAAATTGAAGATCTTTAGTTTAAGAACCCTATGTTTTTATCTCATCAAAAGTTGCACAATGAATCCTGCGGCTTGCTACCATACTGATTGTTTGAAAGTGTTCTTGTTCAGCCCCATATATACCAGTGCATCCATCAGAAGTCACGATGCAATGCAAGTCAACCATTTATTTCTACTGCGTGGTTCAAAGTTATTTTTGGTTCATTTCCTATGATAACCATGCAATGTTAATATCTAATTATCATTTGGCATAGCATTTTTCAATTTAACCCTGCTTCTTCTTTGTAGCAATGTATGGTAACCACAGAAGAATTACCTCATCCTATCCCACCGAGTCCTCTCCCTGTCCAGTTTGACAATTCACTGTGCATCGCAATCTCTGGTCTAAATAAAATTGGGTTAAGAGTAGTATATGAGGACAAGTTCTTTGGTTGTGTTGATTTCTGGCAATTGTACATGTTGTAGTAATCCCAGTATTAGGGATAAAAAATGCAGCGGTATTCATGTTATCGTACCTTCATCGGGAGGCTTCCAGCAAGGATTAGATTTAGAGATTTTGTCCTGTTTATCAAAGGAATTACTGAAACATGTTCCTGCAATGATTTCTTTCCCTTTTCCCTTGGGATCATCCTTTTGTAGTTCCCCATTAACCATGTTCACATAATGAATCAAGAACTCAACCAAGCTTTGAATAGAACTTTTACCATCGCCCATGGATGATGTCGTTTTGTAGTTCTGCCCACACTGTAAGCATGACACGGCTCTCTTCTCTTTGTTGAGACTGGCTAAAAGAAAAGGTAACCTGGACCATTACACCTGAAAAGATATTCACTTGGCAAGTCCCATTGTGATCTAAGGCCATTTATGAGGGCTTTAGATTTTGGGCACTGGAAAGTAGCATAAACTCGTTTCCTAGGCATTACCACAAACGTTGCATATCCAGTATGTTATCTCTTTCTCCAACATCTATTTATTTCTTTTTGTCGCAATGTTATCTACAGTAACCCTCCAAGTGAAAACTTTGAACTTGTTAGGTAGTGCAGCAGACCGAATATTCTTCCAAATTGGTCTAAGATTAGGTTCAGAATTCGATCTCCCTTCTATTTGATCTCCTTCATACTGAATATTGTCAGCAAGCTTGTACGCCCTTTTAACCGTAACCTTTCTAGACGTCTCATAGTTCCAGTAATTTGGTCCGGGATGTCCTCATCATGTATTGGGTTCTCTTCATAGAATCAATATGATGCGGTCCAAATATGTTGTGATATATAGTACCATTGTTTCTATGCACGTGGTGGTTAATTTCGCAGCAAGAATTCTTGTCCTTGTTTTGATTTTGTTGCTGTCAAATTCATCCTATTTGACTACTAAAACTAGAACAGTGGAGTACAACTACCTGTTAGATTTCTAGTATGCTGCTGCTAACATTTGTTTGTTTGGTCGTTTCTAATCCATGAGGAATTTTTCTAACCTCTCTCACTTGCAGATTGCATCATTTGGTGTGTGTACAGGAAGGTCATCTCCAGCGACGCCTCCCGTGCCCCTCTAGCTCCAGCAACAGCCTCTTCTTCGACTCTGGCCTAGGTATTCTTCTGTTCTGCTCTCTCTCATGGCTCTGGTTCCATCTCATTTCAGGAATTTTACAAGTCCAGACTTAAGTTTTCATTGTAATGAATGGTGGGATTCTTTTCTGCTGGTTTGTGTGCACAGCGCTGCCGCTGACCTCGTAAGTTTCTTTGGGATGAGCAGGAACCCCTCTCCTCCCCCAAATTTCAGCAAGCTTCGCAATATGGTGCAAGGAGACGCCCCGGTGAACCTGTTCTGCCAGCGCGTCAAGACCATTGGTGATGAGCTCCGCGAACTCGGCGATACCGTCAGCGACTCACGGCTCATCAACATCGTCGTCGTCGGCCTCAGCGAGGATTTTGACAAGCAAGCCTCGTTCATACCAATGATACGGCCTCCTCCCACCTTCGCTGAAGTTCGTTCTCTGCTCCAACTCACGGCGAAAACACGAGCTCGCAAGGACTCTCGTCCCTGGCTGGGCTTTTGACCAGCCCCTTACGCTTTCTACCTGAGCCACGCCCAGACTCAGGCCATAGCCTAAAAAACAGCCAATAGTTAGGCAGAAAAGCTCTGGACTTGTCTTTCTCGCAAAACACCCAATTTCGCTTGTTTTTTCCAGGCGGCGCCTCGTCCCAGGCAGGTTCTTCACCCTAGTCTGCCTGGTTCGAGGTCAGTTTCAGGCGCTTTTTCCCTGGGCCTCGTCTGTCTTTCCTAGTTCGCGGCCTCCCCATCAGAAAGAACTACACTCCATCGATCCAAGGCCCGTCTCTCGGCTGGCCGGCCACATGCACGCAGTACGTACGTACCAATCAGTTCGGTTGCCTAAAGAAAAACCAATTAGCTCTCAACGCGATGCTGTCCCGGCTGTGGCGTTGACCAATTATAACCACACCAATTCGATCAATGCACATGGGATTCCTTCCTAAAACATTCCGATTGTGTCGTGCCTTAAGAATAACTAGCAAAAGAGCCCGTGCGTTGCAACGGGAGAGAAAACATAACACACGATCTTAACCCAACAACCATCACTCAAGACCATAATAGGTCCATCTTCTTTATTTTTGTGAGGCATCATATTTGTGTTGCCGCTTATCCTCCTTCTCACCCTCACCGGCGATGTCCTCAATGTTCACACAAAACAAAGCAAAAAACTTGTTTAAATATGGTTAATCCTAAGGCGTCTCTCTCTCTCTCTCTCTCGCTTTCTTTCACTCTCGCGATGAAAAATGTGTTGTTTTCCCCCGCGACATTTTCAGAGGTATGCATGTGTAGTTATCGATGTTTTCTTTTCCCTATATGATTATAGTGGAGTGCTTATTTGCAATCCGGATCACCATCGGTACGAAAGAAAAATCGGATCTTGCGCTATAAATTATAAGTTTGCTTCCAAAACAATATTTTTAAAATATTTAACAGGTAAAATTAACATCATATTTGGATTCTACACATTTTTTTAATAAAATTTCATATACAATATGTTAAAATCGAAGTTACGGTTTAAAAGATACGTATATTTTAGAAAATCATTTGTTTGACTTAAATATATTCCAAAATAATATTTAAAAATACTTAACAGGTAAATTAATCTCATATTCATACTCTACATATTTTTCTAATCAAATTTCATATATAACATGTTCAAATCGGAGTTACGGTTTAAAAGATATGGATGATTTAAAAAAATACGTATTTGACTTAAATATGATCCGCGGATAAATTACCTAAAACATCAGGGGGGTTTTCGAAAATTGTAAAATAACGGTTCGGGTATGACTTAAATCCGGACTGCGGGTTGATTTCAAGAAAACACAGGGTCTTTTGTATAAAATACGAAAAAAAACGATTCGTTTTGACTTAAAATAGGACTGCGGGTTGATTTCTCTGAAGTGGAGGGACTTTTCTGAAAAATGCCATGACGGACGGGCTGAAACCCAATTTTCTTTATTATTAGGTAAAGATATAGTGCATTCATAACGATCGGATATGTACACGTGCACGTCCACAAACTACATACACTAAGCTTCCGCGCACGCGTCTACATCAACGCCATGCCCATGAGATTCCTTCCTACGAGCATGCATCACAGTCCATGTCAAGCGTCTGCAACGGGAGACCCCTCAAAAAGAAAAAAAAAACACAATACAACAAGGTGGGACGGGGGCCATAATTCGAGACTCCGCGGGATCCTTCATTGCGGCATCCATGAGCAACATCCCGTTCGTCGAAGACGCAGCGACGACGGAGGCTAGAGAACTCAAAGACGGCCTGATTCTAGCAAACCATATAGGGTGCAACAAGATGGAGATCATGGTGGTCTGCTGCATGGAGGTCATCGAGATCATGCAAGCCCGAGGAAATTCTTTAGGACCAGCTGCAGCCATCTACGAGGAGTGTTCCTTTTTACGTCGTAATTTGCTTTCTGTTAATTTCTCTCATTGTCCTCGGGAGGCCAATATGGCAGCTGATTTGTTGGCTACAAAGTTAGAGCCCTCGCAAACTATTGTTTGGCATAACGAGGCTCCGGACTTTTTGCTTGATGTACTCACGAACGATGTAGCCCTATTTCCCCATGAAATATAAACCGCCATGATGGCTGTTCCCTAAAAAAAAATCATGATCGGCACATGCACTGCCTCCGTCCATGATTTTGATTTTCAAGATGCCACGCCGAGCTGCTTCCTCCATCTTCTCTCGGCCTCGTTGCCGCCCCTCGAGTGCACCGTTCCTCCAGGCATTGGCCAGATCTCCCCTCCCCTCCATGCTTCCCCTCCCAGACCCCGGTGCGGCTTTGGATGTTGCCAGATCCGCCTCTGGCGGTTTCTGGTGGAGCAGACCGGCGCCCGTGGGAAACCTTGGCCACCTTGGCTGCCGGCAGCGGCGACGTGGCCTTTTGGCATTGCTTTCCTCCTTGGGGGCGCTACTGAGGACATCATCTCTCCACTCCGACCCATGTCCGGATGAAAACCCAAGATCCACTGCGGATCGGGCGTCGGCGGCGCCTTGTGCACCGTAGCCTTCCTGGAGGCGTCGCCAGGGACTTTGGGTTCGGATGGGAGGGTTTGCAGGTGAGGGGGCGGGGGTGTGCTGCCTCCCTTTCGACGTTCGACGACTTGAAGCAATCTTCTCCAACTAGTTGGGCGTATTTCTGTGGCGCTGCAACCGGCAGGCACGTCCCAAATTGAGGTGGTCGCACGGTGGTCACCTAGCGAAGCGAGGGCGACATTCTTCCATCTCTCGGGTGAGGTTTCTCTGGGTCCCGACGGTATGGCGCCACGAGCCATGGCGAGGGGGTAGGGACCCCCTTCGGTGCCAGAGAAGGAAGATGATTGGTTTTCCTCCTCCCCGAAGTGCTTCTCGAGCATGGTCCTTCCTCGACGGTCGGTGTTGTCTGCTTTGTTTGTTCAGGCATGTTTCTATGATGCTAGTGTGGAGTGTGCTGCCTCTTGCAAGTTGTTTTGGCAGCTTGTTCTCGGGTAGATTGGATTTGCTTTCCAGTTCGTCCCCATTGTACCAGTTACTGTCGCTTGTAAGTCGGGTTGTAATCTCCTCGGCCGGTTGTTGGCTTCGCTAATTCAAAGTTGGGCTCTTCGCGAGCATTCGTACAAAAAAAAACCCGTTGAACTCAGTTAGTAGTACAACGACACAATTTGAGAGTAACATCACCCAGCGAGCACTTAATTTTTCCTTTTAAACAAAGTGTAGAATTTATTGGCTTAAAATCAAGCATCAACATGACACAAAACACATTTAGCAATCACTGGCTTCTGCATAGTTAAGATGCATATGCCAACAATAACGCATGCACACAAAAACACCAACAAATAATAAAGTCATATCAGATCGAAACTATGCATAGGCGAGAGAAAAAAAAAAGATAAGATCCGCAATCGGCAAACGATAACAATGATCATATCAGATCCAACCATTCCATGACACCTCACAAATGGCAAGGTTGTTCAACAACAACCCTTTTAAGAAGCGAAACTATTCTTCGGACGACAGTTGACCGCATGAACTTTGAACGATAGAGGAATTAACGACGGTGTTTGATCTACGCATGTACGTCTTGATGTAATGTGCCGTCTAAAAATCATTTAGATTTTGTGGTGTGTGTAGCAGCTCTCTTTAGGAAGGAATGAAGCTCAAGCGCCATCGTCATCCGATCAAACCACCCATGCTAGAATCTAAACTTTCACCCTGAAGAACAAGTCCAAACATATCCGAACAATGCATTCAACAAAGTAACGACGAAAAAACATCATCATTGTCAGGTATAACCAATTCGGGTCAGATCTAGATTTTCACGGTGCTGGAAGTAGCTGGGCGGCTCCTCCGCGCTCTTCTCCGGCTACAAGGGCCACTCCGAGGACGATGACACCGACGATGCTGGAGGTGCCGCCAACTAGTGTGACTAGACATGGGAGGTTACCGTCCGCTACAAATTAGGTTTTCTGTAAGTTATGGTTGAATGGACGAAATATCATTCAATTTATGTAAATTCCATCGAACTATGTCCATTTGCAATAATTCTGTCTTGTTTGTCCTTTAGTTTCTTTTATTAGAGATGAAGGTTTGAGGCAAGTGTTGAATTACCGGTTCCGCATCAGTGTCCGTAGACGCGTGCACGAACAAATATATGTCCATTTCAGTGTGTTAACTATCCAGAAGTATTTTTGATGATCCCTGCTGGTTCTATTTTTGGCAGGGTGTTAACCATTTTAGGTGTACTGATAGAGCTCGTCTGACCAGGATGTTTGGCTCTCATATGCTAGTACGTACTCTACTCCAGTTGCACAGTCCCAGCTAGCCGGTTCTTACTTGGCAAGTTAAACGTAATAGTGTCAAGCCCTCGTGCTGCAATGTCAGGCACTGGCCGTCCTGGGGGGCCACGCACGCCACACCTATCCTGTAGTATTTTATTTACCACTGTCAAATCAATCAGCCGGTGAACCGAGGCATTGTTAATTCACTCGCAGCGCTTGCTGCTTTTACCTCGGCCATCTTTTCTTCGGACCTTTTCTTCCACCTCTCGAGCCGAGCATTTCACACTTGACAGGCTGAGAGGTTTGAGGATGCAGGCTGCTAGTGGTAGTTCGTCGGAAAGGGTCAGGGGCTCGCCGTCGACCATGGAGACGGGCGGCAACCAGAGCGCCAAGAAGCAGAGGCTGGATCTGGTGCTGGCCAGCCCGGCCCCGGTGAAGCAAGAGACGGTCGTGCTCGTCGCCATCCATTCCCGTATCGAGCCCCTGTACCTGCAGCCCACATCTCGCCAGCAAGACCGCCATCCGTATCGAGCCCTTGTCGCTGCAGCCCACATCTCGTCGGCGAGGTGGTCGTCCACCCCCTGTGGCCAGCGATTTCCTCATGAGCCCCTTGTCGCTGCACCCCATGCTTGCGCGGCTGCCTCTTAGACGCAGCTCACGCGTTTTCCCCAGCGCATCGTCTCCAGCTCCGGCTATTTTTCCAGCTTCCGGCGGCGAGTTGGATAATTTCAAAATGGATGCTGGAATCAGCTTCTTGTTTTGCTACAACCGGTAAATAAAAAGCTGGAACCAGCATGTAATTTTGATGCATCGCCTGGAGTGTTTTCTACAGCGACGACAGCGGCAGCCTCACTTGTTGCATCCAACAAGACAAAAGCTTCTACCGGCGAGCTTTTTTGCTACCACAGCGACCGATGGAAGTAGTGACCAGGAGATGGTTTTGAAGCAAACGATCTGTTTTCAGGCAAAGCTAGAGCTGGAACCAGCTTTTATTTTTGCTACAACCGGCAAATCAGAAGCTGAAACCAACCACAATTTTTGCTGCATCCTCGGAGTGTTTTCCGCGCTGATGGCGGAGCGCATGATTTTGTTGCAACCGGCAACCACAAAAGCTACAATCGGTGATCAATTTTGCTACAATGGCGATGGGGTGCGACAACGACGAGCTATTTTTTGCTGGAACTAGCAAAAAAAATTGCTACCACCGACGGACATTTTTGTTGCTTCCAGCAACCCGATGTAGATTCCTTCTGGCAAACTCGTCGCTTTGGGTGTTGCGACCAGCGACCGACGTTGCCGGAGCCGCGACCATCACCAGACGAGGGAGCTGCAACCAATGGGGGTAAAAGCTTGTTGCATGCAGGGTTTCGGCGAGAAATTCCGGAGACGGCGGCGACGGGGACGGCGACCGGCGGCGAGTAGGGCGACCGGTGGCCAGGGCAGCGGCGGGGACGGCGAGCGCGGCGACCGGCGGCGAGGGAGGCGATGGGTGAGCGCGCGGGGTGGTTCTTCGAGGCCGGCCGTGTGCTCGTCCATGGAGAGATGCGATATCGATCTGCTGTTTTTTTTAGAAGAGAAGTCGTCGCGCTGGGAAGAAACAAGTGGAGGAAAGAAGATCGTGCGGCTACCAATTATTAAATCACGCGGTCCTGGTGCGACCGGCCCAAAGTTGGGCTGGCGCGCCAGCGCCTATAAGCGGTCTTAGTAATAATACTTCTATTAGGCAGCTACCAGAGAAAGATTGTGAGTGAGCGCGGCATTGTCCATACCAAAATAGAATTACCATCAATTATTTTTTATAGGGCATGTCCAATTCACCTGCGTGGGTGAGTTTTTTTTATCATCACAACTTGTTACAGTCATGATCATTTGATGATTTTAAACATTTTTTAATATAAATATCAATAGAATTGATAAAAAATATTGGGTATATTTAAGTTTAGTAATCATGCAGGTCATCTTGTGGTGTGTGGATGGTATATTTTATGGAGTATTTCACAGGAGATATTTTGTGTGACACTGCTACACAAGTATTTTTCGTCGTGTATCATTATATTTATTCTATGTTGTGTCACTGTTTAACTTTGACTATTATTGTAATAGGATTATTTGACAGATTTTAGAACAAAATTAGTTGTCATTTTAGTGTAATCAGAATTGAATGATGATGATATAAGAAATCGTGACATGGAAGATGACCAAAACAACACAAATCACATGGATTGTATGATTCTTGGATAGACCCTCTGAGAAACTCAAAACATCAAATACATCATCAGAAGTTGAGCTCATCTCGCGATCATTTAGCCTTTCACCGTCTCTCAATCTAACAAACAATGACTTAATGGATGAATTTTACTTTTTTTATCAGTATGGTTGATGATGTCGCTCTACTAGAGTGAGACATAATTTTTAGTTCATTTTGAATTCCAATAAATTACTAATCTGATGTCATTATAAATGAGAGAATTCTGATATCACGGGAGTGAATGGGTGAAAATGTCTACTCTTTATCCTATTAGTTTAAATTTGAGACAAAATAAAAACATACGAGACAATGAAGAATACATGGATGTTTGTAGGGATACTAGCGCGCCACGACGTCCAACTATTCAGAGACATTCCATCTCACTATATGGATCTAAACTTTTGTATAAGTTACTATAGTCACATATTGCATTTTGCCTCATATCACCAATGTGTTCTTATTCTTGTCTTAGTCGATGTTCCAGTTATGCACGAGATAGTCGTCGTGAAAATATGGACATTGCTAAAATAAAAATTTTATTCAGAATATATGTTTTTGTTATAGATTATGATATGTGCGTTCGATCACAAATATGTCATGTTTTTAGAGATACAATTTGTGTGACATGACAACAATTTATAGCCATTTAATTTTTGGATAAATATTATTTTAATATTATATCATGTGAGCTCATTTTATTTGAGACGTGCATTGTACGTGCATGTTTACTAGTAGTAGAAAAGAAAATTGGTTTGGGTAAACCCAATAGATGAGGGAAATCCCCCCTTGGGGTTTTATTGCCCAGGGTTTACCTATCTCCTTTCTAGCCGCCTCCTCCTCCTCCAAGAAAGAAAGTTTAGGGTTCCTGCCTCTCGCCGGCGCCGGCGCAGGTCCGCCTTGTCTCCGGTGGCCCTAGGGTCATGGAGGCGTGGTGGATCCTGGCAAGGGCCGGCGGGAGGGCTCCGCTTTTAGTCGATTTTTTCAATCTTGCTAGGGTTTGTGTCCTGCTCAGGAAGACGAGACGGCGGCGGCTCCCTGAAGATGGAATAAAGGTCTCCCCGCCTAGCCCCCGTTCCGGTGATGCGTCTAGCATCGTTGGTGGGCGTGTGGAGGTGTGTCTCCGGCAGATCTATCTTTGGTGGATTTGTTCGAATCTCGTCCTTGTTCGTCTACGTTCGTGTGTCTTCGGTTTGGATCCTTCCGATCTACGTTATTTTTCATCGGCAACGGTTGCTGTTCTGGGGTGCTGGTCCTATGGGGCCTTAGCACGACGACTTCCCGACGGTCTACTACAACAAGGTGTGCCCGACTCCGGCGATGGAGGGTGATGACGGCGGCGCGCCTTCGGCTCGCTTCAGTGCTTATAGTCGTCGCTAGGTGGTCTACGAATCTGGATGTAATTTTTATTTCTTGTGTTCGTTGTACTGCCATGATTGAAGATGAATAGATTGGAAGTTTTTTTGAAAAAGAAACCCCAATAGACAAAACGCGCCCAGCAAATAGACTACTCGTGCACCAACCTTGCAAACAGAATCGTACTACTATATAACGAATTGAAAAACAGAAGTCTGATTTTGAGGAGAAAATCTCTTTTCCCAACTGCCAAGGGCCAAGCATGCTAGTACACCAAATACTTATACGGTGGTTCATTTTGCTGTTGACCGTTGCAGCTTTGCTTGGCATGGTGACAGGGACATCCGGAGAAGGAGATGAGATTTGGCTGCACCCACGAGGCTATGGCTGCACGGTGCAGCTACGGAGGACCTATGCCATTGCCATGTCCTGTCGCGCGTCATCCGGTGGCAGGCACGACCAGCGGCGCACGCCACATTTTGACTCTCTGCCCTTGACCAATGACCCATGTCCATCAATCAATCGAGTACACTTTGACTCACCTGCCTGCTTCGTTTACTGTGCGGTGGATTGCTACCTTTTTACCAGCCGTTCACTAGACAGAGGGGCGAACGCAGGCTGCTAGTTCGGCCATGGAGCTGGAACTGCCCGGGGAAGCAATAATGCAGCAGCCCAAGGAAGAGGAGGTGGTGAGAAAATTACACGTTCTTAGGCCAACTCCACCGCGCGACCCTAAACGAACGTCCGTTTTGTCCTGTTTTTGTTTGTTTGGGTAGGGATTTGGTGTCGTTTCCGGGCCTGTCCTGAGATGCGGTGGCCGTGCGTCCAGCGCGCGGACGCATCCATTTGCCCAATCCTGTCCGTCAGGGCCAAAAATGCCCAAATTTGCATCAAAACTAGTTCCAACCCAAATATTTGTCTGAAAGTTAAAATAGTTTTGCAACCCAATTGAAATTGTCTTCAATAAAATAGTTTTACAACCAAATCAAAATTGTCTTGACTGAACATAAAATGGACCAATACATCTATTGGTTGCCAAGGTGATCCCACACGTGCTCAACCAAGTCATTTTGAAGATTCAAATGAGTGTTCCAATCACGCATCTCACGGTGGAACTGGGCAAACTGTTCAAATGTGGCCGGGTCTTGGTGCAGGGGCTCAATATTTTCACCTTGATAATCAAATCCTTGGTCGAAGATACTCTCATCACGCTCGTCCTCGACGATCATGTTGTGCATGATCACACAAGCAGTCATCACCTCCCAAAGCTTCCTTTCATCCCATGACAGTGCAGGGTTTCGAACGATACCCCACCGGGATTGAAGCACACCAAAAGCACGTTCCACATCCTTTCTAACACTCTCTTGCATTTGGGCAAATCTCTTTCTCTTCTCATCTAGGGGTTTCGAGATTGTCTTCACAAAAGTTGATCACTAAGGATATATACCATCTGCTAGATAGTATCCCTTATTGTAATGGTGGCCGTTGATCTCAAAGTTGACAGGTGGAGAGTGGCCTTCTGCAAGCCTCGCGAAGACTGGTGAACGCTGCAGCACGTTGATCTTCATCATCCGACGACGAATCGTCCGATGAACAAAGGAAGTGATGGAAGAAAAACTTGTCTCCACTGTCCATACCTTTGTGGGCAAAATGCCGAACACCTTGAGGTCATGCTGGCGAATAGGCCGCGATGATCACCGCGACGTAGCAAGGGTGGTTGCCGGCCGGCTACAGGCCGATCTGGAGCTCTCGTCGGAAGCTGCCGAGGCCGTCGTGGTGCGTCGCCGGCGGTCCTGTCCCCTGTGCGGCCGGCAAAGACGGCGACGGCCAAACCTCCGATCGACGGCCAAAACTACGGCCAAAGCACGAGCGTGGTGGCGGCCATGTTGCGAAGTGGTATGGTAGGGACGGCCGGAGGCTGCGCGGTGGGGAGGCGGCCTGAGAATAGCAGCGGCGTCGGCGGCTGGGCGGGGCGGAAGAGAGAGGGTGGAAGCGTTGGGAGCGGAGGGACTGCTAGTGTCCCCGACAGGCAGGCCATTGGGGGGACAAGAGCGTGTGTCCAGGCCGTCCGCGCGCGTCCGTTTCACCCCAAACCGAGCGCAACTTTGGGCTGAGGATGGGTCGAAAACGGACGAAATCCGGGCATTTGTCCGTTTGAGGCCGTGCGCTGGGCCGCGCTATTCGTCCGTTTTACCCCAAACGGACGGGGCGGACGGGATAGGGTCGCGCGGTGGAGTTGGCCTTAAGACTCAGGCGCACTGTCCGCCGGCTATTTAAACTCCAGCTTACATACCCGCATTCATTTCTTCTCTCCACACCACATCTGCTATGGCCTTTCGAGCTCCAAAGCCCTTTGAAATAGCCTCTCGTTCGAGCAGCAAACGAAGATCGGCGCCATTGCTGCCGGTTGTTAGGCCGACACGCAGCCGGAGGCAGACGTCCTAGTGAAAGACGCGGCCGACGATGTGCCGGTACCGCCCTCCTTGCCGGTCCATGCCAGTGTTACCATGGACGAGGCCCGTGCTCACTACAATGATAATATGTTGGCCGAGCAGGAGGCCACATTTCGGCAGGTGCAGGCCGACCAGGAGTACAACCTTTGCCTCCTCGATGAGCACCAACGCGCGGAGGAGCAACTCGCCGCCAGCACGATCATCGTGAAGCTTCAGTTCATGAATCCCATGGCATGGGGAACGGGTGCCGCCGGTCATTTTGGCTAGGTTTAGAGTCCGATCTAGGTCAAATATGTCAAAAATCTTAAGGTTTTATGTAAAAATTACCAAAGTTTTAACGAGATTCATCTGGTTTGTTTAAATATGCATGTACGCGGCTAGCTTTGAATGACCGGCTTCTGTATCAGAGCTCGTTGACTGGTCCTCCCCCCTTCCCACTGTCCCGTCGACGGATGGTGTGTCCGGTTTGCGGGTCAGCGTTGGAGACACCCTTAGTCCTTCTTTTGGGCTTGATGGCGGTGGCGCATGGAGCCATCACCCTTTTGAGGGCATCGTCGCGGAACCTCGGTCCCTCTCGGTGGCAAATGGCCTACGGCGTCGGGTTTGCCTCCCCCGGGGTACCGCACTCTAGTCTCTGGAGTGGGTTGCATCTGTTTATCTCCTATCCTGTAGATGGGTCCCCGTGGTGCTTGTTCTCAGTCCTTCTTGTCCCCTGGTTGGAGCGGCTATCCATGACCCAAAGTGAAGGGGCTATCGCTACGGTGAGACGGCCCCCTCCGGAGGTGGCTCGTTGTATTCAGATCCTAGGTGTTCAGTGGGTTCTCATGGGGACTCGACTTGGACCCTCTTTAATAGTCTTGGTTGTAGTTTGTTAGGGGTGGACTCTCTTTGTTTTTATTGCTGAGTGTTGGGTTTGTGGCACTTGTGCAATAGTTTGCAGGTACTGTATATTAGTGAGGGGGTAACTTAATTGGTAACTTAACACATCTCAAGACAATTTTGCTTATGTGGCATGTTACCCAAGCGATGGGCCCAGTAACTGAAGCTTCGTGATGGTCTTGCCGGCGGCGAGTTGCTCCTCCATGGGCCGGCGCTCATCGAGGAGGCAAAGATTGTATTCCTGGTCGGCCCGCTCCTACCGGAACGTGGTCTCCCGCTCGGCCAACATCTTGTCGTTGAAGTGAGCACGGGCCTCGTCCATGGTAATGCTGGCATGGACCGGCGAGGAAGGCGGTGTCGGCATCGTCGTCGGCCGCGTCTTTCATTGGGACGTCCGCCTCCAGCTGCCTGTCGACCTGACAGTCGGCAGCAATGGCGCTGAACTCCGTCTTGAAGCTCGAAAGGCCATAGCAGGTGGAGTGTGGAGAGAAGAAATGAAGGGGACGATGATGAATGCGGCCATGTCCGTGCGCCTCAGTATTCAAGAACGAAACGTGTAATTTTCTCACAACCTCCTCTTCCTTGGGCTGCTGCATTATTGCTTGACCGGGCAGTTCCAGTTCCATCTCATGTCTGATGTCTCTCTCTCTAGTGAACGGAAAAAGGCAGCAACCGACTGCACAGTAACGAAGCAAGCAGGTGAGTCAAAGTGTACTCGATTGATTGATTGATTGTTTGATTGATGGACATGCACAGTAACGAAGCAAGCAGGATGACGCGCGACAGGATATGTCATAGGTCCTCCGTAGCTGCACCGTGCAGCCATAGCCTCGTGGGTGCAATGCAAAGCTGCAACAGTCAACAGCAAAATGAACCACCATATAAGTATTGGGTGTACTAGCATGCTTGGCCCTTGGCAGTTGGGAAAAGAGATTCAGTTCTCCTCAAAATCAGACTTCTGTTTTTCAATTCGTTATATAGTACGATTCTGTTTGAAAGGTTGGTGCACGAGCAGTCTATTTGCTGGGCGCGTTTGTCTATTGGGTTTACCCAAACCTGTTTTTCTTTTCTACTATTAGTAAACATGCACGTACAATGCACGTCTCAAACAAAATGAGTCAAATGATATAATATTAAAATAATATTTATCCAAAAAATTAAATGGCTATACATTGTTTTTATGTCACTCAAATTGTATCTCTAAAATTGTGACATATTTGTGATCGAACGCACATATCATAATCTATAACAAAAACATATATTCTGAATCAGATTTTTATTTTAGCAATGTCCATATTTTCACGACGACTATCTCGTGCATAACTGGAACATCGACTAAGACAAGAATAAGAAAACATTGGTGATATGAGGCAAAATGCAATATGTGACTATAGTAACTTATACAAAAGTTTAGATCCATATAGTGAGATGGAATGTCTCTGAGTAGTTGGACTTCGTGGCGTGCTAGTATCCCTACAAACATCCATGTATTCATCATTGTCTCGTATGTTTTTTATTTGTCTCGAATTTAAACTATTAGGATAAAAGTATACATTTTCACCCATTCACTCCCGTGATATCACAATTCTCTCAATTATAATGACATCCGATTAGTAATTTATTGGAATTCTACGAGACGCGTGCCCTCGCCGTGGCGCTGAGCCTCGGACCGCCGCTAGTGCCCATGACGTGTGTCAATGGCGTCGGCGTGCCAACCGTGGAGAAGCTCGTCTACCCGGGCCCGGGCGGCCTTGGCGCGGCCCCGGAGGCGGTGTACAGAGACGGAGACGGTGTGGTGAACCTGGCGAGCATACTTGCGCTTGACACGGTGATGGGTGGACAACCGGGGCAGGAGTACTACAGGTCCATCAGGATTACCAATATGTCCCACCGCGGCGTAGTCTCGGATGCTCTCGCCCTCGACCAACTGCTCCGTGTGATTCTTGACACCGCTTCACCCGCGCCAGACACGCACGCCATTTAGTGGAAAGAATTGAGCCGCGGCGACCACTTTTAGTACGTACAAACTTATCATCAGACACATCGCCCGCTACCTGAGTTTTTTGATCCGGTTTTCCGTGCCAACTTCATATACTTTCTCCTACTTAATGAATTGCCATAGCTTATAAGGGCATCTCTAATCGCGAACCGTCAAAACGCATGCATACATGACGTAGCTGTCGGGACACAGTTTCTCATCCAACGCGATACCCCATCAGTCCGTTGACCCATTTGGGTGTTCGAAATCCGGCAAATCCAAAGCAAACTTGGGGGCTTTTCGCGGTCCGTTTGGCCAATCAAAAACCACCACATACCATTTCTACTCTGCGTCCATTCGGGATGGCTAGCATTTTGCGAAAGACATTGTGCTAATTACGGTAGAAGGCTAGTTTTTGACGGAATATAGTATGTTGATTGGTACTACCTCCGTCTAGGTGAATAAGTCATTCGCGCAGATTTTACGGAAGCTATAGAAGTACCATAATTAGTAGCCTTTCGCCAAACAAAGGGGTGAAGCATTCCTACCCTTGTTCAGCTGCATTGGTACGATTCACAAACTGCATACTTCACTCTGCTGCTAGTTATACAAAACAGAATATACTCTGGTGCAGTGCACTCAGGTCAAATACAACTCAGTAGCTGCATTACTACTACTATTTAGGTCATTTGTTCACAACATCTCTACCCTTTCTTACCTGCATTTCTACTGAATTGAACTGATCACAACCTATCTAGAACCAGTTAACCACCAGAAGCCAGAACAAGCCATGTAGCTTAACAAGGAGGCCTACACAATTCATAGTCTCATACACTCATACTACAAATCATCCATAGCTTAGCTGCTCTACTACTGAATTAAACTGTTCATCATACATCTACTGCTACTTAACTATCAGAATTCAGAACAACCCATCTAGCTTAACATGCGCATACTTCACTGCACCCTCCTCGGCGTCCGGGCCTGCGGTGTAGCGGACCTGGCAGCGCCGCCGGCAGCGGCAGGTGGGATCAGATCAATCCGGACGCTGAGCATGAGCGTGTCGCCGGAGAGCAGCTCCTGAGGCACCGCCAAGAACATCCCCTGCCCGGGCGCCGGGGCGCCGGTGGACAGCGCGCTGCTGCTCACCGCCGAGGCCATGAGGACCAGGTTGTCCTTGCCGTCGCCCGCCGGGCGCTCCACGGACAGCTTGCACCGGAACTAGGGCGCCGCCTCGGCCTCCCCGTTCGGCCTGACGCAGAGCAGCGACACGACGGTGGCCGCGAGCGGGCCCAGGGACAAGAGGAACACGCTGCCGTCCTCGTCCCCGACGAGCGCGTGCCAGCGGTGCGACAGGGAGAAGCCGAGGTTCCAGGGCCGGCCGTAGCGGACCGTGACGGCGGGGCGCTGGTGGCCGGCTGCGAAGTGATCGAGGAGCATGGCGCGGGAGCCCACGAAGGCGCAGCCGGGCTCCGGGCAGGAGCAGGGCGCGCACTGGCACGCGCGCTGGTGGTCCGCGGCCTTGTGGTACACCACGTAGCGCTCGCAGCCGAACGCCCTGTAGGGGCAGGGCACGTTGGCGGCGCCGACCACCGCGTCCAGCTCAGTTTGCCACGCCTAAACATAGGCAGGTGTGACGCGCCACAAAGTGTGGCGGCTAAAACGAGTGCCACACCTTAAGCAAAAAAATCTACAGCAAAATCCTCTTCCAGCTGTGGCAAGTCTAACCTTAGTAAAGAACCAAACATGTATCTAGAAAGATGTGGCACGCCACTTTGGCGTGGCTAGCTAAGGCTGGCAACCAAACAGCCTCTTAATGAGGAGGAAGGAGCCCGTAACCCTCTGTGATCCGTGTGTAGCACTTTCGTAGTTGCACAGTCCAGCTAGCCGGTTCTTACTTGGAAGTTGGCAAGCTAAACGTAACAGTGTCAAGTCCTCGTGTACGAGGCTATGGCTGGACCTACTGCAATGTCAGGCACTGGCCGTCCTGGGTTGCCACGCATGCATGCCACACCTATCCTATATTTTATTTAGCACTGTCAAATCAATCAACCGGTGAACCGAGGCATTGTTAATTCACTCGCAGCGCTTGCTGCTTTTACCTTGTTCTTTTACCTCGGCCATCTTCTCTTCCACTTCCACCTCTCCAGCCGAGCATTTCACACTTGACAGGCTGAGAGGTTTGAGGATGCAGGCTGCTAGTGGTAGTTCGGTGCAAAGGGTCAGGGGCTCGCCGTCGGCCATGGAGAGCGCCAAGAAGCAGAGGCTGGATCTGGTGCTGGCCGGCCCGGCCCCGGTGAAGCAAGAGACGGTCGTGCTCGTGCACGAGCCGGGCGAGATCGTGCCGGCGATACAAGCCCCGACGAAGGAGGTCTTTCTCAAGATGGACCTCACCGTTCTGCAGTGTCACTTGTGCTCTGGCCCCTTGAAGCCGCCCGTCCACCAGGTAAGGTTCCACCATGCATATCCCATCCCCGTCGATTCCTCTATTTCTTCCGTTCACCTGACCGTGGGTTTCTTGACGCAGTGTTACGCTGGGCACCTGGCATGCGGCGACTGCCGCGGTGAGCGCCCCGGGAACAAGCGGCAGTGCCATAAGTGCGAGCGTGGCGGCGGCTTCGACGTCCATAACACGGCGATGCACGCCGTGGTCTCCGCGGCCAGGGTCGAGTGCGCACACCACGTCAGCGGGCTCTTCGTCACCTACCACGAGCTCGAAGACCACCAGGGCGCGTGCCCGCTCGCGCCCTGCAAGTGCCCCGTGTCCGGCTGCGGCTTCGAAGGCCCACCGCGGGCGCTCCCCCACCACCTCACCGCCGTCCACCCCATGCCCGTGCACACAGTTCAATACGGCAAGGTGCTCCAGCTCGAGGTGCCCGTGTCAAACCCGGGGCGCCTACTCTTCGCGGAGGAGGATGGCCACGCGTTCCTCGTGGTCGGTGCCGCTCTCGGTCCGAGCGCACTTATCGCCGCACTACACGGCCAAGGTGTGGGTGAACGGGCCCCTTGCGGCGGCCAACGGCAGGATCGACACCGTCCGGGCGGAGTTCCAGGTGACAAGTAGCAAGGAGCCCGACGTCGTCGCCGTGGAGAAGCTAATCTTCTTGACGGTGCCGCCCGAGATGCTTGTAGTTGTTGGGGACGCACCGTCCAGGACGGTTTTGCTCCGCATTCGCATTGACAAGAACAAGATCACCTCCTGAATGATTCCATCAAGTTTGGTCTTCTAGTGGTTCTCCTTAGTAGTATATGGTAATGCAGGGTTTAATTTGGTTTACTTTAGCTCAAGAGAAGATGGATTTTGATGGTGATGCAGCAGTTAATTCGACATTAGCTTAGCTGCTGCCTGCTGTGTCGATCGATCGGCACCTCACACGTCTCCATCGTACTAACAAGGAAGGAAAGAAAGAAAAGAAAAAAAGGAATCGCATGCATTCGCTGGCGCTGCTGCGACTGGTCGCATGTAAGTAAAAAAGAGATCCACGCATGCTAGTTTGGTGGCCCTGGACTGGAATTTTTCTTTTTGGAAAGGGAAACGTTTGGAATTTGCGGCAAGACGCACGCCACCGCTTGCCTTAATTCCTCGCGTCAACACAACACAACGGGAGGGAGTGACCCATGCATTGCCTCCGTCCATGATTTTTTCTATTTTCTTTTAGGACCGTCCATGGTTTTTTATTTTCAAGATGCCATGCCCAACTGCTTCCCTTCCCAATTCGCTCCGGTCAGCGCTTCCCGCGGAGCATCCATTAACATGAAGCATGCATGCATGGTCCTTCCGTTACCTATCTCACAAACATGGCACAACATATGTATGCCACTTGTTATGCATGTGCACTCCAATTCTACACGTTACAATAGCACATGCGTGCACGTACGTACCTACCTGCTGCAACAAATCGTACGTACGTGCGCGCACTCCCTCCTCCATCTTCCCTACATGCATGCTACTCCCTCCTTTACAAATACGCTCTTATTCTTATATTAGGACACGGAGGGAGTAGCTAGCTAGCAAACCGAATGCATCTCCCAGTCTAGCTAATGACAGTGCTCGACAAAAAAAAATATTTACTTTTTCGGGACACACGACCAACATGCTTTTCATCTCTCAACCGCGTGCCTCAATTCACGCCTGCTCGTGCTCCGCAAGCCCCCAGCAAACCATCGCTTCCAGCAGACGCGCTATAACCCCGCGCGCGGCATATTTGGTTCGGCGCGGCATTTGTGAAGCCGTTGACAACACCGTAAGGTAATAAAAAACTTGATTTCCACAATACTCATGCGGTGGCTAGGAAAGATGTGGAGAGAGCGTTTGAGATTTTACAAACCCAATTTGCTATTGTGAGAGCAGCGGCTAGATTTTGGGATCAAAAGATCCTTTGATACATCATGAACGCTTGTGTGATCGATCATGCATAACGTGTGTCAACGGCGTCGGCGTGCCGACCATGGAGAAGCTCGTCTACCCCGATGAGGGTATGGACGAGGCCCCGGAGGAGGTGTACTACGGCGACGGCGATGGCGCCGTGAACCTGGCGAGCATACTTGCGCTGGACACGGTGATGGGTGGAGACCCGAGGCAGCAGGAGCACTACAGGTTCATCAGGATTGCCGGTATGTCTCACCGCGGCGTCGTCTCGGGTGCTCTCGCTCTCGACCAGCTGCTCGCTGTGATTCTTGACGACCCGCGCTAGATACTCACGCCATGCAGTGAAAAGAATTGAGCCCAATTTTGTAATAAAAAACAAGATATCGTCGGGAAGTGGCTCGATATAAATCAAGATATCGTCAAAGTAGACAACCAGTTTCTTTCCAATTAAAGTGCATGTAACTTCACCCATTCATCTCATCAAAGCAAATCACTTTGATGAAACCGTGGGTTTTTTTTTTTGCGAGGAGATGAAACCGTGGTTGTTACTTTCGAATTTCATTGACATTTGGAAAGGACAAGTGCATTGCACTGGATCTGAGGAGAAAAACTAAGGAGTTCTGACCGTCATGAGAAGCTCACAGATCTTTCTTAGCATCCCGACCTATATCACTTGACTTTTAGATTGGATTTTCCGATAGTCTTTATTTTCTGATTGGAATATACTCCCTCCGTCCCAAAATATTTGCATGTTCATGAGTATAAAAAGATTTTGGTCTATAGGATCCTTTGTTAAAAGGCCAAATCCATTCATCTAGAGTGGGTTTCTTAGCCAACGAGCCTAGTTAATGATGACAGGCAACCCGTTTGAATGCGGTAGATATTTGTCCCATCCCGTCCAGTTACGTTGCTCTAGCATCGAATAGGTGTGGATACCGGAAGTGGCACGGGTGGCGCTCTTGGCCGGCGCATCGCCTCAATATGAGCACCAGTGAGATGCCGCGTCCTCTCTAGGCGGGCATGAATGTAGCGCCGGCGCTCTATAGAGGCATGGATGCGCGGCAACCGCTCGCGTGGCAAATTGCGACGGGGTCCATTAGATACTCCATGAATTTTGACATATATGGTCTTTTGTCCTCTCCAACTTTTCCAAAAATACGAGTTCATATACATTTTGAATGAAAGTATAGTCCTTATGTTCTTATTTTACCATCCGTAAGTTTCGAATGAAAATTTCTTTGGAGGTGTATGTAAAGTAGACCATAGCAAAATTCCTATGGTCTTGATTCCTAAAAACCGATCAAGTTTTATAGGAAAATTCTCAATAATTCTTATGGAATTTAATCGAACGAAGGTGGCCCTAACTTTTTATCTTTGAACTGGAAATCTCATTCCATTAACCAACATGCCCGAGCACGATCGCTGGCAGCGAAACATTAACTCTTTTTATTCTGACTCCATGGAGTACTCACCTTGCGCCTTTTCAGACAGCAAATTCCGAAAATAGAGAAATATAAAAGCGTATCATTGCATTGTCATGGTCTGAATCCCGACCATGAATAAATAAGGAAAGGTAGCTCAAGAATTCTGAGATTAGACATTACTCCTTTTCTACAAAAACTGAACCTGGTTTTTTTTATTAGATCGACAGAACATTGGACACAATTAAATTTAGGGTAAATAAATAAACCCATGGACGACACAAAAAACGCCAAACTCATGTCGATAAGATGATCACCTCCCTTCCGCCTCCGGGTCACCCGAGCGACGGCCGGAAGCGGAGAGGAGACGAGATTGTTTTTTCTTTTTTCTCGTAAATTCCCCGTCAAGTCAGCCCCAATGACAGGGATTTGCATGTTTTTTTGTACTTTCGTCCAAAAAATATTTGATCGCCTGTCCTGACATTGTCGGTAAATGTAAATACGATTTGTTTAGGCTTAGGCACACCATTCAACCAAAGCACCCGTCCAGACAGTCAACTTACACTAGTACGTTAAACAGTAAAAACAGACATCTCCTGACAACATTGGTGGTACTAGTAGTTAAATGTAGATGATTTGTTTTGGCTAAGCACATTTTTTTTAATATTTAGTGATGAACGAACCCGCTGCACTCCTAAGTTGCAAGCAAAGTTTTCTCCATCAACCAAGCGTCTTCTCTTTAGGAACTGCTGAAAAAATCTCGTACAAAATTCAGGACCGTAATAAAATTGCGACTCTAGTGTAGAATGCAGCAGCTGAATCAAGCCGGCTTAATGTTTAATTAATTTTATTTTATTTTAAATATGCATGTATTCTTCTTCTTTTTTCGCGCCGTCAAAATGGACCGGTTCCAGCGTTGGGCGCATGCGCCGACCCAAACGCGGAAGCGGACGTTCGTGTCCGCCTGACCGACCCAAACGGACAAAAGGCGGACAAAATCGCCGTCCGTTTGGGTCGGCCCGTTGGAGGTGTTCTTAGGTTATAGCCATAGTAAAAAAAAAATGCCAACCATTGTAACAATTAAAACAGCTCAGGTTTCTCCCATCACAAAAGCAATCAGCTTGCCAATGCGTGGGTGGCATCCAAAATGCTGCTGCGGTGCTTTTTGGTGAAGACCGAGGGGAGCAAGCAGAGATATGACCCTCGCCCAGCTTGCCAATGCCTCCTCACCACGCACCAACGTACGATTCCCTGCCACACAAGAGCAGTGGGCAAAGCAAAAGCAAAGCTGATGTGATCCGATCCGATGCAACAAGAGCGCAGCAGCACTGCACAGTTATGGCGTAGCACAGGAGTACAAGTAGCCAATTGGCCATTCACGTCAAGGACCCAACTTTCTTCTTTTTTTTTTCTTTTTTGGCCACGCATCGGAAAATACTTATCAAAGAAATCGAATGTATCTTGAGTATTTTAGTTCTACATACATTCATATTTATCCTTTCCTCGATGAGTATTTCCAAATGGAGGGAGTATGAGTTACTCGTTCCACAAAATATGTGTCGTGTGTTCTCCGTTGATCCTAGCCGTCAGCACACATAAATCCTTCACTCCGCCCCTGTCCATGTAGCCCCCACCACCCTCCCAATTCGACAGTGGCGGCCCGTATTCATACACCCAGCATGCCGCCCTTCTTCTGTTTGTCACTGAGATGGCAGTGGTTGCCCATGCTCGGGCCTCGGCCTTGGCATCGAGGCCATCACCGCGCAGCCAACGATGGATTCAGAGTTTCCAGGTTCGAATCCATTGCCTGCCAAGTTAGAGTAGACCGGAGAAGAGATCATCCAAGAGAAGCTGAAGGGCCATAGCGGAGTGGCTATGGGTTCTGGGTGCGGATAGGAATGAGATATTTACAGGGTCGGGGTGGCCCGCCACGACGTGGCGGGCGCATCCGGTCAGCCTCAAATCCGCCCCTGCTATGGGCTGGTTTTGGAGGGTGACGATTTTTTACTAGACTGTCCGCTCGAACGCTTGGGGTGAGTGGGTGGAGTTTGAGGGGTCCGGTTGTAGATGCTCTTAGGTCACAGGTTCAAGTCTCACGCAACGTGTGACATTTCTTTTCCTATATTGTGTTAGGTTGGCAGTGTTACGAAAAGTCCACAGTAAAAATTAGTTAATTTGCGAGCGGTCATAGGTACACTGACGTGGTAGTCACGTGGCCGATTTTCTCCCTTCCGAATCAGTTTCCTCTTTATTTGATCAAATGAACGAGTTTGAAATCAATCAAGTCTCGAGTTGTTGTTATCCAAAGCCTGCAAATCAATTTGAGTTCATTGACTAATGGTGCATTTCACTTCTATGTTCGTGCGTAGGGAGAATGCTAGGGTGAGTGTTTTGACTTTTTCTTTTAAAAAAAGCTGGTAACAATACTCCCTCCGATCCATAATAATCGTCGCGATTTTAGTTTAAATTTGCACTAAAACCACAAGAATTATTACAAATTGAAGGGAGTATTAAATTTCTGTTGGAACAAATAGAAAGGTCATTTTGCCATAATATGGGGGAAAAAATTAAATTTCGCATGCTCATGCAAAGCAGAAACAAATTTATGGGTACGTAAAGCACAAGTTACTTTCAAAACAGAACAAAGATCTCGACGGGGTTAGCACGATTTCACCGAATGTCGCCATTAAAAGTTCACTGGTAATACTACATCTTGATTCTTGAATGGTTTAATTCAGCTGGATCTCAGCAAGGAATATTGAGAGCAGGAGCTGATCGGAATGCATCCCATCAGTCCGACCACGGCGAGCTCTTGTCGATGCGCACGTTCAGGGCCACCTCCATCTCCATGCCACCCCCGCCCGCTCCGGGGACCAGGTACATCGACGGCACCGCGAGGAACGTCGGCTCGCCGGCGGCGACCACGGCGCCGGGCGAGGTACTGCTCCTCATCTGCATCTCCACCAAGACAATGTGTGTCTCCGGCAGATCTATCTTTGGTGGATTTGCTCGGATCTCGTCGTTGTTCGTCTCCGTTCGTGTGTCTTCGGATTGGATTTTTCTGATCTACATTATTCTTCATCTGCGGCGGTTGCTGCTCTGGTGCGCTGGTCCTACGGGGCCTTAGCACGACGACTTCCCGACTGTCTACTACAACAAGTTGTGCCCGACTCCGGCGATGGAGGGGCGATGACGGCGGCGCGCCTTCGGCTCGCTTCAGTGCTGGTAGTTGTCGCTAGGTGGTCTACGGATCTGGATGTATTTTCTATTATTTCTGGTATTCGTTGTACTGCCATGATTGAAGATGAATAGATCGGAAATTTTCTCGCTAAAAAAAAAAAAGACAATGTCCGTCTTGCCGCCGTTCGACGCCGCCAGGTTCGCCCACATCTTGCACGTGAACAGCGGCCGGGTCGCCGCGCTCGGCCTGGCGCACACCACGGACACGGCGGACGCGGACGCGCCGAGCGCGCCCACGGTCAGGAAGAACACGCGGCCGTCGTCCTCGCCGACGAGCAGCAGCCGCGGCGCCGACTCGGGGACCTGGACCCGGCTGACCTTTCCGTACTGGAAGCTGCGCACGGGCACGGCGTGGACGGCGTCGAGGTGGCCGGCGAGCAGGGGCGTCGCGCCGACGAAGTCGCAGCCCGGCTCCGTGCAGCGGCAGGGCGCGTGCGGGCACGCGCTCTGGTGCTCGCCGGCCTCGTGGTAGGTGACGTACCTCTGGCAGCCCGCGTTGGGGCACTCGATCCTGATCGAGGACACGACGGCGTCCAGCGCGGGGCAGGGGCCGAAGAGCCCGCCGCCGTCCACTCACGCCTTGCACCGGCCGCAGGGCAGCCGGGCGACGCAGACGCCGCAGGCAAAGTGGCCGCCTTGGCACTGCGCACACAGATCGGAGCCCGTCGGTAAACCGGCGCGTCTTCTGAAGGAAAGAATCCGGAAGAAAGAAGGGAGCAGCGGAAGAACCTGGAGGACGGGGGGCTTGAAGGGGAGGGTGCAGAGGGGGCAGTGAAGCACGCACATGTCGATCTTCACCACGAGCCCCACTCTCGGGCTGTGCTCCGCCGCCGCCGCGAGCATGGCACCTCCGTCTCCTCCTTTGGCCTCCGCCTCGTGCGGGCCGAGCTCTTGCTTCACGGAGTGGCTGTTGGGCGGCTCCAGCCGCGCCTTCTTGGCGCTCTCGTCGGCCTTGTCCATCGGCGACGGCGACGGCGAGCTCCTGCTCCTCCCCTCGGCGGGCTTGAAGGAGAGAAGGACGTGGCACAAGGCGCATGCATGCAGTTGAAGTCATGGAGGTGTGCTTCGGATCCTGCTCCTGCTCCGCGACCCGATTTTCCCTACTTACGTGCGCTCCGCTTTTTTTTCTTTCCCATTCTTCTTTTTTTTTTTTTTGCAATTTTTTTGTCTTAACGACCGACTCAACTTGCAACGATTTGGATGTGTAGTGTCGCACGTCAAGTTACACGGCCAAGGAAGGATTTAAATTCCGATCGACTGCCAACCTCTCTGCTGCCGATGGGCCGCCGGTCTCCTTCCTGTCCTCTGTTGTTGACGCCGACCTCCTCGACCTCGATCCACCATATAATCTGAACCATGCATGCAGCCATCCATCGACGTCCATCCACATCGAAGAGACGCCGGTTAGCCATCCGGTCACGGATGATACACTATGGAGTGGCATGAATCCGCGCAAGGATTTTAGAGCACACGTGCGCCGGGGGCTTTGGGTGGGATCGTGCAGCCGGACGCCAACGTGGCACGTGTCCCGACATCCGCAAACATCCCTTGATTTTTACTTCCGGTTTGTTTGCGGGAATTAGGACGCCAGGGCTAGGCCGCATACATTTGATGCACGACGATGGATGACAAAAAGGAGTGTCCAGGCCCAGGTGTTCCGGACGTTTAGGGGTGTTTTGGCGCGCGACGTAGGAGGCACCCTAAAGTTCAAATTTGAATGAAGATTCTAAGCTAACGTATCCATGACGGGTCCAATGCGACTCTTGTTCTTCCTGTGTATTGGAATGTCATTTCAAAACAAATTCGGGTCCGACTTCCACTCACCTTCCCGCTTTTTAGGCTCAGAAAAAGAAAAAAAAACTCTAGGAGTGCTTTGGTCCACTACTGCTCATGAGTTTTAAATAAAAACTATTGTGAAAATAAGGTAAGAGGGAGAGGAGAGTATCTTGACCCAAATGAGGCATCTCTCCTCCGTTGGATCTGGCAAATGGTTGAGATAGACCGAAGAGACGGATCAATCCGTTGGACCAATGAGCATCGGGTAATCCTAGGCACAAGCAAGCGAGGAGAGTAAAAATATGAGAAGTTCAAACGAGATGAGCATCCATCAATTGACCCCGCCGTAATATTTTCAGCGGGCTCGTTCAAACGAAACGGACACGACAAGTCCAAACGCAAATGAGCGCGCGCTCTCGGTCCCGATATATTTGGAGTAGATATTTGTTTCGTTCAAAAACTATCTAAAAAAAGATAATGTCGTTAGAAACAAAACAAAACAAAAGAAAAGAAGAAGGCCCACCAAAGCTACCCCACCCAAGTCCCCAAAACAAAGCAGCGCAGGGCAGGGCAGTAGCCCGCCACCGATTCCTCTCCTCAATCCACCCGCCGCCGCCGCCGCCGATTCCTCTCCCCAATCCAGCCACCGCCGCCGCCGTCGCCACCGATTCCTCTCCCCAATCCAGCCACCGCCGCCGCCCCATCGAGGATCTCATCTCCCCGCAGCCCCACGACGACCTCCGTTCTTCTTCTTCCCTCCTCAGCGACAGCGCCCTGAACCCTAGCCCCTCACTTCCACTTCCGGTGACCAAGGCCAAGGGTCGACTGCGCCCACCAGCGGCGGGACGGAGGCCCACCCCGTCCAATCTCTTCTCTCTATGGGGCGTGCCACATGGGGGAGCGGCGGCATCTCTAGACGCCCAAGGTACGCCCTGCTCCATACTTCTCCATTCCGCAAGGCCATAGCTTGCATTTCATGTGCTTGCTTCCTTCCTTGGGCAGATTGCGCTGCAGATCCGACTCCGACTCCGCGCACGACCACGATCCTTGCCGGCTTGTCTCTCCATCTCCTCCCGGTAAGAAATTCCGCTATCTCAACCCTGTTAGTCCTGCCTCGCACAGGTACTCGCGGCAACTTGGGTGCTTTTTCTCCTCCTGATTGCGAATCTATGCAGTCTTGGTCTAGGGTTTGCGAGAATCGCAGCGGTAGATAGGACCCACTGATTCATGTGCGTGTGCTTCTTGTTCAGTCAGGTTCCTACATTTTCCGGTCGGCGGCGAATTTGGATCGGTCAGGCGTAGAAATTAACTTATTTGTCTCAAAAGTGGAAAGTTTCTGTCAGTTTCTAGAGTGCAAATTGCAGAACGATTTTTGTTTGTTTGTTTTTGTTTGCAAACAATCATGCTTACGAGACCGCACAGCTTGTCTCTCCATCTCCTCCTGGTAAGAAATTCCAGCATCTCAACTCTGCTAGTTCCGCCTTGAGATGCTGTCAACGCTAGCGACATGGGCTCTTCTTCTGCTCCTTATGATTGCGAAGCTGTGCGGCGAAAATCGCAGCGGAAGATAGGATCCACGGATTCGTATACGCGTGGTTCTTGTTCATTTAGGTTTGTCCCGGGCAACGTAGGATGGCCTCGGGTTAGAAGCACCATCTGCCTCCCCCCTCTCTCTATCTTCCTCTCCCCACGGCAACGTTTGCTCTTGCTTTTTTTGTTGGAGAGACGGAACGCAATGATGGGCAACATGACACTCAATTTTGGCATCGACCGACCGTCTCCGGACGAACGCACGCTACCACGGCTCCGGTCGCGTCGATCCAAAGGGGACATCACGTGCAACTCGTGTTCGCCCGATCGGTCTCCGTGCCGATTCGACCAATCACGTCCTCGTAGGGGTTGGAAATTTCGTTTCCCGCCGAAAGTTTGGTCTCCCGCTTGAAGTACCGTCTCGCGCCCGTTCCTCATATTTGGTTCCCTCCCTTTTGTATTTTTTTTTGGTTTTTATTCTCGGGGTGTCGGGGAGACGCCGTGGAAATGGTGAACAATAGCACACCCAAATTTGGCATGGCGGCGGAATTTTCCCGCCCAAAATCACGAAAAAGTGACCACGGCCGCGAGTGTCTCAAAGCGGTCCGCGAGGTGTAAAAACGGGTATGGGAACGTAGCATGGAGTTTGGTGGCCCCCAACTCCAGGGTGGTGTCGAAAATTAGGGGCAAAACGGGTATTCCTAGGTTTGTCCCGGGCAACGTAGGATGGCCTCGGGGCAATGTATTGTGGCATGCCCGTCTGTTCCAGCAAAGGATGAGTAGAGTAGCCAAGCCACAAGAAGATGTTTGTTTTCCGTCCGGCCCGGCCTCACGTGTGCTGGGATGAATCACACGCAGTATCTTATTTTGTTTATCTTTCTTTCTTCTTGTTGGCCAACGAATAATTAAACGTTCTGTGTAGAACCGAATCCAAAAATACAAAGCAAAAAACATACCTACTTTCCATCCATCCAAATCCAAAGGCGCCTCACACCCCAAAAAAAAAAAACGGCTAACAACATCCAGTAGAACAGTTGGGCCTGGCTGGGCTTTTGACCAGCCCCTTACGCTTTCTACCTGAGCCACGCCCAGACTCAGGCCATAGCCTAAAAAACAGCCAATAGTTAGGCAGAAAAGCTCTGGACTTGTCTTTCTCGCAAAACATCCAATTTCGCTTGATTTTTCCAGGCGGCGCCTCGTCCCAGGCAGGTTCTCCACCCTAGTCTGCCTGGTTCGAGGTCAGTTTCAAGCGCTTTTTCCCTGGGCCTCCTCTGTCTTTCCTCGTTCGCGTTCTCGGTTGCCTAAAGAAAAACCAATTACACATATGTTTACACATCTCACGGTTCTGGAAGCTGAGTATTTGCGTTTCCTGTGGGTCGCAGTGCGAGGCCGCCGGGCACATGGTGTGCTGCTTCTGCCGCGCCGGCCACGCCGCGCTCTGCAGCCGCGCCAGCACTCACTGTGGCGAGCTGGACGTCGTGGTCGGCGCCGCCAAGGTGGCCTGGCCCTACAGGGCGTTCGGCTGCGAGCGCTACCTGGTGTACCACGAGGCCGCGGAGCACCAGCGCGCGTGCCAGGGCGCGCCCTGCTCATGCCCGGAGCCCGGCTGCGCCTTCGTGGGCTCCCGCGCCATGCTCCTCGGCCACTTCGCCGCCGGCCACGGGCGCCCCGCCGTCACGGTCCGCTACGCCCGGGCCTGGAACCTGAGCCTCGCCCTGTCGCACCGCTGGCACGCGCTTGTAGGGGACGAGGACGGCAGCGTGTTCCTCGTGTCTCTCGGCGCGCTCGGCGCGGCCACCGCCGTGTCGCTGGTCTGCGTCAGGCCGGACGGCGGGGGCGAGGCGGCGCCCCAGTTCCGGTGCAAGCTGTCCGTGGAGCGCCCGGCGGGAGACGGCAAGGACAACCTGGTCCTCATGGCCTCGGCGGTGAGCAGCAGCGCGCTATCCGCCGGCGCGCCGGCGCCCGGGCAGGGGATGTTCTTGGCGGTGCCCCAGGAGCTGCTCTCCGGCGACACGCTCATGCTCAGCGTCCGGCGAGGAGAGGAGAGGAGAGGAGGTGATGCTTCCAACGGGCATCAGTGTTGTTGAGGGAGAAATTGAGTGGGCGGAGGGGAGTGGATGCGAGGCTCCGAACGTTCTCGCCGGACGCGCGCTCGCTGGGCTTTTGCATACGGTCGCCGTGCCTTGTTCTGTGCGTTAGTCGCCGGAGTGGAGGGTCCCGTCGTGGCGGCGGTGAGGGGAGAGGAAGGAGACGAGCTAGGTTAGGTAGGTGCATGGTCCGAGAGGGCAAGGAGCGGGGCGCCGGAGTTGTTGTCTCATCAATCAATCAATCAATCAATCATGAATCAAAGAAGAGGCTCCGGCGTGGTCTTGGGCGGAGTTGAGGGCGGCGCGGCAGCAAGCGAACGGGGTTGGATCGGGCATGCACGCAGGCCGATTCATTGGCCCGAGTTTTTGGCAATCAAAAAAGAAAGAGAAAGAAGAGTTTTTTTTTTTGCTTTGGTCAAAGAAAAGAAAAGAAGAAGAAGAAGAGATGGATCCCGCGCCTGTCACGCACGCAGGCCTTCCTGCATTAATTGCTTGCTGCCCACGCGTACGTATCCATGTGCCTGCGCCAACTCGCTCCTCTCAGGCCTCCTGTCCTCGTGTGCTGTCAATGTCATTAAACAAATTATATATAGCTTGATTTTTGTGAGTGATTGGGTGCAGTGCGAGGGCGGCCACAGGGTGTGCGGCAGGTGCCATGGCGACCGCTGCTGCACGGCGTGCGACCCGCCGGCGGCCTACATTCCCTTCCCCTTCATGGACGACGCGCTGGGCGCCGTGCGGCTGCCGTGCTGCTACAAGGCCCACGGCTGCGGGAGGAAGCTCATGTACCATGAGGCCGCCGACCACGCGCTCCGGTGCGCCTTCGCGCCCTGCCACTGCCCGGCCCACGGTTGCAGCATGTGGGCTTCCCCGCCGGCCCTCCTCGACCACATGTCCGCCGTGCACTCCTGGCCGGTCACGGAGGTCGGCTACGGGAGCCCGTTCAGGATCGCCGTGCCGGCGCCGTGGCGCCGCGGCGGCACGCACCTCCTCGTCGAGCGGAATGACCGGCGCCTCTTCCTCGTCACCCTCTCCGAGTTCGGCGACGCCACCGCTGTGTCGGTGGTGTGCGTGCGGGAGGGCACGGCGTCCCGCTTCAGGTCCACGGTCTGGGCTGAGGTGGCCAGCAACACGGAGGAAAATCTGTTTCGTCGTCAGTCCAGGGTGCCGAGCAGCAGCGGCGGCGGCGATCTTCCCGGTGCAGGGCCGCCGGTGTGCCTGCTGGTGCCACCGGACTTTGGGAGCGACAGCGAAGACCTCTTCCTCGGTGTTCGCATTGACAAGCTCTGACACCAATCGACGCCGCTGCCAAGTCTCATTATAACCTTCTCTTCTAAGAATTGTCCATGGCAATCGTATAATCCATCCGTGGCCCTCTTTAGTTTATCCTGCTAGGTACTAGATGCATGTTTTTTGGGTTGCATTTTCGGGTGGAACCGATGATCAACAATTCTTATGTCGTGCGTGATCAAGATTAATTATAATGTTCTTACTTTCATGTCTGTGTTGAAGGTGGTGAGTGTTTTTTTGAGTCAATGTGTTGACAACTAATGCACCGCAATCATCAAAAAAGTAGATAGATAAGTGCTGTCCAAAAGAATCTCCGAGACACGGTGGTTTTACCCAGGTCCGGACCCGAATGGGTAAAAGTCATATGTTCTGCCTATGTATCTTTGATGATAAACAAGATCGCTTGCAATGGCGTAGATCTAATCTATGAAACCCTAGCTTATGGGTTGATAGCTTCCGAAGTAATAGCACACCCAATCCGTTAGGGTGTCTACTTGGGACAATATAATGGACATGTCGGTCATCGCCTCTAGACACTATTTTTGGTCGACTTGGTTAAAATACGCCCGCAATGTCGGTCATCGGCATAGCGGAAAACATCCACGCGATCGATGGTGGCCGCGAGCTTCTTCTCAACACTGGTGGCATTGACCACCTTCTTGGCAGCCTGCGCCACGCATATGTTGACGGAGATCTTCATGTTTTGCTCCAGGTGGCGGAGGTCGACGGCCTGGCAAAGTGCCACTAGGTACATCGACGACATGAGCTTCAGCATCTCCACCGCCTGCAGTCTTCCTGGCCCCATGGTTGTGCTGCTCCGCGCTTTGGACATGCGTTATCACCGGGTTGGCAAGGTACTGGACCTCCGAGCAGTAGGCGGCTATGTCGATCTCAATGCCTTTGAGACCATAGTCTAAGCTCGGGTCGCGGCTCCCAGTCATGTTGGACGCTAGGTCATTGTTGTATAACTCGTACACTAGCTCGGAGAACTACGCGAACATGAGCTTCCCATGCTGGCGATGGCAAGGCGGGTGTTATCCATGGACACGCCAATGGGTGTTCCCTAAAAATTACCACCGTAGACGTCGATGACTCGATTATCACTCATGGAGCTCACCTCACACCCGATACACTTGGTAGCCGCACAAATGACCTCGATCTATGGGCCAAGCCATTGTGGCGCGTTGTGGATCGCATTTTTGTCCTGCTTTGGCTTGAGGTGTAGGTTCATATCGTTCACCTCTTGTCGTGGACCACGAACGGGCTGCAATCCAGAATGTTCTCCATGATAGCCGCAGCCTCGATTGTGATGGGGTGATGTTTCAGCTTGTGGATTAGATGGTCGGCAAACTCTGACTTGCCATACATTACCTCACAAAACATCGCGGCAAAAAACCTCGGATAGGACGGCGAAGATGTTGCAATCGAACAACACTACGACTGCAACACCCATCACGTGTTTTTTTTCTGGCCTATACATATAGATAAATACCATATCATGGCCCCCCTCGAGTATTCGTTGCCCCTATGGCCATACACCAGGGCCGGCCCTGACCTTTATGTGCTTGATTTCTCTGAAGAGGCCAACACTGACTCTGGGTGGTTGTGGCATCACATGCTAGCCCATGTTGATATTAGAAATCTACGACATGTGAACACATTCTTGGACTAACAAGGTAGAGTTTGTAGTGCTTGTATTGCTGGAAGCTGGCATAGAAAGAAGCATCCTTTTAAGAGCATGATCACAACAACTAGGCCTTTGGAGGTCCTTCGTATGGATCTCTTTGGACTTCCAACATATGATAGACTTGGTGGGAATAGATCATTGTGAACAAGTACTCAAGGTACATTCAACCATGATACATTCACGACTTTAGCCAAGTAAGTTCATCGCAAATTTGATGGGATGATCTTGGCAAAAAGAATTGATAATGGCACAAAGTATAAGAATGAATACATCATCATAAATATTGGACCAAAATTGTTGACAAATTATCATTTAGTATTGTAGTACTTTGGTACACGTAATGATCCTTCTATTTTCTAAAGGAGAAAACTTTGAGGCGATTAATTAGCATAATATACATTATGCATGTGAAGTCCCGCCAATGTTATGTGACGTCATTGATCATGGATCTATAGGCGGTGAAGTGAAAATTCTATCCTTTGCATTCATTGCCTATGCAACCACAAAATTAATTAAACATAGAAATATTGTCAGCAGCCGGAAACATATATGAACGAAGAAGGAGCTAAATAATTAAGTGTGTGTAGTTAAGAAATATTCGAATATGAAAAAAAAGATTAAACCCTATATATGATTACCTGTTTTTCCCAATTAGTGGTACCAAAGGAAATGACAAGAAGCAACATCGTTTGTGTTACCAATCCGCTCAATATTCCTAACCAAAGCCCCTGCATAATAATGATGATGATGATGATTAATAATAGTATTTGGCAACGAACTACAAATTTTTACTAATCTACTGATGCTCCTGGTAATACTACTATTGTTTATGTCGCTGCTACTACTACTACTAGTCCCTCTCTTCGAGTTTAAAGGGCTCAATTGAAGAGCTCCCAATCAAGGAAAATGATAACTAGAGGAACAAATGTCATTTTCAAAAGTACCCATGATAACTAGAGGAATAAAAGTGAAACTAACGAACGCAACAATGCAATTCCTACTTAATATTTTTACAGAAGGATACAACGCTACCACTGCAAAGGGTTTACATGAGATTTATAGGTTGGGCTATGTGGATTCTTTTCATTGGTAATTAGGATGAAGCAGGGCCAACCCTGAAATTCCGCGGGGGGGGGGGGGGGGGGG
>LR738711.1:15287036-15350744 GCA_902687465.1 Secale cereale
GTGATCTCATCCGGGACTCCGAACTACCTTCGGTACATCAATACTCAAAAACTCATAATACCGATCGTCATCAAACGTTAAGCGTGCGGACCCTACGGGTTCGAGAACTATGTAGACATGACCGAGACTCATCTCTGGTCAATAACCAATAGCGGAACCTGGATGTTCATATTGGCTCCTACATATTCTACGAAGATCTTTTATCGGTCAGAACCGCATAACAACATACGTTGTTCCTTTTGTCAAACGGTATGTTACTTGCCCGAGATTCGATCGTCGGTATCTTTATACCTAGTTCAATCTCGTTGCCGGCAAGTCTCTTTACTCGTTCCGTAACACATCATCTCGTGACTAACTCATTAGTCTTTTGCTTGCAAGGCTTATTGTGATGTGTGTTACCGAGAGGGCCCAAAGATACCTCTCCAACACTCGGAGTGACAAATCCTAATCTTGATCTATGCCAACACCACGAATACTTTCGGAGACACCTGTAGAGCATCTTTATGATCACCCAGTTACGTTGTGACGTTTGATAGCACACAAGGTGTTCCTACGGTATTTGGGAGTTGCATAATCTCATAGTCATAGGAACATGTATAAGTCATGAAGAAAGCAATAGCAGTTAAACTAAACGATCATAGTGCTATGCTAACGGATGGGTCTTGTCCATCACATCATTCTCCTAATGATGTGATCCCGTTGATCAAATGACAACTCGTGTCTATGGCTAGGAAACATAACCATATTTGATCAATGAGCTAGTCTAGTAGAGGCATACTAGGGACATACTATTTTGTCTATGTATCCACACATGTACTAAGTTTCCGGTTAATACAATTCTAGCATGAATAAAAGACATTTATCATGATATAAGGAAATACAAATAACATCTTTATTATTGCCTCTAGGGCATATTTCCTTCAGTCTCCCACTTGAACTAGAGTCAATAATCTAGATTACAAAGTGATGATCCTCACACCCATGGAGTCTTGGTGCTGATCATGTTTTGCCCGTGGAAGAGGCTTAGTCAACGGGTCTGCAACATTCAGATCCGTATGTATTTTGCAAATCTCTATGTCTCCCTCCTTGACTAGATCGCGGATGGAATTGAAGCGTCTTTTGATGTGTTTTGTTCTCTTGTGAAACCTGGATTCCTTCGCCAAGGCTATGGCTCCAGTGTTGTCACAAAAGATTTTCATTGGACCCGATGCACTAGGTACTACACCTAGATCGGATATGAACTCCTTCATCCAGACTCCTTCATTTGCTGCTTCTGAAGCAGCTACGTATTCCGCTTCACACGTAGATCCCGCCACGACGCTCTGCTTGGAACTGCACCAGCTGACAACTCCACCGTTCAATAAAAATACATATCCGGTTTGTGACTTAGAGTCATCCGGATCAGTGTCAAAGCTAGAATCGACGTAACCGTTTACGACGAGCTCTTTGTCACCTCCATATACGAGAAACATATCCTTTGTTCTTTTCAGATACTTTAGGATGTTTTTGACCGCTGTCCAGTGATCCACTCCAGGATTACTTTGGTACCTCCCTGCTAGACTTATAGCAAGGCACACATCAGGTCTGGTACACAGCATTGCATACATGATAGATCCTATGGCTGAGGCATAGGGAATGACTTTCATTTTCTCTCTATCTTCTGCAGTGGTCGGGCATTGAGTCTTACTCAACTTCATACCTTGTAAAACAGGCAAGAATCCTTTCTTTGACTGATCCATTTTGAACCTTTTCAAAATCTTATCAAGGTATGTGCTTTGTGAAAGTCCAATTAAGCGTCTAGATCTATCTCTATAGATCTTGATGCCTAATATGTAAGCAGCTTCTCCGAGGTCTTTCATAGAAAAACTTTTATTCAAGTATCCTTTTATGCTATCCAGAAATTCTATATCATTTCCAATTAACAATATGTCATCTACATATAATATTAGAAATGCTACAGAGCTCCCACTCACTTTCTTGTAAATACAGGCTTCTCCAAAAGTCTGTATAAAACCATATGCTTTGATCACCTCATCAAAGTGTATATTCCAACTCCGAGATGCTTGCACCAGTCCATAGATGGATCGCTGGAGTTTGCATACTTTGTTAGCACCTTTTGGATCGACAAAACCTTCTGGTTGCATCATATACAACTCTTCTTTGAGATATCCATTTAGGAATGCAGTTTTGACATCCATTTGCCAGATTTCATAATCATAAAATGCGGCAATTGCTAACATGATTCGGACAGACTTAAGCATCGCTACAGGTGAGAAAGTCTCATCGTAGTCAACTCCTTGAACTTGTCGAAAACCTTTCGCAACAAGTCGAGCTTTGTAAACAGTAATATTACCGTCTGCGTCGGTCTTCCTCTTGAAGATCCATTTATTTTCGATGGCCTGCCGATCATCGGGCAAGTCAACCAAAGTCCATACTTTGTTTTCATACATGGATCCCATCTCAGATTTCATGGCTTCAAGCCATTTTGCGGAATCTGGGCTCATCATCGCTTCCTCATAGTTCGTAGGTTCATCATGGTCTAGTAACATGATTTCCAGAATTGGGTTGCCATACCACTCTGGTGCGGAACGTACTCTGGTTGATCTACGACGTTCAGTAGAAACTTGATCCGAAGTTTCATGATCATTATCATCAACTTCCTCACCAATTGGTGTAGGAATCACTGGAACAATTTCCTGTGATGTATTACTATCCAATATGGGAGAAGGTATAATTACCTCATCAAGTTCTACTTTCCTCCCACTCACTTCTTTCGAGAGAAACTCTTTTTCTAGAAAGGATCCGTTCTTAGCAACGAATATTTTGCCTTCGGATCTGTGATAGAAGGTGTACCCAACAGTCTCTTTTGGGTATCCTATGAAGACACATTTTTCCGACTTGGGATCGAGCTTATCAGGTTGAAGTGTTTTCACATAAGCATCGCAGCCCCAAATTTTAAGAAACGACAACTTTGGTTTCTTGCCAAACCATAGTTCATAAGGCGTCGTATCAACGGATTTAGATGGTGCCCTATTTAACGTGAATGCAGCTGTCTCTAAAGCATAACCCCAAAACGATAGTGGTAAATCGGTAAGAGACATCATAGATCGCACCATATCGTGAATGCAGCTGTCTCTAAAGCATAACCCCAAAACGATAGTGGTAAATCGGTAAGAGACATCATAGATCGCACCATATCCAATAAAGTACGGTTACGACGTTCGGACACACCATTACGTTGTGGTGTTCCAGGTGGCGTGAGTTGTGAAACTATTCCACATTGTTTCAAATGAAGACCAAACTCGTAACTTAAATATTCTCCTCCACGATCAGATCGTAGGAACTTTATTTTCTTGTTACGATGATTCTCTACTTCACTCTGAAATTCTTTGAACTTTTCAAATGTTTCAGACTTGTGCTTCATTAAGTAGATATACCCATATCTGCTCAAATCATCAGTGAAGGTCAGAAAATAACGATACCCGCCGCGAGCATCAACACTCATTGGTCCACATACATCAGTATGTATGATTTCCAACAAATCTGTTGCTCGCTCCATAGTTCCGGAGAACGGAGTTTTAGTCATCTTGCCCATGAGGCATGGTTCGCAAGCACCAAGTGATTCATAATCAAGTGATTCCAAAAGTCCATCTTTATGGAGTTTCTTCATGCGTTTTACACCAATATGACCTAAACGGCAGTGTCACAAATAAGTTGCACTATCATTATTAACCTTGCATCTTTTGGTTTCAATATTATGAATATGTGTATCACCACGATCGAGATCCAGTAAGAATAGACCACTCTTTAAGGGTGCATGACCATAAAAGATATTATTCATCAAAATGGAACAACCATTATTCTCTGATTTAAATGAATAACCGTCTCGCAATAAACAAGATCCAGATATAATGTTCAAGCTTAACGCTGGCACCAAATAACAATTATTCAGGTATAAAACTAATCCCGAAGGTAGATGTAGAGGTAGCGTGCCGACGGCGATCACATCGACTTTGGAACCGTTTCCCACGCGCATCGTCACCTCGTCCTTAGCTAATCTTCGTTTAATCCGTAGTCCCTGTTTCGAGTTACAAATATTAGCAACCGAACCGGTATCAAATACCCAGGTACTACTACGAGCATTAGTAAGGTACACATCAATAACATGTATATCACATATACCTTTGTTCATCTTGCCATCCTTCTTATCCGCCAAATACTTGGGGCAGTTCCGCTTCCAGTGTCCAGTCCCCTTGCAGTAGAAGCACTCAGTTTCAGGCTTGGTTCCATAATTGAGACTTTCTGCGAGAACAGCAACAATCTTGCTATTCTCCTTGAAAATCCCTTCCTTGCCCTTTTTCTTGAAACTAGTGGTATTGTTAACCATCAACTTTTGATGCTCCTTTTTGATTTCTACCTCCGCAGCTGTGAGCATAGCGAAGAGCTCGGGAATTGTCTTTTGTATCCCTTGCATATTATAGTTCATCACGAAGCCATTATAGCTTGGTGGTAGTGATTGAAGAATTCTATCAATAACACTATTCTCATCAACTTGGCAACCAAGTTGAGTCATATGAGTGTAGTGCCCATACATTATGAGCAAGTGTTCACTGATAGAACTATTCTCCTCCATCTTGCAGCTGTAGAACTTATTGGAAATCTTATATTTCTCAATCCGGGCATTTGCTTGAAATATTAACTTCAACTCTTGGAACATTTCATATGGTCCATGACGTTCAAAACGTCGTTGAAGTCCCGGTTCTAAGCCGTAAAGCATGGCACACTGAACTATCGTGTAGTCATCAGACCGCGACTGCCAGACGTTCAAAGCGTCTGCATCAGCGGAAGGGGGCTTGTCACCTAGCGGTGCTTCAAGGACATAATTCTTCTGTGCAGCAATGAGGATAATCCTCAGGTTACGGACCCAGTCCGTGTAATTGCTACCATCATCTTTCAACTTAGCTTTCTCTAGGAATGCATTAAAATTCAAAGGAACGGTAGCACGGGCCATTGATCTACAACGACATAGATATGCAAAACTATCAGGACTAAGTTCATGATAAATTAAAGTTCAATTTAATCATATTAATTTAAAGAACTCCCACTTAGATAGACATCCCTCTGGTCATCTAAATGATCACGTGATCCAAATCAACTAAACCATGTCCGATCATCACGTGAGATGGAGTAGTTTTCAATGGTGAACATCTTATGTTGATCATATCTACTATATGATTCACGCTCGACCTTTCGGTCTCCAGTGTTCCGAGGCCATATCTGTATATGATAGGCTCGTCAAGTTTAACCCGAGTATTCTGCGTGTGCAAAACTGGCTTACACCCGTTGTATTTGAACGTAGAGCTTATCACACCCGATCATCACGTGGTGTCTCGGCACGACGAACTTTCGCAACGGTGCATACTCAGGGAGAACACTTATACCTTGAAATTTAGTAAGGGATCATCTTATAATGCTACCGTCGTTCTAAGCAAAATAAGAAGCATAATAAGATAAACATCACATGCAATCAAAATATGTGACATGATATGGCCATCATCATCTTGTGCTTTTGATCTCCATCTTCAAAGCACCGTCATGATCACCTTCATCACCGGCTTGACACCTTGATTTTCATCATAGCATCGTTGTCGTCTCGCCAACTATTGCTTCCACGACTATCGCTACCGTTTAGTGATAAAGTAAAGCAATTACATGGCGATTGCATTTCATACAATAAAGCGACAACCATATGGCTCCTGCCAGTTGCCGATAACTTTACAAAACATGATCATCTCATACAAAACCGTATAACTCATCATGTCTTGACCATATCACATCACAACATGCCCTGCAAAAACAAGTTAGACGTCCTCTACTTTGTTTGTTGCAAGTTTTACGTGGCTGCTACGGGCTTAGCAAGAACCGTTCTTACCTACGCATACAAAACCACAACGATGTTTCGTCAAGTATGTGCTGTTTTAACCTTCACAAAGACCGGGCGTAGCCACACTTGATTCAGCTAAAGTGAGAGAGACAGACACCCGCCAGTCACCTTTAAGCAACGAGTGCTCGTAACGGTGAAACCAGTCTCGCGTAAGCGTACGCGTAATGTCGGTCCGGGCCGCTTCATCTCACAATACCGCCGAAGCAAAGTATGACATGCTGGTAAGCAGTATGACTAGTATCGTCCATAATCTTATTGTGTTCTACTCGTGCATATCATCTACGCATAGACCTGGCTCATGATGCCACTGTTGGGGAACGTAGTATTTTCAAAATTTTCCTACGATCACGCAAGATCTATCTACTAGATGCATAGCAACGAGAGGGGAGAGTGTGTCTACGTACCCTCGTAGACCGAAAGCGGAAGCGTTTATCAACGCGGTTGATGTAGTCGTGCACCTTCACGATCCGTCCCGATCTAGTACCGAACGTACGGCACCTCCGCGTTCAGCACACGTTCAGCTCGATGACGTCCTCGCCTTCTTGATCCAGCAAGACGGCCGAAGTAGTAGATGAGTTCCGGCAGCACGACGGCGTGGTGACGGTTGTTGATGAAGAACAATCTCTGCAGGGCTTCGCCAAGCACTACAGAAACTAGACGGAGGATAAACTAGAGGGTCGGGGTAGCCGGCACACGGCTTGGTGTATCTTGATGTGTCTTGGGTGCTAGCCCTACCCCTCTATTTATATGTTGAGCCTTGGGGTCGAAACTTGGAGTAAAAGCCTTCACAAAGTCGGTTTCACCCGAAAGGCAAGAGTCCTTCTCGGACTCCAGGGCCAGACGCCAGGGTTCCCGGCGTCTGGACCCAGACGCCAGGGACCCTGGCGTCTGGCCCCTGGACTCCGCAAAACTTCCTTTTGCGCTTTCCAAAAACCTTGTGTGCTTTCCCTTTTGGCCCAAATAACGTGTTCTCGTACCCAAACACTTCGGGAAACATCCGGAACCTCTTCCGGTGAATTCCGGAACCCTTCCGGAGGTCAAACACTATTATCTCATATATTAATCTTTATCTCCGGACCATTCTGGAGTTCCTCGTCATGTCCGTGATCACATCCTAGACTCCGAATAACATTCGGTCACCAACATACATAACTCATTAAATACTATATCGTCAACGAACGTTTAAGCGTGCGGACCCTACGGGTTCGAGAACTATGTAGACATGACCGAGACATCTCTCCGGTCAATAACCAATAGCGGAACCTGGATGCCCATATTGGCTCCTACATATTCTACGAAGATCTTTATCGGTCGAACCGCATAACAACATACGTTGTTCCTTTTGTCAAACGGTATGTTACTTGCCCGAGATTCGATCGTCGGTATCTTTATACCTAGTTCAATCTCGTTGCCGGCAAGTCTCTTTACTCGTTCCGTAACACATCATCTCGTGACTAACTCATTAGTCTTTTGCTTGCAAGGCTTATTGTGATGTGTGTTACCGAGAGGGCCCAGAGATACCTCTCCAACACTCGGAGTGACAAATCCTAATCTTGATCTATGCCAACACCACGAATACTTTCGGAGACACCTGTAGAGCATCTTTATGATCACCCAGTTACGTTGTGACGTTTGATAGCACACAAGGTGTTCCTACGGTATTCGGGAGTTGCATAATCTCATAGTCATAGGAACATGTATAAGTCATGAAGAAAGCAATAGCAGTTAAACTAAACGATCATAGTGCTATGCTAACGGATGGGTCTTGTCCATCACATCATTCTCCTAATGATGTGATCCCGTTGATCAAATGACAACTCATGTCTATGGCTAGGAAACATAACCATATTTGATCAATGAGCTAGTCTAGTAGAGGCATACTAGGGACATACTATTTTGTCTATGTATCCACACATGTACTAAGTTTCCGGTTAATACAATTCTAGCATGAATAAAAGACATTTATCATGATATAAGGAAATACAAATAACATCTTTATTATTGCCTCTAGGGCATATTTCCTTCAGTAGTGAGGGGTGAAGGTCGGTCCGTTAACTCCGCAAGAAGTCCCCCGTAAGTCTAGCATTTTTGTCAGCAAAAAGCTTACGTATTAGTTCAGTCGTGTGAGCATTAGTCCCATGTTTTGCTCCAGGTGGTTATTCCGCCACACACAACACTTAAAATATCTATAAACTAGCGCGTAGGAATAGGTTAGGAATGGGTTTTCTGCTAACAAACCAACTTATGTAAAAAGTTGAGATATGTCGAAACCGGAAAAGATGGAGTATTGGACATACCTTTCCACCAAGATGACACTTGAAGGTGAAAACTAATGCTGCTGGGATTCCAACAAGATAATACGCAACAAAGTTGACAAAAGCACCAATCTTTTGTTGTCCGCAGCCCCTGACGATACCTGTAAAATAGACATAGTAAATCCCTTTGCTCAGCGTACCAATTTGTGCAACTCATATAGAGAATACTAGATGATAGCCTGCATGTTGTTGCGAGAATTCGTTGGATATATATATATATATATATATTATTTATATTTAGTTGTATTGATCAAGGGTACTTTTTTGATTAGTAACACGGGAACCGGAATTGAAAATACATATGGTCTATTTATTTAATTATTGGTGTGACATTTTTGTTATGCATGTTTTCATGTTGTGGTGTGCCTTTGGCCATGCATGTATACATTTTGTGGTGACATATGTGTATCTTAAGGTAAATATGTTAGTGTGGATCATCTACTTAGTTATATAGAATACCGGTAGAAAATGTAGTAGAAATTTTGCCAAATCATCTTAAGGTTGCCGCGCAAAGTTGAGAACAACAAAAAACTAAAGTCCACCAAGGCTGGCCCACTCGACGCCTCCTTTTTTCGACAATGACGCCGGTTGTTATATGAGCGTGCCTAGATCGACCGAGACTTAACCAAGTCTAAGTCAAGTGACATTGGCATGTAAGAAAGAAAAAGAAAAAGAAAGAAAAAAATGCACGGATCTTCTGGTAAGATCCCACGAATATAGTATCGACCGAGAGATTTGATTAAGTCTTAGTCGACTGAGGAATTCCGTTGTTATATTACTCGACGCCTCTCACTTGGAATGAGTCTCACGCATGCATCCATAGTTCCTTACTCGGCCCTTCCCGTCGAGGATAGGATGGAGTGCAGGCCGCGGGAGGGCGACGAAGGTGGCGACATGCCGGCGAACCATGCATGCAGCTAGCGCTCTGACTGCGTCGTTCCGGTTATCACAATGCAGTTTTTATTCTATCTTGTCGAGAGCTTAATTGATTTGGCCATGTCCTGACGGTGATCGACCAGGTCGCGCGACGTCTTTTGGCAGGGTTCAGGGCTCCGGCGGAGGGCGTGAGAGGCCAGCTTGCACGTTTCAACTTGTAATCTAAGTTGGCGAAAATGAACTCCCAGTAATGAATGTAGTCGTACTCGTTCCTGCAGGCTACAGGAATTGATCCCATCCTTGTCTAAAGAGAAAACAAAGCTAATTGATCCCATCCTAACTAAGCTTTCTCCTTTCTAAAAGTATGGTCTACAAAAAAAAAACTAATTTCTCCTTTCTAAAAGTATGTACTAACAGTGAACTATATATATAGAGAGAGAGTGTGTGTGTGTGTGAAAAAGAATTTCGTACACTACCGGAAAAAAACAAGGCCGATTATAGAAAACGAATTTTCCTATAGTGGTAGTAGTAAAGTATTTGCACAATAGGTAAACATAAGTCGACTGAAAATAGAATTAGGGTCAATCGATTTTCATGAGGAAGAAGCAGCCGCGCTCGCCGGAGAAGCTACCCGATGATCTTAGGGTAGCAGGGTGCCCCATGATCTATCTTAGAAGTGTTGGGGTGGGGGTGCAGTTTACCGAAAAAAATGAATCATGACCAGTGTTAGAGGGATGACTGTTCGAGGTAGAAGACGACGAACAATAATCGTCAGAAGGTTGAAGAAGCTGATCTGATTGTCCATCTTGCCCTCTGATGGCTCACAGGAAACGACTACTCCCTCCGTCTAAGTGAGTAAGTCATCTTAGATTGTGCACCATGACCAAGGCAGAGTGAAAAGCAAGAGAAGTTAATGTTCATTTGCTAATTAATAGCATTGCATACAATGAACTGACCACTGCATGTCGTGTTTGGTAGCCTCAAGTCATTAAAAGTAGACACACCCATATCTCTTATTGGTTGATTCCTTTGTTTATGCCAAGAAACAAAAAACGAGATGAGAGTTAATGTACCACGCCTAAGTGTTTTGGAATTATTTAGTTTTTGTAAGATGGCTTACTCACCTAGACGGAGGGAGTACCCCAATTTTTTTCCAGACGACTTACATCTAGCCAATCCCAAAGTTTTGTCCAACACGGATTACTATGATATGCATGCATTCATGCACCGTGCGTGTGCACCTACGTACCTGAGAGGACGTACTGGAGGCCGTCGAAGAGGACGGAGACGGCCAGGATAAGCATCATGCTCGCCACGTAGGCGACCACCTCCTGGTCCTTGCTGTATGCATAGCCCCACACTTTGTGCACCAGAACCAGGAGGAGCCCCTCCGACGTGCCCACCACACACGCCAGCAGTATCACCACGCGGGCCGCCAGAAGCGCCGCCTGAGGCCGCCCCGCCCCGAGCTCGTTGGACACGCGCGTGCTTATGGCCGAAGAGAGCCCATTCGGGACCGTGCACACCAAGGAGTTGGTGTTCAAGCTGCACCGTGAAGCACCGGAGAGAGACACATCAAGCAAACAGCTATCATCCATGGAGATGGAGATCAATCTATCCATCACAAAGAAAAGAAAGATCAACTTATATACTCACCCCGTCTCAAAATAAATGTCTCAACTTTATACTAAGGCCAAGACACTTGTTTTGAAACGGATGAAGCAGTATATACCAGATGGAGAGGACGGCTGTCTCGAGCTTGGGGTTGGGGAGAAGGCCGGAGAGGATCACCATGACCTCGAACGACCACCACTCCATGCTGCAAATTTTCCACGTGCATCAAGGATTTGTCCTTTTTTTTTCCGTTGATGTGATGATCAGTAGCACTACTGCACTAGACACTAGTACCACTCACCAGACCATGAGTGCGGATGGCACGGCGAGCTTCAAGAAGGGGATGATGTCGCGGAACGCCTCGGAGGAGAACCCCGTCCAGCTCTTCTTGCACGACGGCGAGAGCCGGACGTAGACAGCCAGTATGGAGACGTTGGTGAGGTAGGACACGGCGTTCGCCAGCGCCGCGCCTCTGATGCCCAGGCGCAGCCTGTACACCAGCGCCCAGCACACCAGCACGTGGCTCACCGCGGTGGCGCCGGAGCTGAGCATCACCGGCACCACCAGCTTCTGCGCCTGCAGGAACCGGACGTGGCACTGCAGCCAGCCGTAGAAGAAGAGCGCCGGGATCATCCACCGGATGTACGTCCCGGCCCCCGCCGCGATCTCCGGGTCCTGCCCGAGGTGGAGCAGGATGGCGCCGGTGTTGGCCCACACCGCCGCGATTGGGACGCTCGCCACGCCCAGCACCAGCATCGCCCTCTGCTTGTACACCCCGAGCATGTCGTCCTGGTTCGCTCCGAAGGCCTGCCCGCACAGGGTGTCCAGGGCGAACGACATGCCGGTCTGCCACATGCATGGTCAAGAACTTGAGTGCAAAGTTGAAGAAGAATGGCGCGTCGGTTAGCAATTAGCAGGTACTCCCTCCGTTCCGATTTACTCGTCGTGATTTTAATTCAAATTTGAACTAAAACCGCGACGAGTAAATTGGAACGGAGGGAGTAGTAGTAGTACCAGGAAGCTGAAGCCGGTGACGATGGCGAATGAGCTGGCCATGGAGGCGCTGGCCAGCGCGAGCTCGCCGAGGTGGCCGACGAACATCACGGAGATCATCTGGATGACGCTCTGCAGGAGGCATCCCACGATGAGCGGCCCGGCGAGGCGGAGCTGTCTCTTGGCCTCGCTCGTCGCCAGCAGCAGGTACACGGCCACGGCCGTCCCTTTGGCGGTGGGGAGGGGCGGCTCAGTGCTTAATTCCATGGATCTTCTCTTGGTGATTCCGGTGGAGCTGCCTCGGCTCACTCGGTCACTCTCCCTGTCCCAATGCTTTTGAAGTGAAAGGATTGCTGATGTCACACGCTATGTAACACTATATATGCAACGGAAGATGAATCGGTCTATTAGAAAACGGACGGCTGAGATTCACCAATTGTCTGTTAAGATGCATGCATGGCTGGACCGGAATAGGAGGCCAAGCGTATGCAAGAACAATTCTCATTTACAAAAGGACCTACGTAAAGACAAACTGATTCCTTGGCAATTTGTGATGGATCCATTCCGGTTCGGTCAAAACTAGGTCACTTAGAATTAAACGGGATAAAAAAAAAGGACTGGGTATGTGCCAGTCGACCGAAATCCATTTGGGTCAATCGATGGTTCTTCGCCCTTGATATCTAATCTAACGGTCAGCAGTCATCTTTCATCTCCACCCATTTTCTGAAAACAGATCACTGTGCATCTTCTTCTCCCGACGCTTTCATGTAATGTCCTTGGAGCATATTATTGTCTCACGTATAAACAAAATGCCCACTTTCTACTGTCAAATATGTTCACAAACGAAATGCCCACTATCTACGACTATCAAATATGTGCTTAATTAATTCCATGTATCTTTTCTTGGTGCTTTTGGTGGAGCTACCTCGGCTCACTCGGTCATTCTCTATGTCACGGCTTTAATTTGAAAGGAAAGGTTGCTCATGTAACACACGGTGATGCAAAGGAGCACACAACGGATATGTGGGGATGGAGGAGTGAGATGCGGAGGCTGCGGTAGGGGCGCCGCCTGGACGGGGATGATGCAGAGCTCCGATGTGGATGGGGAGGCGCTCAGGTGAGCTCGGGGCGTTGTGGAAGGGATGGAGCCGTGGTCGGCCGGTACTGGGAGGTCGGCGGAGACGAGAGATTTGGGAGATTGGGGATTGAGGATTTGCCTTATCCAGAGGCGGAGCGGCGGGATAACATGCATGAAAATAGGCTTCGCCGTGGGAAGTGACGAAAAATTCGCGCCACGGTAGCATTTTTGAAAGTGGGCCGCGCGCGTCATGTTCCTTATTTCTCTGTGGGTCGCGGGCCGACAGGGATAGGAATTATACTGTGTGTTGGCTGCGGGCCCGACAGGAAAAATATTTGGCCCACAGCAAATTTCAGTTTCTGGTAGTGTCTGTATTTTCGTTTTAACGCATCACTCTGCTAGAAAAAACGTGATCGATAGAAGTCCGGTCTTTTCCGAACCCCTACTGGTACCTCGAAAAAGGACAAGAGAAACATTGGCATACTCATGAGCACAGAATTGATGAGAATTAGTCGGCCTCCATATGACATAAGTTTGCCCTTCCTGCAACTTAGTTTCTTTTCAAATCGATCTTCAATGCACTTTCATTCTTTGTTCGAGAGCTTGCCATGGTGAATCGGTATGTCCAGATATGTAAAAGGCAAATCGGTAGTGCCATGCATGGTCGGTTCCATTGATATTTTTGTCTTGTGAAACGAGACAAAAACCAGTATATTATTCAGGCACAACGTTGACATGGTCAAATTCGCCAAATAAACATTATTTTAGCGTTGGTGTGGTCAAATTCGCCAAGTAACGTGGGTGCTAACTCTCTGGTTTGCTCCACGCCTCCAACTAGGCCATGCCAAATGATGCAAAGTGAAACCCCACCATGTACATACATACACTAAACTAATTAAGACAACATCCAAGAATGCTGAAAAGCATTTAGTTCAGATTTAGGAAGTTATGTACAGTACAACATCTAGCGCTAAGACAGTCAGTGAGGCGGCAACCACATGGCATTCTTTCAGATGACTTTGTTTCCTGCACCTCGGAGGAAACAAAGGTTCATCCTTCCACGGTCACCTCTGAGGTCGCCAGTGACGCACCCCCAACCACCAATCCTGCCATTATTTAAGCGTCCATTCTGCCTTTGTTCCCTCGAAGAGAAGAGCTCAGTTGATCATCCACCACCGTCCCTGATCATCCAACGTAGCGTAGCAATGGCGAGCAACGGGCACGTCGCTGAGAATAAGGACCCGCTTTCCTGGGGGGCTGCAGCGGCCGAGCTCGCCGGCAGCCACCTCGACGAGGTAAAGCGCATGGTGGCACACTTCCGCGAGCCTGTCGTCAGGATCGTGGGCGCCGGCCTCAGCGTCGGCCAGGTGGCTGCCGTCGCCCTGGCCAAGGTTGGTTCGAACGTCACCGTGGAGCTCGCCGACGAGGCGCGCCCCCGCGTCAAGGCCTGCAGCGAGTGGATCCTCGACTCCGTGGCCAACGGCGGCGACATCTACGGCGTCACCACGGGCTTCGGCGGCACCTCCCACCGTCGCACCAAGGACGGCCACGGCCTCCAGGTTGAGCTCGTCAGGTAAGAATTCACTATTACGCCCTACAGAATTTAGCGTCTCAAGGTCGTGTGCATGGTATTTATTTTATTTTTTGACGGCACAAGAGACTTACACGTCCACACACACACACACACACAAAGAATACATACAGTGGCAGAGCTATGTTAATGATTTTCTTTGCGTGAGTGCTAATATTATTATTACCTCTCCCTGAGATAAGAGGTCATTAATGATTTTGTGGGGCTAATACGGATTTTTTGCTACACCATATAAGAAAATATATCTCGCAAAAAAATAATAAGAAAATATAAATTAAATTCTAGTGTTATTAAACATGAATGCAAATAAGCAAAAGTTCTATCAGTACTAATTAATGCTAATGTTATATACTATGTGTCTTCCAATTTATTTATTTTGCCCCAAGGAGGTGTGCGCGCGCGTGCGTGCAGATGGTAGGATTCAAACCATGGATCTCTTGTGTCTTCCAAATCTCTCAACGAATTAAGTTTGTTTGTTGTTAACTAGTAGAGTTATACTTCCTTTGAGTAATCCCTTTGTTTTATAATATAGTTCATATTAGATTTGTCACAAGTCAAAGTACATAAAACTTTTTTTTTGCGGGGAAAGTACATAAAACTTGATCTAACATATAGAGAAAAATGTGAACACTTGCAATACCAAATACCTCCTCCATTCCTAAATATAAGACCTTTTAGGGATTTCACTATATAAACTACATACGGAACAAAATGAGTGAATATACACTCTAAACTATGACTACATACATCCGTATGTAGTCCATTGTGAAATCTCTAAAAGGTCTTATATTTATGAACAGAGTGAGTATATATGAGATGAAAATGGGAAAATATATTGCACGATGAACGTAATGGCGCTGATTTGGTATTATATATATATATACTTTGATACAATTTTGTACAAACTTGGTCAAAATTTATAAAGTTTGACTTAAAACATAACTAATATGTGTTACATTATGGACCAGGTAGAGTATTATCATACTCGTGCAACATGTAGTCACTAATATTAGTACAGTTATAAAAAACATCTTATAAGATAAATACTATGCCACCACAGTCAAATTGATATTTTTGTTTAGCATAGTTGGACAACATGTGCGGGCAATCCACGACTACTGAGCCCGGGCTCATCTGCTCCCGATGCACAGTAAATTCATAAAAATAGCAGCAAAAAATAGTAAAATGTTTTGGCATCAAAGATGCTTAAGACCGCACGGTGCTTGCAAAATTTTGTGGCGAAATGACTTTTGAGGAGTTCTTGGAAAAAAAAAATATCAGGTCTCAACATTGCCCTTTTTGAAAGTTTCTTTGACAATCAAAATTTTCATTTTTTTTTCTCGAGAGCTCCTATGTTACTTCATCATGAAATTTGGCATGCACCTAGGGCACTCGAGCATCTTTGATGCCAAATGGTTTTAGTTTTTTTTTTTTTTTGAATTTGATTGCCATTTTATTTTATGAATTTAATGTTCACATGCGGGAGCAGATGAGCATGGACACTGAATCGCCACATCCAACATGTCGTCACTAATATTATACAGTTATAAGAAATATCTCATAAATTTGACGCCACCACACTCAAAATGATTATATAGTACTAATACTATGGAAATCACAGAATGGTCCTGGGTCCATACGAACCCTAATTTGTATTTTTATGCTCTAACATGATCCAAAACAGTTATACACATATTGTGGATATATAGAAACTTATCCATGTATGTTTTTTAAAAGAAACCAATAATATGCTAGCTGCGTGAACTATATAAAGCGGATGTGATATAGTATGTTGTAGCAACTTTGGCACACGTACCATTTTTTTATTTTATTCTTTGCACAGCTGGAGAGTGGTCATGTTTTTTGTATGAAAAATGAGAAGGCAATATTTGATGAAACGTTCGTCCAAATTATAAATACTAGATCCGTGTACGTACCAAAAAATCTGGATTTGAGTGCAACAATGAAGTTGCAAGATAAACTAGTCTGTTGCCTGGCCGGCATTGACCATATTCTTCCTTGCAGGCATCTCATTGCTGGTATATTTGGCACCGGCAGTAACCACGAGCTTCCATCGGAGGTTACACGCGCGTCCATGCTTGTCCGCATCAACACCCTCCTCCGAGGCTATTCTGGAATACGTTTCGAGATCCTGGAGGCCATCACAAAGCTCATCAACAAAGGAGTACACCCGAGGATTCCCCTCCGGGGCAGCATCACCGCGAGCGGGGACGTGGTCCCGCTTGCTTACATTGCCGGTGTCCTCACCGGACGCCCCAATGCGCAGGCAATTACCCATGATGGTAGGATGGTGGATGCCGCCGAGGCTTTGAAGATTGCCGGGATAGATGGAGGCTTCTTCAAGCTGAACCCCAAGGAGGGGCTTGCAATTGTAAATGGCACGGCGATGGGTTCTGCCCTTGCGGCCATGGTGTTGTTTGACTGCAACATCCTCGCTATCCTGTCTGAAATTTTGGCCGCGGTGTTTTGTGAGGTAATGTACGGCAAACTAGAGTATACCGACCACCTGATCCACAAGCTGAAACATCACCCTGGCTCGATCGAGGCCGCGGCTATCATGGAGCACATTCTGGCTGGTAGCTCATTCATGGTCCATGCCAAGATGGTGAATTCTATGGACCCACTCCTCAAGCCAAAGCAGGACAGGTATGCACTCCGTACCGCGCCTCAGTGGCTTGGCCCACAGATTGAGGTCATTCGGGCAGCTACCAAGTCTATCGAGCGTGAGGTGAACTCTGTCAATGACAACCCGGTCATCGACGTCCAACGTGGCAAAGCACTCCATTGTGGTAATTTCCAGGGAACACCCATTGGTGTGTCCATGGACAATACTCGTCTTGCCATTGCTAACATTGGTAAACTCATGTTCGCGCAGTTCTCAGAACTTGTGAATGAGTTCTACAATAATGGGCTGACGTCGAACCTGGCTGGCAGTCGCAATCCAAGCTTGGACTATGGTCTCAAAGGCATTGAGATTGCCATGGCCTCCTACTGCTCTGAGCTCCAATACCTTGCTAACCCGGTGACCACCCATGTCCAGAGCACGGAGCAACACAACCAGGGGGTGAACTCGCTCGGCCTTATCTCAGCCAGGAAGACTGCAGAAGCGGTGGACATGCTCAAACTCATGTCCTCCACGTACATGGTGGCGCTTTGCCAGGCCGTCGACCTCCGCCACCTCGAGAGGAACATCAAGATCTCTGTCAACAGATGTGTGGCCGATGTTGCCAAGAAGGTACTCAACTCCTCCTGTATAGAGGAGAAGCTCATGTCCGCCGCCGACCGCGTGGACGTGTTCAGCTACGCCGACGACCCCTGCAGCACCAACTACCCCTTGATGCACAAGCTACGCAGCGTGCTCCTCGAGCATGCTCTCGCCAGTAGGAGCAATGACGATGATGTTTTGTCCAAGATCAGTAAGCTCGAGGAGGAGCTCGGGTTGGTGCTGCCACATGAGGTTGAGGCCGCGCGCGTCGCCGTCGAGAAGGGCACCGCATCCATCCCCAACATGATCAAGGGGAGCAGATCGTTCCCACTCTACCGGTTGGTTCGCGAGGAACTTGGCTGCGTATTCCTGACCGGGGAGAAGCTTCTCGCGCCTGGCGAAGAGTGTGATAAGGTGTTCGTGGGGATCAGCCAGGGCAAGCTCATCAACCCCATGCTCGAGTGCCTCAAGGAGTGGAACGGTGAGCCTCTGCCCATCGACTAACTGCACTCGTCTCGCCCGTTCCATCTCCATACTTGTCCCTGTTTGAATAAGTGAACATTAATACTATTGATCATATGTTTTTTGATTATTGCATGTGTGTGTGTAAGTGCAGTTTGTTTTTCATTTGGGTGGAATTTGTATCCTATCATTTTGTAACACGTGTACATTTGTGCAAAATGTGTCTGTACGTGATTCTTGCCCTTTTTGGTGGCTGCTCTTGTGGTACCAAAGGCAGGTAACGGGCGTTGGTATCAAGCTCAAAGAAATTTTCGGTCTTAATTGTAATTTTCATTTTTTGACTGGTGTCTCCTTGTGTAAATACTAGCGTTCTGTTGTTTTTTCGGTTTTGTCAAGTGTGTATTTACATGACTTATGTTATGCTCTTTATCTTTATGATGATATGATACGGAATCCAATTATTATAGACAACATAAAATACCACGTGCCTACAATTTTACAGAGCAACTAATTATGCTTAGGAGTTCTAAAAAAAAAAACTAATTATGCTTAGGATTGTAGTACGGTTCGTTGCCTTATAATACTCCGTAGGATATCGGCGCACAAGGAAGGACACGATTGTGGCCTGATCACGTTTCCTACTATAGGGCAAGTAGCGATCTTTTCTTTGTCTATAAAATCTTTTCATTGAGAGTCCAAAAGTTGGACGCTAACCTCCCCGCAAACCCTACTCCTCGTCCGAGGAAGACACCTCCTCCTCCAACGGTTCTGACCACCACGAGGTCGAGAAACAATCTCTAAACCAAGCATCGACGCAGCACGACTGCTCCGTCGATGCTTGGTTCAGAGGCTGTTTCTTCACCATGGATGCAACCTGAGGTCGCTCAACTTGCCCGGATGCAACCTGAGGTCACTGGACATGCTCTGGCTAAGAGCGATGTGGAGAAGCTATTCCAAGACAAGATAGGCTCTTATGGGCACCTAAGTCTCCGTTCTTGAAGCTTCCTGACGAGAAGGCCAGGACTCTCAGTGCCAAACTTCAGAAGCAACACGTTGCAAAATTAAAGGCGTTGATGCCGCTGAATGATATCAGAAAGGAGGAAACAAAACTCCCTCGTCAATTTGGTCGACTGAAGTCACGATATATAGGTCAGTTGACCAAAATTTTGTAACTCTGTTATGCTTGGTCTCATGGTTGATTGTCAGAATTAGTTTCTTCGTTGTTAGCTTGCAATGCGGAATGAGACCATGCATTTTGCGTAAAATTAATTGATAAACTTGATTATGTAGTATGTATACATAATGCTCATCATGTAGAATTAAGATCTACTCCCTCCGTTCGGAATTACTTGTCGTAGAAATGGATGTATCTAGACGTATTTTAGTTCTAGATACATCCATTTCCGAGACAAGTAATTCCGAACGGAGGGAGTACCTGGTTATTTATTTCGGTGGAAATACCAACATTCTCAGGATATGTGAGCGCATAGATTGTTGTCTAACATATAAACGTCCATTGGTGGAAAAAGAGATATATCGCAAGGATAATATATGCACCGTTCAAAGTTTAAATTGGTGAAGGTAAGTATTTTTTAGGTGCCATCGGCGTCAAGGTTGTCAGAATCGTAATTCTATGTACGATTCTACGACTTTACGATCCAGACCAACCACTTTGATTCTACGACTTTGGTTAGTATAATCGCTAGATTAATTTTTTGCAAATTCTAAGCAATTATCAGTTTTCACTTGCTCATTTGTTGCAGGCCTGGAGCGAACCAGAAATGAGTTCAGTTTGTACGTGTTAAAAGACATTATCAAGCAACATAAAGAAGACACCGGAAGTGAGGACTATTACATTGAGCAACAATTTGCTAGTTAGTTCTTTTGGTTTCAATTCTGATCATTATTTCTACATGCTCTATCTATGTTACTACCGGCCTTATCGAAATTTAGTTCAGGTCGGACATGTCTGAACGATTAATTGATTTTAGTAATGATTTTGGGTCTCTCTGAACTGGGCCCTTAATTCATATATTTTGTTGAACTACATGCTCTATCTATGTTACTACCGGCCTTATCGAAATTTGGTTCAGGTCTGACATGTCTGAACGATTAATTGATTTTAGTAGTAATGATTTGGGGTCTCTCTGAACTGGGCCCTTAATTCATATACTCCCTCCGTCCCAAAATTCTTGTCTTTGATTTGTCTAAATAGGGATGTATCTAGTCACGTTGTAGTGTTAGATACTTCCCTATCTAGATGAATCTAAGACAAGAATTTTGGGACGGAGGGAGTATTTTGTTGAACTACATGCTCTATCTATGTTACTACCGGCCTTATCGAAATTTGGTTCAGGTTGGACATGTCTGAACCATTAATTGATTTTAGTAATGATTTGGGGTCTCTCTGAACTGGGCCCTTAATTCATGTATAATTTGTTGAACTACATGCATAGAGATTGAGGTTATCTATTATACGGAGTACTTCCTCCGTTCCTAAATATAAGTTTTTGTAGAGATTACATTATGGACTACATACGGAGCAAAATGAACGAATCTACAATCTAAAATGCATCTATATACATCCGTATGTGGTTCATAATGAAATCTCTACAAAGATTTATATTTAGGAACAGAGGGAGTACTTGTTAATTATTCTGCTGATGTAGGCATATGAGACCATGACGCCTGCTCTTCATTTTTTGATTAGTTTGTGGTTTCTTCAGTTGTCCATATGGAGGAGATGATCTGGCTGCAGAGGTCGAGAATTGAATGGCTTAAAGAAGTGATTATTTGTAGGATCTTTGTAGGATCTTCAGTTCTCAATAGGGAAAAGATGTCACTTTGTAGGATCTTTGATTGTTTGTAGGATCTTTGATTCGCTCAGTGCTACATATTCAGTTCTCAAGAAGCCAGCAATCAAGATCGCAAAAGGTGTCATTCAGTCATTCCATCAAGAACAGCAGCATCCAGAAAAGTAAAACGGAACAGAAGCATATTCAGTTTTGAGACACCAACAATTAAGATCCTGTACATAGTAAGACCAACTAGACTAGCATTCCACTACTACCCACTGGATTGGAAATTCAGTCATATCTGCTGCATTTTCAGCTTGGACACACCGACAGTTAACATCTTAATTACAAGGTACTCCCATTTTGGAATCCTAGCAAGAACACCAGTGTATCCACTGACATTATGTCTCTTAAATTTCAGAGAAAATGGCAGGCAACTTTGCTTGCTGTCTATGTTCTCTATGCAGCATGTGCTAAACTAGCGTTTCTCTGCGACGGAATAGCTAGCTGCCACATTCAGTTTTCACAAACAAACAATCAAAGATCCTGCAAAGTGACATTTGTTCATCCTCGCAAGAACTGCAGCAGTCAAACAAGTAGAGTAAAATGAACAGGCAAACAAGCATAGTAAGTACTCCCTCCGTCCGGAAATACTTGTCATCAAAATGAATAAAAGGGGACGTATCTAGATGTATTTTAGTTCTAGATACATTCCCTTTTGTCCATTGTGATGACAAGTATTTTTGGACGGAGGGAGTACTAGTTACCAGTGATCAGCTGCATATATAGCCTACGCGATACATTGGCAAACATTGCCATGGACAGAATCAATCAAAGCCCAACCAAGGTCCAACCTTCGATCACCACCACCAGTTCACTACCAAATCGCTAGTGTCAACCATGGTAGATATATATACTTATACGTACTTATATTAGATATAAAGGGATAAAGAACCGAATCTGACAAGCAATCAGCCACGGGAATGGGAGCTCGTCCTCGCCTTGACCTCCTTGTCGATGCGGAGACGGATGACGATCCCTCCTCCGTCCGGCGCGGGCACGTCGGACGGCACCGGCAGGTACCTGCCACCGGCGCCCATGGCCTCCTCCTCGGAGGGCACGGCGCAGCTCCCCACCTTGGCGTCCAGCATCAGGACGTCCATGTGGCCGGTGTCCGTGTCCACGGGCGCGTGCACCCACACCTTGCACCTGTACCACGACCCATCCTCCTCCGCGGCCGCGGTCACGCGCACCACCTTGACGCCGCGCTCGCTCGCCACGAGCAGGAACAGCCGCTCCCCGCCCTCCGCGGCTAGCAGCCGCCGCCCGTGCTCCAGCGCCTGCATCTGGACTTCCAGCACGGACCCGTAGGAGACGTCGGTCACGGGCCAGGCGTGGCGCTCGGCGAGGTGGCCACGGAGCGCCGGCGGGAGGGCCTGGAAGCCGCATCCGGGCACGGGGCAGCGGCAGGGCGCGTGCGGGCACACCAGCCGGTGGTCGCTCAGCATGCAGTACACCACGGAGCTCCCGCAGCCGTACGCCTGGTTGGGGCAGGGCACCCTGACCGCCAGGAGGTAGCGGTCCGCCCCCTCGTCGCGCTCGTACGCGCCGTCGCACACCGGGCACTGGTTGGTCTGGTTCGCGGCGCACGGGCCGCACGCCGCGTGCTTCGCCGGGCACTGCACAAGAAGCAAATTTTTGAGTGTGCGAGACGGAAGGAGTGACCGGCAAAGCAAAGATGATCCATTTGTGCTGTACCTGGAAGACGGGGGGCTTGAGGGGCAGCGAGCAGAGGGGGCAGTCCAGCAGGGACTTGTCGAAGTCGACGATGATCTCCACTCTCGGGGCCTGGGCGGCGACGGCGGCGGCCACCATCGCCATCGCTGCGGTCTCCCCTTCTTCCTCCTTGAGCTGCACACCGTCGTCACCGAGAGGGACGCCGGCGTCGGGCGACAGCACCCAGTTATCCTTGCCGCCGCGAGTGCGAACCATCTTGTTGCCGGCGTAGAGGAGGGGAAGGGGAATGCGGCGGCGAGGACTGGGAGGAAGGAGGAGGGAGCAGGGGAGGGGGATGGGGTGGTTCACGGTAGCAAATGGGCGCGTGCAGAGCTCCTTTGCCTCAAATCGGCAACCATGGGAGGGTGGTGGGGTCGGGAGTGGCCACGTCCACGTGAAGGAGAGGCAGAGACATCTTCCGCTCCTCCTTTTCAATTTTGATTTTTGAAAACCTGGCCCGCCAAAACCTGGCTCGTGCACATGGTAGACAATTGGGATTTCAGAATATTTCTACTCAGATTCTGATTTTCCAAACTTCATGCCATCAAAATCGTTCGAAATGCCACATGTTCCTAGCAAACGTTCCCCGGGGAACATTACCAAACTTCATTGGATCTAAACTTCAATTACGAGCCATTGAGCCGGCCTCGACCCACATCTGGGGCCCGTGATGAATTTTCGTCCTACTTCAGGGTTGCAGACGGTTGGGCTGCGCACACCACCTCACGATGAAGGCAAGGCTAGACGCCGGTGTCTACCTCGCTCGGCCCTGGCGGGCCACCGGAGTTGGTCGCCGCCTTCACAGATCTAGCGTGGTGGAGGCTGCTGAGCGTAGGGCTGGGTGAAAAACTCGTAGCTTGTGAGCTTAATGAGCACTTGATAGTCCGGCTCGTTAAACTCGTGACTCGCTTCTTACAGAACAGAGTCAATCATCGATTTCATCTCGTTAGCCTTAACAATCGAGCTAATGTGTTTCATGAGTAGCTCGTTAAGCTCGTTAGTAAGAACACAACACATCTTTTCAACTTACATGGCAAAGTTTTCATAGCACCTCGGCTCATCTATTCAATCTAATCTACATAAGAGGCAACAAATTAGTGCATTCTCGTTTGCAGTCACCCTCTTACTTCTTAAAAACCATATCTACACACTAATCGTGTAGACCATAACACATCAGAATCTGTTAAGGAGTGCTCACGAGCTTAACGAGGTTGAAATGAATCAATCCAAGAAGGGTTTTCTGCTCGTTAAGCTTAACAAGCCGAGCAGCTCGTTAATCCACCCCTAGTTGAGATGGCTTAACTTCCAAGCGAGCACGGTGTCCCCATCGTTGGATGGTTTCCCCTTGCGCGGTCTGGTTGCTCACAAGCTCTTACAATTGAGAACCTGGGATCTTCAATCTGGCCATCGGCGAGTTTCGGATTTTTTTTTCTTAGAAGGAAAACAAGGAATTGCGCATATGGCGCTCTTTGGACACCTTGATTGGATAGGGGTCGGTCGTGCGTACCCGCAACATCAGCATAACCAGCTGCACCAGGGTATCGTGAAGCTCTGGTTTGTTGACACCTTGGAACATGTCTGCACTAGAATTTCCAAGGGATTAACACATGTGAAGAATGCCATGACGTGATTGAAGGACCTGCAAGTGGCGATGGCGGAGTCTTTGATGTGATGACGACTACGCTTCACATGCAGTTGTGCAGACTTGGCTTGCGGGGTATGTTCCCGTCGAGAGGGGACATGAGTTCCTATGAGTGTGGTGGTATGTGGCTTGCAGTAGTAGCCGCCGCAAGTGGGGACGGCAGTATTGGAGGACTTCTATGTTGGTGGTGCTCCTCTGTGTACCGAGTTGTGATTTCAAGGCTGAAAAACCAAGGTCCAACCTTGATAATCCACAAGTATAGGGGATCGCAACAATTTTCGAGGGTAGAGTATTCAACCCAAATTTATTGATTCGACACAAGGGGAGCCAAAGGATATTCATGAGTATTAGCAGTTGAGTTGTCAATTCAACCACACCTGAAAAGACTTCATATCTGCAGCAAAGTTTTTAGTAGCAAAGTAATATGTTAGTAACGCTAACCATGGCAATAGTAATAGTAATAGTTTTGTAGTGTTTGTAACAACAGCAACAATGAAAGTAACTCAGCAAAGATCAATATGTGAAAAGGTCGTAGGCATTGGATCGATGATGATAATTGTGTCGGATGATATTCATCATGTAGAAGTCATAACCTAGGGTGACACAGAACTATAGCTCCAATACATCAATGTAATTTAGGCATGTATTACGTATATAGTCATACGTGCTTATGGAAACGAACTTGCATGACATGTTTTGTCCTACCCTCCCGTGGCAGGAGGTTCTAATGGAAACTAAGGGGTATTAAGGCCTCCTTTTAATAGAGAACCGGAACAAATCATTAGCACTTAGTGAATACATGAACTCCTCAAACTATGGTAATCATCGGAAATAATCCCAATTATTGTCACCTTGGGGTATGCGAATCATAACACGTAATTGGTGCGTATAACTTGCAAAATCGGATCAAGAACACAAATATATTCATGGAAACATAAAGGGTTTATATCCGAATTCATGGCACTCGGGGCCTAGTGACAAGCATTAAGCATAGCATAGTCATAGCAACATCAATCACAGAACATGTTGATCTTGTTGTTGCTTGATATATCTAGCCAATATTCAGGTTTTCAGTAAAAAATATGAACTAACCATACTCACAATAACATTTAGGTCTCATGTTTATTCATATCAATGGCATAATCAACTAGCAAGAAATAATAGATTATCTCGGATAACAACACTTTTTCATCTTACATGGCAAAGTTTTCGTAGCACCTCAGCTCATCTATTCAATCTAATCTACATAAGATGCAATAAACTAGTGCATTTTCTTTTGCAGTCACCATCTTACTTCTTAAAAACAACATCCAAACTCAACATGTAGACCATAACACATCAGAATCTGGGAGTGCTCACGAGCTTAACGAGGTTGAAACATTGAGCCATGTATGGTTTTCTGCTTGTTAAACTTAACGAGCTTAACGAGCCAAGCATCTCGTTAATCCATCCCTAGTTGAGCCGGCTTAACTTCCAGACGGGCATGGTGTCCTCGTCGTCGGATGGTTTCCCCTATCTCGGTCTGGTTGCTCACAAGCTTTTACAATTGAGAGTCTGGGATCTCCAATCTGGCCTTCGGCGAGTTCCAGATTTTTCCTTCGAAGGAAAACAAGGAATCACGCATATGGTGCTCTTTGGACACCTTGATTGGATAGGGGTCGGTCGTGCGTACCCGCAACATCAGCATAACCAGTTGCACTGGGGTATCATGAAGCTTTGCTTTGTTGACACCTTGGAACATGTCTACACCATGATTTCCAAGGGATCAACACATGCGGAGAATGCCATGACGTGATTAAAGGACCTGCAAGTGGCGAAGGCGGAGTCTTGGATGTGATGAAGACTTCGCTTCACATGCAGTTGTTTAGGCTTGGCTTGCGGGATATGCTCCTGTCCAGACAGGACACGAGTTCCTGTGAGCGTGGTGGTATGTGGCTTGCAGTGGTAGCCTCTGCAATTAGTGGGGGCGGCAGTATTGGAGGACTTCTATGTTGGTGGTGCTCCTCTGAGTACCGGGTCGTGATTTCAAGGGTGAAAACTCAAGGTACGGTCTTCATTGGTTGTGCCTGGCAGTGGCATCGTTGAAGGCATTGTTTTTGGGTACGTGGTCTTTCTCTAGGGTGAAAGCCTAAGATCTTTGATCACGCAACGACAACGCTCATGCTTTGTTTCCTTCCTGGAGGTGTTGCTTTTGGAGAACCTCATTTATAGTCCAGGTGTTGTCTTTGGTGGTGATTAGACACTACTGCAGAATGGTCCAAACGCGGCACATGAATCAGAGACTCTTCGACCAAACTCTGTGCGATGCATTAATTGCAGACAGTGTTGTAATAAAACCATCACCAATAGTACAAACCGTTTGCGATAGCGGAGACATCAAACACGATTCAGATTATATGTGGCATACAGTTGATCCATATGAACTGTTTGCGATGAGCCAAAAAATAGAAATGGTCAGCCATATCAAGGTGTGTGCGATAGACGGCACAAAATTCACTCGGATGAACATTTTTCGATTAGGCAACACAACATAAACGGTTGGCCAGATCAAGGTGTGTGTGATAGACGGCTTACAGTTCGCTCGGATGAACTGTTTGCGATAAGCCAAAATAACTGAACCGGTTCCTCTTAACGAGATGTGTATGATACCCGTCAAATAGGTCAGTAACCAGAAATATGGGGAAAGGCCGATAATAACATAGACAATTGCTAGAAATAAGTTGTGTGAGTTGTCGGCAAATGGTTGGTAGTAAACAATTGTGAGCGATTGATGAAATAATCACGCCCGGCATGATACGCACAACACCACATCTTTCCTATCCTCCTCCATGCACCACCTTTCCCATGACAGCAAGCTCTAAAGCGTTGTGGGAGCACCTCTCGACCGAGCAGAAGCATGAGTTGGCCACCCTCGCTGCCTGCTGACAGGGCCGCCATGTGCAGCGGATAGAGGTCGGCATGCCGTCGAGCTCCCCGAAGGTCTCTGACGATGAAGGTGGCCTCCAACGACGAGTTGGCGCCCCTGCCCATGTCATTTCATGCTGGCTTGCTCGTGGAGCAAGCGCATGCGCGCTTGGACACCATTATGATGGAGGAGCAGCCGGTGTCGGTGTCAGGAACATTTGCAGTCGATATCTATTGGGCCGCTTATGAGACATCATCCTATCTTTAAGATGTTTTACATTTCGGTATGGTATCATGACAAGCCTTACCTCCCCTTTTCTTGTGTTCTTTATCATATTATTTTCACTCTTCTTTCGCCATATTGCCTCAATCTTTTGTTGTCGATTCGAGGCCATCTGTTGATTATATGTCATAGGTAAAACCTTTTTTTATCATGTACAACTCTAGCCAATTCGGCTTCAAAAAGCCTGCAAGATCCTCAACGGATCTTGATTTGGCACACTCTCCACATTGATAGGAACAAAGTGAACATTATGATCCGCAAGTAGGCAGTTTCTTGTTGGCTATCCTGACTAAGATGTTCCTATTTTCTTTAGGGATTTTTATTTTACGGTACATTGTACTACCGACTTTAACAAGAATCATTTTTCATTTTAACCCAAGGTCATTTTGGTACTGTTAGGTAGTCCTTTCACGTGTTATTGATTTTAATATAACAATGATTCTATCTAATTAATGCAATATCATATGAATACGTCTACCATCTGTGTCTATCATCTGCGCGCATGACTCCTTAGTCCTTCGCGACGACGACGCCATGCGTGGCAGCCGGCCGTCAACCTCTGCCAGCTTCCCTTGCTACCTGTGTGATGGCAAGACGGCCTGCCATGTCGAGGAGTGCCACTAGCTCAATCACGGCGTGCTTGCTTGGCCCCATACTTCTCGCCATGAATCTTCTGCAGATGCGTTTGGCCGAGAGACGCCTGTATGAAGCAGCCAGGAAACAGCGGAAAGTGTCGGTGCTCTCAGTCTTAGGGTACTCCCGGTGCTTCAATGTCAATATTTTATTAATATTTCAAAAAAAATCAGACAAATTTATATGTTCACAAGGAATGTGACTACAACCCCTAAAACTTTTAGGTCCAAACTCGAAACGCACATTCAAAAAAAATGTGGAATCTAGCATGAATAGTACAAAAAAGACAAAATCAACATTGACGCTACTCACATTTCGAATTACAAAAACAACATTGACAATATTCACATTTGACAACATCGCTTGCCTTCCCCGCCTCATGACCGTTGGGATTGTAGCAAGGCCGCCATTGTGTCTCTAACACCGACCAATTCCAGCGCACGAACACCATGGTTGCGGCACCCCCCCCCCCTCACCAGCTCTGGTTGCCGCCATCGTCGACTACCATCGCCGTGTTGCAGCACAAAATCTAAGCTACAAAACCTCCCAGTGCAGTTGAAGCAAAAAAGAAGCTAGTAGAAAATCCATATCTGAAGGAAGGCGGCAAACAAGCCCAACAAGAAAACCTGTCTGATTTTAGGTGAACAACAGCTGACCAGGACAAGTAGGGGGGAGAAGCAGCCAGAGCTGCCCTAGACAAGACCGGAGGACTGCAACCCGCCGTCGACAATGGGTGGTCGGACCCCAGTTGAAGCCACTCAGCTCCCCTACCCGACCGTGCACATGCTTATGCCGAGGCAACCCGCAACCCTCATGTCCTAGATATGTGCGATTTGAATCCCAAGCACTGCCCAGCCGTTGATGTACACCGAGTCAGCCACCCCATCACCAGTAACGAACTATGTTGCACCAGATAGGCATTACGAGCGCGCCACCCATGCAGCCGCAAGCAACACTCGAAGGAGGCCCCGCCGCCGCCGCCCTAGGAAGCCTCAGAGGTGAGCCTGGCAACTCTCTCAAGCGGAGACGAGGTGGGGCAAGGAAGGAAGAGGTGTGGCGGCGACTGGACTAGTCGCCACCCGATCAGGCCCAAGGGAGCAACACAGGGGCGAAAGGCCATCTTGGTGCAACTATTCTTTCTCTTAAAAAATGCACATTTTACAGGGAGTTGAAGTAGATGAGGCCAATATTGAAGCCATCAAGAGTTAGCCGAACTCCTAAGTCCTAACACGATCAAACAAGTATGAAGTTTTTCTTGGACTGAGTGAGTTTTATCGAGGCTCGTCAAAGAATTCGTATAAAAGTTCTGTAAATCAAAGAAGGCCCATCTAATCTCGATGTGAAGCTCGAGTCCTCCAAATCCGGCATTATTAATTGATGTTAGCAAGAAAGCGTTGTCGTTTCCAATTGTCAATGGAATACGAAACTAACAACCACAGTTTCATCAAAATTACTTGCTATTGATGAGATTAATGGATGAAGTTATACGCGCTTTAATTGTAAAGAAATTTGTGGTTTACTTTGATGATACCTTGATTTATAGCGAGCCACACTTCCTGATCATTTACATGTTGTTTTTAAGCATTTGAGAGATACTCCCTCCGTCCCAAAATACTTGTCATCAAAATGGATAAAAAGGGATGTATCTAGAACTGAAATATGTCTAGATACATCCCCTTTTATTCATTTTGATGACAAGTATTTCGGGATGAAGGGAGTACATATTTGTTTGGTAACCTCGAAATGCGCATATTTTGCATCGATATAGCACCATTCCTTGGCCATGTTTTGACTCTCTAGAGAATTGAAGTGGATGAGACCAAAATTGAAGTCATCAAGAGTTGGTTGACCGAAGTATTCTTGGGCTGACTGAATTTTAACGATATTTTGTCAAAGAATTCCAATAAAATTCATGTAAATCAGAGAAGGCCTAACTATTCTTGATGTAAAGCTCAAGTCCTCCAATTCTGACATTATTAATTGATGCTAGCACATGTGTTAATTTGAGTTCTTTTGTTTTTCCAATAAAAAAATCAATCAATTTCTCATTTTTTTGAAAAACCCACCCATATATTTAGATTAACATGTTCATACAATCGTTCATTACAGCCTTTGCCACGCAAGGCCAAACTCTATTAATAAGCACACCATCAGACCTATTAACTAAACTAAACTTCGCAATCTCGTGTGCCACCATATTGGCCTTTCTGTTAATCTTGAAAACTTTAAAATTCGACAGTATTTTAGAGACACTCAATGCTTCCCTCTTCAGATCCACAAGGGATGACCTGTCAAGATTATTGTTCCCAAGAAAGGAAACCACAAAAGAGCAATCAGTTTTCAAAATTATGGGTTTATGGAGAGTTATACCAATATAAAGACCGGATAGGACCACTCTAAGTTCAGCTTCATCGACCCTATTACATACCCCAATGTAGTCCCAGGATGAGATAATAACTTCTCCAGTATAGTTTCTGGCCACTACTCTCATGCTCGCCGCGCTAATGGCCTCTACAAACTAGCACCGACATTAATCTTAATAAACTCTGAGGTGGGAGCCTACCAAGCAAGACGAGTCCTCTCCATAATCCATATTATTGATGGGTTGCAAAACACCCGTCAACATATTATTGATGGGTTGCAAAACATCCGTCAGCTCCTTATCAGACTTATTCACCTCCGACCGCATGTTGTCATGACAAGAAGAAAAGGAAGCCCAGAAATTTTGTACAAAACTCACAGAGACAAAAACAAGTTCCTTTCCCTTACCAAATACGAGATTATTCCTCAAGTGCCATGCTCTTCAACACCACAGATCAAGCACGTACTAGCTAGGATAGTTTGATGGCGTTTTACAAATTAAATCAAGTTCTAAGTTAGTACACTTACGAAAATTATTAACGGAGAGGCATGTGCGCTGGTTTTAAATAGCGGATAGCGGGCTGGTAGCGAACTGTGGTGCGCGTAGCGGAATGCGGATAGCGGGTGATATTGCGGACGCTATGTCCGCGTAGTGGATTTATAAAAACACTAGATTGTTGTGTATATTTCTAGATCATTAACAAAAAGTCATGACATTTAATTAGAGCAATAGCGGACGCTATTGCGTTAGTGCTATTGTGGACGCAATAGCGGATGCTATCTTTGCTATTTGAAACTATGGCTGTTACCACATTGAACATCGCGTAGTACCTATATATCCACATCGACCTACGGCGGCTAAGAGGTCGCCGTATCCAAAGCAGCAGCACGCCGCGGCGAGCTCGGCGGTGCGCGGCGACGTTCATCGTGGACCACCCTGTGGATTGTTCGCCGTGGTTGGTTCATCTTCATCTAGCTAGGAGAGGAGAGGAGAGCCCGTCCGTGGCCTATCCAAGCGCGCGGGCGGTTCACCCTGTGAATTGTGGAATACAGCACGGCCACCACGTGGAATCCTAGGATCTCACTCCCATGTGTACTGCTTATCCAACCCGGCTATAAATACCTGTGCATACACACCGCATTGCTCACTCATCTCCTCCGTTCGTCTCCTTCGAGCTGTCTAGTGGTGTACGTACTGGTGGTGGGTGCTCAGAGGAGAGGAGAGGAGAAGAAATGGGGACGGCGGCGGCGGCGCTGGTGATCACGTCGCTGCTGTGCTGGGCGGCGGCGGCGCCGGTGCATGCGTCTCACGTCGTCCACCCGGAGTGTTAAACATTGTATGTCACGGTGTGTTATAAACCGTGCTAGTAGATATGTGGCGTGTGTATTGTAATTAGGTTAGGTTAGGTTGTTGTGATCAAATCTCGGTAGTTAGCTTGGAGATCAATCCACACCTAACCAAACCCTAATCTTCCTGTAATCTTCACCGCATCCTGGCCTTTATAAACACGCAACGCGCCCCTGCCTATGCATGCACTTCAGCAACTTTCACATGGTATAAAGAGCCTAGTTCTTCCATCACATCTAGTTCATGTCATCTTCCTCCTCCTCCCACGCCATGGCCATGCCCTCGCTTGCCTCCCTCGGCCACACCATCACGTCGAAGGCCCAAGTTCTCCCGCACGTCAGGGCTGCGGCGATGATGGGCTACCTTGATGGCTCGATCAAGGAACCTGCTACTGTCATTGTCACCGAAAAGGATACTGCCGGGAAGAAGGAGATCACCGAGACGCCCAATCCAGAGCCTGCGATCTGGGTCACCCAAGATCAACAGGTGCTCACCTTTTTTGCTTGCCTCCCTGTCCCGCGAGGTTCTGATGCAGGTTTCCAATCACACCACGGCCACGGGCGTCAGGAAAGCCCTGGTCGAAAGCTTCTCCGCGCAGTCCAGGGCGCGCCAGATTCAGCTCCGATCGGCAATCGGAAACGCTCGTAAGGGCGACCTCTCTGCTGCTGCTTACTTCACCAATATGAAGGGGCTAGCGGACGAGCTCGCTGCTGCAGGAAAGCCCCTCGATGAAGATGATGTCGTCTTGCACATCCTCGAGGGCCTCATGCACGAGCCCGACTACAACGGGTTCGTCACCGCCATCTCCACGCACGCTGTCACTGATCAGCCGATCGGCCTCAGCGAACTCTTCTCGCTGCTGCTCTCTGAGGAGTCCCGAATCGCTACCCAGCATGCCGCCTACACCGCTCACCACTCTGCTAACCTTGCTACGAAAGGTGGCCGTGGTGGCTACGGTGGCGGACACGGCGGACAGGGTGGTGGACGCGGTGGCTACGGCGGCGGCAACTACTCCGACAACTCGAGCAATGGTGGCGGTGGTGGTGTGCCGCGCCAACAGGGTGGTGACAGCGGTGACCGCGAGCGCTGCCAAATCTGCAAGGAGGAAGGCCACAGTGTGTGGTGCTGCAGGAAACGGTTTGACAAAAGCTACAACAACAACGTGCGCAACCCCGCAGGCGGCGGCGGTGGCGGCGAACGCGGTGGTGGTGGGCGCGATAGCGGCGGCGGTGGTGGCAACCCTCGCTCCGCCAACTCTGCTCACTCCTACGGTGTGGATACCAACTGGTATCTTGACACCGGCGCCACTGATCACGTTACCGGTGAGTTGGAGAAGCTAGTCGTTCGTGATCGCTACACCGGCACCGACCAAATCCACACCGCTAGTGGTCAAGGTATGAACATAGCACATATTGCTCATTCAGTACTATCTACTCCCTCTGGTTCTTTGCACTTAAACAATATTCTCCATGCTCCTAGTGCCGACCAGAGTCTCCTTTCTTCCTATAATCTTATGCGAGGTAATGATGTGTTTGTTGAACTTCATCCTCAATTCTTTCTTGTCAAGGATCAGGCTACCCGGAGAACAATTCTGCAAAACAAAAGTAGATGGGGCTTGTTCCCCGTGACCGGACGGCAAAGTGCCCCTCAATGCCAAGCTCTTGGTGCCATCAAACCATCCACATCTCGGTGGCACAAGCGTCTAGGGCACCCCGCTTTTCTGGTAGTTCAGAAGATCCTTCACGATTTCAATCTTCCTATTTCAAATAAACAAGATCACCTCTTAGTGTGTGATGCATATCAGATGGCCAAGAGTCATCAGTTACCATATTCGCATTCAACTAGCAAATCCACAACTCCTTTAGAGCTTATTTATTCAGATGTTTGGGGTCCTGGACCCGTCTCTGTAGGAAGACAGAAATACTATGTCAGCTTTACTGATGATTTTAGCAAGTTTAGTTGGATATATTTGCTCAAAAATAAGTATGATGTTTTTCAGAAATTTCGTCTTTTCCAAGCTCATGTTGAACGTCTCTTTGATCGTAAGATCATTGCCATGCAAACCGATTGGGGTGGGGAATACCAACGGTTGAACTCTTTTTTTGAATGCACTGGCATCACGCATCACGTCTCATGCCCCCATGCTCATCAACAGAACGGCTCCGCGGAGCGGAAACATAGACACATCGTGGAAGTTGATCTCTCCCTACTCGCTCATGCATTTATGCCACTCAAGTTTTGGGACGAAGCGTTCCTCACTGCAGTCTACCTTATTAATCGCATTCCCAGTAGACTCATCAAGAACCAAACACCACTAGAACGACTCTTTGGCACTAAGCCCAACTACTCTTTTCTTCGCATTTTTGGTTGTGCCGTTTGGCCAAACTTGCATCCTTTCAACAAGCACAAGCTAGAGTTTAGGTCCAAGCAATGTGCCTTCCTAGGGTACAGTAGCCTTCACAAAGGCTACAAATGTCTCGACATCTCCTCTGGTCGTGTCTATGTTTCTCGCGATGTTATTTTTGATGAGCAAGTTTTTCCCTTTGCGAGTATCCACTCCAGTGCCGGTGCTCAACTCCGCAAAGAATTACTCCTTTTGCCCTCTCATCTCTTGATGTCTCCTAGTTTTGCTCAAGGGGGAGCTGATTTTGCTGCTGACCATATGTCTCTGTCTAATGCTAATGACCCAGCCGAAAGTGTGTAGGAAAAAGGGCAGCCAAATGCTGAAGATTTTGGTGAAAATTCCTATGATTTTATGCAGCAACCAGAAAATTCTCATGCAGCCACAGAAGATCCTCAGGCGGCCTCGGGATCGGCTGCTGCAGCGGTGCCAGGCGTATCGGCCGCAGGATCCGCGTCCTCAGAGATGCCAGGCGAATCTTCGTCGGGATCCACGCCGGCAGGCGGCTAGCCACGCGGGCGCACCGACACGCTATCTCCTGGTGGGCCGGCCGGGCGCATTACCGCGTCGTCTCCTGCCTGGGAGGGCGCGCGGTCCCCTGGCGGGCCGGCTGGGCGAGGCCCACGTGGCCTCCAGGAGGTGGGGGGCGCGGACTTTGGTGCAGCGCGGTCCCCCTCCCACCCTGCGGCTACTTCGGAATTGCGAAGTGGCAGTTCGCCACCGGCTTCCGCATTGGATCCCCCTGGGCCTGCTGCAGGATGGGGATTCGGGATCCTCTGCTTCTCCTTCTGCTGCATCCAACTCTGTTGCGTCCTACGCAAAATCGTCTTCAACTCCAGCAAGCTCGACCAGCTCAGCCTCCTCCTGCCTGCTCACACACTCGGTCACAAAGTGGTATTGTCAAACCCAAGGTATATAAAGATGGTTTTGTTCGTTTGGGTTCTTTTTGTGCCACAGGTGAACCAAAGAACCTGCAGGATGCTCTTGGTGATCCCAAGTGGAAACAGGCAATGGATGAAGAATTTTCAACCCTCGTCGAGAACAAAACTTGGCACTTGGTTCCACCAGTCAGAGGGAGAAACATGATTGACTGCAAATGGGTGTACAAGGTAAAGCGAAAATCTGATGGCACGATTGCAGGTATAAGGCACGTCTTGTAGCCAAAGGTTTCAAACGAAGGTACATAATTGATTATGAGGATACTTTTAGCCCTGTGGTTAAAGTCGCTACTATCAGATTAATCATTTCCGTTGCAATATCTCGCAATTGGTGCATACGACAACTAGGTGTAAAGAACGTGTTTTTACATGGTGTTCTGGAAGAAGAGGTTTTTATGAGGCAGCCTCCGGGGTATGAAAGTTCAGTTTTACCATGCTATGTCTGCAAGCTTGATAAAGCAATCTATGGTTTGAAACAAGCACTCAGAGCTTGGTATTACCGTATGTACTCCTAGTTACAATCTCTTGGTTTTCCTGCTTCCAAGGGAGACTCTTCGTTATTATTAAATCATCGGCATGGAATAACCATTTTTATGCTCATTTATGTTGATGATATTATTGTCACCAGTTCCTCCTCCAGAGCAGTTGAAGCTCTTCTTCAGGATCTGCGCATGGACTTTGCGCTCAAGGATTTGGGCCGTCTTCACTTCTTCCTTGGAATTGAGTTAAAGAATGTGGCTAGTGGGCTTATTTTGTCTCAAGAGAAGTATGTGCAAGATATGCTTGACCGAGTGGGCATGAAAGGGTGCAAACCTTCTCCAACTCCTTTGTCTGCTTCAGAGAAATTGTCTCTTCATGATGGAGAGTTGCTTCGGGCCGAGGACTCCACCAGGTACAGAAGTGTTGTAGGAGCTCTTCAGTACTTGACTTTAACCAGACCAGATATATGTTTTTCAGTCAACAAAGTTTGCCAATTCCTTCATGCACCTACTATCTCCAGGCAACCAAGAGTCACGGTCTCAAACTTACTAAGTCAAACTCTACACTTGTCAGTGTCTTTTCAGATACAGACTGGGCAGGGTGTCCTGATGATCGGAGGTCCACTGGAGGCTTTGCGGTGTTCTCTGTTGGTAATCTGATTTCGTGGAGTGCACGTAAGCATGCTAATGTGTCTAGATCTAGTACAGAAGCTGAGTACAAGGCCTTAGCAAATGCTACTGCCGAGATTATCTGGGTCCAGAATTTATTAACAGAGTTGGGCATTCGTCACTCATCTGCAGCGTCACTTTGGTGTGACAATCTTGGTGCTACTTACCTTTCTGCCAATCCTATTTTTCATGCTAGGACGAAACACATTGAGAATGATTATCATTTTGTTCATGATAGGGTGGCTAACAAGCTTCTGAATATTCTCTTTGTTCCTACTGGTGATCAAGTGGTGGATGGCTTCACTAAACCACTATCATTGCGGCAGCTGGAGGTCTTTAGACGCAATCTCAACTTAGATAGTTGTGATTGAGGGGGAGTGTTAAACATTGTATGTCACGGTGTGTTATAAACCGTGCTAGTAGATATGTGGCGTGTGTATTGTAATTAGGTTAGGTTAGGTTGTTGTGATCAGATCTTGGTAGTTAGCTTGGAGATCAATCCACACGTAACCGAACCCCAATCTCCCTGTAATCTTCGTCACATCCTGACCTTTATAAACACGCAACGCGCCCCTGCCTATGCATGTGCTTCAGCAACTTCCACACGGAGCTCCAGTCGCGGGAGGCCAAGGAGGTCGCGCAGGAGCTATGCACCGGCTACCACTTCCAGCCCCCCAAGCACTGGATCAATGGTACCTATTTTCTTTCTTTCGATCTATCTGCCTCTGCATGTTTGTTTGTGTATCGTCATCTTCGTTAACTGTCGATTGCTCATTTCTCGTCACCTTTGTTTGCATGGCATTGACCTACTTCCCATGATGATGCTACACGCAACAACCAATCAGATCCCAATGGTACGTCTAGTAGTATAACTAACTAGCAAGTGTGGGTATTTGCATGGCACTGTGCCACCCATAGTAAACCAAGGGGCTGTACCACCTCTTCTATCAGTACAACCCCAAGGGCGCCGTGTGGGGAAACATCATTTGGGCGCACTCCGTCTCCACCGACCTCATCCACTGGGTGGCCCATCAGCCCGCCATCTACCCGACCAGGCCCATCGACGTCAACGGCTGCTGGTCGGGCTCCGCCACCATGCTGCCCGACAGTGTCCGTCATCATGTACACCGGCATCGACCCCGATAAGAACCAGGTGTAGAATGTCGCGTACCCGGCCAACATCTCCGACCCCTTCCTCCGTGAGTGGGTCAAGCCGGAGTTCAACCCCGTCATCAGCGCCAACCACGGCATCAACACGAGCGCGTTCCGTGATCCCACGACAGCGTGGTACGGACCCGACGGGTACGTCCATTTTATTTTCGCCCACACCACTAATAAATTCCCATCTTGCTCCTCCGAACAAATTTTCTTGACAAGTTAGCTCAGAGCTTGGGGGAGGGGGGCGGTGCCCCCCCTCCCTCCAAAACTATATATTGTGCTATGCTTATACGTAAAGAATATATGTTGTACCTGGTATATGTGTAAACACTGGAGGTTGGTGGTGGCCAGGAAGGACAACATGAGTGGAATTGCGGTATTATACCGGAGCCGAGACTTCAAGAAGTGGGTCAAGACACATCACTCCTTGCACGTCGGGCTCACCGGAATGTGGGAGTGTCCTGGCCTCTACCCCATGGCGGTGGCCGGAGGCAACCGTCACCACCAGATGGGTGTGGACACCACGGAGTTGCATGACCGTGTTATGGCCAAGGAGGTCAAGTACGTGCTCAACGTGAGTCTAGAACTGACACGATATGATTACTACACCGTCGGCACCTATGACCATGACAAGGATAGGTACACCCCTAACCCCGCCTTCCCGGAAAATTACTATGGCCTCCGCTATGACTATGGTGACTTCTACGCCTCCAATTACCCGGCCGGCCCAAGAAACGCCGAGTGCTCTGGGGCTGGGCCAATGAGTCTGACACCGTTACCAACGATCGCCACAAGGGCTGGGCCGGCATCCAGGTCACTAGCTACGCTTGCACAGGAATAAAATTATCTTCCTAGTATGTTTTCCACCGTACGTGTTGAGAGCCTGAGATCAAGATGTATTTTTGTTGCTAATTTTCTCAGGCGATATCAAGGAAGATCTTCCTGTCACGGAGTGGGAGGCAGCTGACCCAGTGGCCGGTGGAGGAGGTCAAGTCGCTGCGCTCAAAGCACGTCAATGTGAGCAACAAGGCTGTCAAGGGTGGCGAGTACTTCAAGGTCACCGGCTTCAAATCTGTGCAATCGGATGTTCAGGCAGTGTTCGCGATCAGGAACGTGGACAAGGCGGAGAAGTTCAACCCGGCGTGGCGAACCGACGCTCAAGGGCTATGCAATACATTCAACTCGCACGACAAAGGTGGTGTTGGGCCCTTCGGGCTCTGGTTGCTGGCCTCCGACGACCTCGAGGAGAGGACAACCGTCTTCTTCGGGGTGTTCAAGACCAACGACACCAACTACGTCGTCCTCGTGTGTAATGACCCGATAAGGTGACATATAAGATATAACTCACTAAAGTCACATTACATGTATAAAACTTGCAATGTTGGATTATATATCCATTCATCCAGACCCAACGATAATTCCCGATGATCGCTATCAAACAGGTCATCGTACGAGTCGCACCTCTACAGGCCGACCTTCGCCGGCTTTGTCAACGTCGACATAGCGAAGACCAAGAAGATCTCGCTGAGGACATTGGTACGTACATATGAAACCACGTGATGGGTGTATATATGCTCTGGACTGAAGGGCACCATTGCAAGAGGGGTCTAAGCTAGCCATGTGTGAAACTTCATTTCAGATTGACCATTCTGTGGTGGAGAGCTTCGGGGCCGGCGGCAAGACGTGCATCCTGACGAGGGTTTAGCCGAGGAAGGCCATCGGGGACGACGCGCACCACTTCGTCTTCAACAACGGCGAGTCAGACATCAAGATCAAGGTCACCAACCTTCATGCGTGGGAGATGAAGACCCCCATGATGAACAAGCAGCTGGAGCAGTAGCAGCGGCCTAGAGGATCGAGGAGTAGGGGTAACCTAGCCTAGCAGTAGCTAGCTAGCTTATTACTAATTTCACTGAGATGGATTAATTAGGAGTGGCTGAAGTTGAAAATGTAGTTGTACACTTGCCGCCCACGGAAACATGGGAATGAATAAAGGTTTTAGTGGACGCGTCCATTTTGCCTTAGAATTTTATGTCCCTTTTTGTTCGACAAGCTGCTGCTGAACTTGCAGTTAAATATCTCCAAGAGATTTTTAACTAGTTTTAATATGCATATTTTCTAAGTGTTATTTTTATGTATATATGAAAAAGGCACACAACTAGTGTTATTTAATTGTCAGTTAAGAAAACTACATTTTTGTTCTTCTCGTCCTGGCTGCAAGCTGAGATGTAACTAAACCAGCAAGGGTTGAAATTTGTGAGAGCAACTGTAACGTAAAATTTCTGCGGAGTGTGTGGTTTGGTACATGGAGGTTGGAGCTATAGTAGGTTGAACATCATCGGTCATTAGTGAGACTTACTTGAAGCTCTGGCCTTGACCATAACCTGGTAATATTGTACGAGCATAATAATATCCTCAGTTGAGCAACAAAGTACTCTTAAGAGCAATAAAATGCTCTTTCCGTAATTCAGGTAAAAGATGGTACACACTAGGACTGATGTTCAGTTTGCAAGTGGAAGCAGGTTGTCCACGGTGTTCACTTAAAAACCCGCATAAGGAACGTGGATTTATAAAGCACGGGTTGCTGGACACCTCTTATCCTTACCCTTCAATACTGCTTTGAGATCCATACTACACAACTAACTCATAACACGAAAATTTCTCTTTTTTGTTCTTTCAAAACAAAACAACATATGAATTTCAAACTTTGCAGGACAACAAAACATTCTTACTACAACGTGGGAAAAAACTTTCAGATTTTTTTGTCCGACACAAATATACAAAATGGGATTTTTGAGTAAAAAACAATATTTTTTTGTATATATGATCAATGAAAAAATCTGGAAGTATTTTTCCCACATTCTAGTTAGAATGTTTTGTTGTCCTACAAAGTTTCAAGTTCATATATTGTTCTATTTAGAATAAACAAAAAAGACAAAAGCTGCTCGCACGAATCTTGATGCAAAAATGAATGGCTAGATAAGGGGTGTAGGAAAGCCTATGCTTTCTCAAATGTTAACCCACAAATGGGCAACCCGCGGACGTTCCCACTTGCAGCCTGAACTGATGTGAACCATTTTTTGGAGAATGCCATTGCCATCCTGAAAGTCCTTCGAGCATTGTTAAGTCCACGTTAAAAAAATAAGAAGGTTGTCTCACAGAAAATGTGAGTTAAGTATGAAGACAAAATGTGACTGCTGATAAGTAGATGAGGAAGCGTGACTTTTGTCAGCCAACCTCTTCCCCGCCCACGTAGCTAGCTGACCGGGTCGTGCTCGAGGTACGTCCTCTCTGTAACTGCACCACGCCACGCACGTCGCACGTGTACTTAGCGCGCCCCGTGCTCCATCTGTAACACTATGGACGCGTTTGGTTACCTGCATCATTTTTGACCACTTTGCATACTTGTCCTAACTGAGCCTGACTGAGCATATGTAGACAAAAACCAACATGTGTATGTTGATTGGTTGCCTGCATTGCATCAAGGCCTAGATGGCTGCAACTTGTTTGGTTGCATGCGTTTGTTTTAAATGTGGTGAACTTACCATCCATTTGACAGCACATAACACACACACAACACACTATGACCAACAACAACACAAAAACAACAAAAACAAGCAAAGAACAAGCAAATCATAAGCTGCTAGGCATAAGTTTAAAACAGCAGGGCATCCCATGCCCCTGTTGGACCTCGGGGTGCTACTCCCTGGGCAAAATATGGACATGTTGACAGCAAAAGAGACGATCAGGCTTCAGTTCAAACCTACACTACTTCAGTTCAGAGTACTACAAATGGTTCAGAGTTTCAAACTAGACAGACGAACTAGAGGACCTGAGTGATGTCGCCAACGCAGTTGTGCTTCTTGTAGCAAACCGTGCAGATGTTGGAGTTGTTGGCGTTTTAGATTTGCACGTGGATCCCCAGGCCGGAGAGCTTAAAGACTACAAGGTCGCCGGGGACAATCTTGTGCCGGTCGCGAAAGTACTCCCAGCTGCGCCCCAGCACCATGTGCCCCTTGAACATCTGCACCTGGACCCAAAACTCGCACCACTTGTTGGCGGAAAGGCTGACGACGCGAGGAGGGCCGCTGACCAGCCATTGCTTCATCACCGACCTGATTTTACGCAGGATGATGATCATGGCGATGTCCTCCTGTTCAGCGACATGCACATAGAACCTCATAGGTTCCCCTGCACCCTCCTCGTGGCTGGTCCTCGGGCTCCTACTAGCGCCCAGCGGCATTCTGATGTACTCCACCCTGCATGGGAGCATCACCCTCTTTAGTCACCTGTTGGTGGGGATCAAGTCCTCTGCATTCTCTGCGCCGGCAACGACCTGCGCACCACCATCGGATGTGTCCTACTCCATCTTCATTATCTTGTCAGCAAGATGGACATCACTTTAGCAACACAAATGACACATGATGAAAGCTAACAAGTAGGCCATCATGTATGCTCACGAAAGCTTACAATGATCACTACTAATTAGTACTAACACTTTATCAGTGCTACTTTCATCGGTGCTTACAGTTATCACTGCTTATAGTTATCAGTGCTAACACTGAGAAGGCTCCACCACTCACATGTCTTAGTTGCACCTACTATTTTTGGCATTCAGGTATGTCCTACTTGAATGCCACATGCACTCACGTACCCTAGCAACAAGTTCAACATAACAACAACAGCAAGATGAGTAGCATCAACAACAGCAGCAAGAAGAGTAGCATGAACAACAACAATAAGAACTAACAACAGTAGCATATACACTATTAATAGCACCAAGAACAAACAATGTGGCAGTAGAAAGTAACATGTGGATGAACAAAGTAAGCATGTACTCTTGTTCATCCCCAAAATAGTGGATTCTCATCGAATCCGGCCGAATCTAGTCGAATCGGGTCAAATGTACACGCCACAATCTAATCTAACACACTATGAACTACCCTAAGAACCCTAACTAAGAAGTAGGGGGATTTGAGAGCTTACAGTGGGGGTTGCCGGTGTAGCGTACACCGGCCGTGGTGAAAATCCCGGCGGGAAGAGGGGTGCTGCCGCTGCCGATGAAGAGGACCCGGCCATTCCCAGGGCCGCGGCCGTGCACCTCGGCATGCGCCGGCTCGAAGATGACGCTGGCATCCTCGAGCTCCCCTCCCCTTGCACCGGAGGCAGAGGATAAACCCTCATATGGGGGTTAAAATACCCCCATAAGAGGGGTCTGCAAAGGACGGCGCCGGCGGGTATTAGATTCCCGCGATGTTCGAGCCGATGGAGAGGACCATCTGCTCCGGTGACGAAGCCGAAGCGACCGGCGCTGGCGCTGCATTGGCCCGGGGGCGGGGCCATGGTGCAGAAAGGGGAGGGAGCTCGCGGTGTCGCTGCCAGATCTACACCAGCAACCCACCTCTCTTGGATGGGATTGCTGCCGGCGATGACCGAAGTGGGTGGGGCGTGGCGAGACGGCGCGTGGCCATCGGAGAAACCGAACAGGCGGTGAGGTGAGAGAGAGGGAGTGTGTGTGAACTGGCAAGGGAGGTGACGGGAGGGGCGTGGGGAGTTATGAGCAGTCCCGTCATCTCACGCGCGTCCCAACGCGTGCAGGCGCTTGCCACGTGTGGCTCGAGCGATACTGGCTCGCAAAAAACGGCCGATTCGGTTCCTCCAGAGCCAGGCTCAAGCCCTCTTTGAGGTTTGTGCGGGCCATGAATTGGATGCGGGCCAGGCAACCAAACGGGCCAGATTCTTCACGCGCGGGCCTGGACCGACCTAATGCGACCGTGTCATGTATGTATGCCATGCATTCATCGGCTGCACCCGAGGTGAATTGCCCGATTCTCCTACTTGTATACATGGTATTAGACGCCGGCTAGTCGAGCGCCTGACGTCACACTTCCGCTGCTATTCTTCTGCGTGCCGTCCATGTCTGGACCGCTGCCGCTACCCACCTCCCCCTCCTCCCCCACGCCCGGGGCCATGTGCTTGTTGGCGCCCTTGATGACGCTGCCTCAGCCACCCCTCGGCCAACTGCACCCCCGTTTCTCATGCCGACGACGCTTGCCCTCGGGATGCGTCTCGGTGCCCTCACCACGTGGGCGACCGCCGCCCCAGCGCCGCTGCTCTCCCCACTTGCCGGTGTGTACAACAACCACCACGTGCCCAAATGGCGCATGCTTCCGGCACTACGCCAGCCATAGCGGTCAAGCTGGCATTCGAATGCACTGGCGGACGCGCAACTCATCCGTTGGCGCACCAAGCATGGGGACACAAGATACGTCTCCAACGTATCTATAAATTTTTATTGGTCCATGCTGTTATATTATCATTTTTGGATGTTTTACAATCATTTTATAGCAACTTTATATCATTTTTTGGCACTAACCTATTGACATAGTGCACAGTCTTAGTTGTTGTTTTTTGCTTGTTTTCTGTTCGCAGAATATCAGTACCAAACGGAGTCCAAACGCAGCGAAACTTTTTGGAGATTTTTTTTGAACCAGAAGACAACTTGGGAGCCAATGAAGCACCTGGGGGAGGCCCGTGGGGCCGACGAGACACCAGGGCACGCCAGAGGCCCCTGGCGTGCACTGATGGGTTGTGGGGCCCACGGGGGTCTCCTCTACTGCCTCTTCGCTCTATAAATCCTCAAAAATTTCAGAAACCCTGGGGAGCAGATGAAACACAATTCCAGCTGCCGCAAGTTCCAGAACCACGAGATCAAATCTAACACCATCACGGAGGGGTTCACCATCCTCATTGGTGCCTATCCGATGATGCGTGAGTAGTCCACCATAGACCTACGGGTCAATAGGCAGTAGCTCGATGCCTTTCTCTCTCTATTTAATTCTCAATACAATGGTCTCTTGGAGATCTATTTGATGTAATGACTTTTTGCGGTGTGTTTGTTGGGATCCAATGAATTTCGAGTTTATGATCAGATCTATATCCACGAATATTATTTGAGTCTTCTTTGATCTCTTACATGCATGATTAATTATAGCCTCGTATTTCTTCTTCGAATCTTTGGTTTAGTTACACCAACTAGATCAATCTTTCTTGCCATGGGAGGAGGTGCTTTGTGATGGGTTCGATCTTATGGTGTCCTCACCCAATGAAAGAAGGGGTAGCGAGACACGTATGTACCGTTGCTATTAAGGATAACAAGATGGGGTCTGTTCCTACATGAATAGATCTTGTCTACATCATGTCACCATTCTTATTGCATTACTCTGTTTCTCCATGAACTTAATACACTAGATGCATGCTCAATAGAGGTAGATGTGTGAAGTAATAGTAGTAGATGCAGAATCGTTTCGGCCTACTAATCTTGGACGTGATGCCTATATAATGATCATTGCCTTGGATATCGTCATAATTATTTGATCTTCTATTAATTGACCAACAGTAATTTGTTTACCCACCGTATGCTATTTTGTAGAGAGAAGCAACTAGTGAAATCTACGGCCTCCGGGTCTATCTTTTATCATATTGCTTTCCGGTCTATTTTTCATCGCTTTTGCTTTTAGATCTATTATTCCAAAAACCCAAAAATACATTGCTGCACTTTTTATTTGCATCTTTTTGTGCGTGTTCTTGCACGATCTATTTATCCCATCTTATACAAACCAATCTATCTTTTGATCAACGAGGGATTGACAACCCCTCTTACACGTTGGATTGCAAGTATTTATTCTTTGTGTGCAGGTACCGTTCACATCTGATGGAAATACCTACCATAGATGTACTGCATCATCACTTTCTCTTTGTGGAAATACCGACGCAGTTTCAAGCCGCATCAACACACCATGGGCCTCGTCGGACGAGGCCATGGCACGGCGTGCCCGCCGTGAAAGGCACCGGGCACGGGAGGCGGCAGGAGCCCTCGTGGGGGTGGACGTCGGCGAGGTGAGGTCACATTCTCCGGCGCCCCGTATGGCACATAAGTCCGGGCGCCACAACCGCATCATCATCGAGGCCCGCGGCTCGTCCCAGGACGAATCCGTCATCGATCTGACGTCCAACGACACCGTTTGGGTTCCGGGCTCCGACGAGGAAGAGTAGGGCATGGGAGACGGCGGCGCCTTGAGTCCCGTGAGTCGGCTTGTGTCCCATGCCCTACTCTGCCTTGCCAATGACTGGACCAACACTCTGAGGAGCGCAGCCGGCCGCCGGACATGGCCAGGGAGGAGCCGGGCGAGCGGGGAGTAGAACCTGGCGAGCTCCGCTTACATTAGGTTTCACGTTGCTAATATGTATTTGAGGTATCTAGTTGTGGAATGCATTTTTTGAAGCATAACCAGCCACTGTCCACAGCCACTGTCCACGGACGCGCCCGGGCGCATTCGTGAACGTTTGGGGGTCGGATTTGCCAAGTCCAGCTATAGATGCTCTTAAGATTGAGTCAAATGAAGAAAGTCAGCACCTGAAATTTATTCTCCGCATAATAGCAAAACCGTAGCACTTGGAATCACTCAATTCCGAGTCCGTATTCATTGTGTGGTCACAATACAATATTTTCAAAAAAAAAATCCACTTTTGAAAATTCGAATAAGAGTGACGAGGCTGACTCTAACTCATTCCAAACTTGATGGTTTAGAAGGCTGTTTGATCCTTTGGACAAGAAAAGCTTTGGAGAGGCCTAAACATGCCCAAAGGGCCTAAACTGGGCCTAGATTAGCGCATGTCGCCACACTACATCCATGTCGGCTTCCCTAAAAAAAAACTACATCCATGTCGACTGCGCGCCTCGGTGCTAGCACCATGCCCACACCTCGGCCAGCCCTGTTGTGCTGAGTCCACTCCTTCGCCAAGAAGTGCCGCCCTTATCGCTCCACCTTGGCAGAGGGGACGAACGGGCCCGTCGCCTCCAGCATTGCACGGGCTTTTCCCGCAAAGCTCATCGACGACAATGAGGGATGCATGTGTGATAGGAGAGCTACTCGACGGCGGCTAGTTTTTTTTTTCTCCCGGGCCGCCCACCCACAGGAGCGACACGGGAGGCGGGCGGGGAGGGCAGGCAATGCAATAATTTGTTCTTTTGTAACCACAAAATGAAAGGAGTTGGACTGTTGGACATGTTCTTTTTGTTGTACCTACTGTTACTGTTCACGGTGGGTCCCACGGCGCAGAAGCCCCCCACGTGATTACCAAAGCAAAAATGCTAGACATACAAAGATTTACAAGCTTTTACACGCTCTTTCCATCTAACAACCAATCACAAACCTCTCCCCCCTGATTTTAAGGGGGGGTGGGCCGCCCCGCTCACCTATTGACCAATCAAGGTTAACCCATCCTGTAAAAGCCAGTAAATTGTTTGTACGTGTAGCGTTCTCTTACCAAAGGGACTTCCTTTTCTACCCCGTGGCTCCTCCGTCCTCTTCGTCCCGTACGCTCTTGACTGAGTGGACCCATCCGGCGACTGCCTCCCTCGGAGAGCATTCCCCACCAAATCAGCTCGCCGTCCGGCATCCCCTCCCTCCTCCTCCTCCTCCTCCTCCGGTGGACCGCGCTGCCGTGGGCCCCGAGCGAAGGCCTCCGGCCGATCCGTCCTGCGGGTGAGGAACCATCTGTTTCTTGGAGCTGATTTTGCGCTGCTTCTTGTTCGCTGCTCACCGATCCCTGCTGGTTACCTTGCAGAGCACCGATCGCGCTTTGATTTCAGTTCTGTTGGAGCTTGGAAGGGGGCGAAGCCAGCAAGGAAGTAGCCTGCCCTGAAGGTGGGGTGAGAAGGGGAAGCAGAGGAACAAGGTTTGCCCCGTATCTTTCTCTTCCAGATTTGTTCTTTTCAGACAACCTCTTTGGGATTTCCGGAGATCTCCTGACACTCGGTGGCTCTAGTTAATTAAATGTAAAAGAACGATTTTTTTCAGGCTAAGCACACCTTTCAACCAGAGCACCTGGCCAAACAGTCAACTTACAGTACTAGTAGTACTTATATAACAGTAAAACAGAGATCTCCTGACATCTTTGGCCAATGGCACAGACAAAAATTAAGGTTTGGCGACGAACGAACCCGCTGCTCTCCTAACTTGCAATCATCAAAGTTTTCTCCGCCAACCAGGCGCATCTTCGACTTCGCTTGACGAACTGCTGTGAACAAATCTTGCAGAAAATTCTAGATTTTTGATGCATGAAAGTAATGTCAATACATTTTTCATTAACAGTAATTCCACCGTTTAATATTTTACCACGTGTATTAAGTGAAGAGAGTTCATCATGGCCGGTGCTCTAAGTAGGAGAGGCTGTCAAAGGCGAAAATCGCAGTTAATTAAGGAAATATTAGTTGTTTCTTTGATATGAATATCAGTATCTCAATTCTTACAGAGGAGTATGTTGAAAATCCAGTAGTCTGCTTATAGTAGTGTTGAACTTACGGATTGCTAAATTTGCGGAATGTGTTGAATTTCTTCAATGTCATCTGCGCATGGTTTCATTTTTATTGATAAACCAACATGGTCTGGTTTTGACTTACAGATAATTTTGTGGTACACAGAAGAATAACACTTGAAGACAACACAAATACATAACCATCACTATACCTTTTTCCCTTACTGTTTTTTCATGGTTTCTCTCGTCATCTATGTGCGCAGTTGTATCCAGGGAAGCTGAGGAAACTTGGCCCAGCGTTTCTCTGGTCATCTACTGTTTAGAACAGCTCCAGCTCTTGCTACACTAAAGGTTATATCAAATTCAGGTCTCAAGATTCACAAATAGCCTCATAGTGGATACGATCAAGAAAGCGACAGTTTGGGTCACACTTGGATCTGGTAAAGCAATTTTTGTTAGATTTTTAGGAAAGTCGCGTTTAATTTTAACTTAAAACACATGGAGATGCTAATTGGCCGGAGCTATGTGAAAAATTCCATTATTGAGGAAGAACTATAATTCTTTCTACTACTTGAGCTTCTCGACCTCTTGTGAAATCTATTCATTTAGCAATGTACAGAAAGAAATTGATAACTTCATTTTCGATCAAGATATATTGAATGGATATGTAGGAATCAACGCAACCGCTAGAGTTCTGGAATCAGAGTTATTTTAATTTGCACATTAAAATGTTTGTGATGGGTTATATGAAATTAATCTTACTGCATTTGTCTTCAATAGTACATTCATTGTTTTCTTACCACATGTACTGAAAAAAAGAGTTCATGGCTGGTGCTCCAAGTTAAAGAGTCAGTCATGTGATAATAGCTACGTAAATGTTCAAATTATCGATTCTTAGAAAGGGAAAGACACTTTGGTTATTTTTAGTATCATTGCTACTTGTTTCTTTTCCCCTTACTTATGGGTGAAATGTCCGATGTATGGATATAGCTTCAGCTTCTTTTTATTCCTACGACATTCTTTATTAATCATTGCTCACACAATTTTACTATTTCAGGCCACAAAATGACTGTAATAGATTTCATAGACATCAGTGATCATGATATTATTGACTTGAGCAGCGATGACGAGACTGTTCAAGAGGATCAGATTGCAACTCAGTACCGGACGGCGTTGCTTGATAGTCAGACTATGCTTGTCGTCGCTGGTGAAGGAAGCCAAGATGTGCAGGCTGCGTTTGTTGCAGCTAGTGAAGGATGCCAAGATGTGCAGGCTGAGTTTGCTGCAGCTAGTGAAGTAAGGCAAGAGGCGGCTGAGTGCGGACATGCTTTGGAAGGCAGCACATCGTTCTTGGTTACGGAAAAAGCACCTCTTGTTGCAGCTAGTGAAGGAAGCAAAGATGTGCAGGTTGTGTTTGTTGCAGTTCGTGAAGGAAGCGAAGATGTGCAGAATGCGTTTGTTGCAGCTGGTGAAGGAAGCCAGGATGTGAAGGCTGTGCTTGTTGCAGCTACTGAAGGAAGGCAAGAAGCTGCTGACTCCGGAAATGCTTTGGAAGCTACAGCATCGTCTTTGGTTACTGAAAAAGCACCTCTTGATATGGCTGAATCACACAACTGTCCTCGCTCTCCCACATCAGCGCCATTCCCCAGTATGTTCCTCTATCACTTTCTCAGTACAGTTGTGTGTTTATCTTGCAAACAGTCCATATCAAGCAAACATTGCGACAAATTATTATTATTTGAAGTTAACAGCACCCTTTCCAGAAAATAATTAACATTGACCTGCTGCAGGCCCGACTTCTACCGTTCTGAAGGCTCCGACATCTGAAGGTGGCGATGCAAAGCTGATAAGAGGGAAGGTGAAGCATTCCATGAAGAACTACCACACCGGTACTCGTAGGACAAGTCCTAGGTTTGAACTGAAGACTGAATGTCGGAACGGGCCTCTGGAAGAGCTGCCAGCCGAGGCACTGACGTCTGAAGGTGGCGACGCGGAGCTGGTGAGAGAGAAGATGCAACATCCTGGGAAGGATTGCCATACCGGCACTCCTGGGACAAGTACTAAGTTTGAACCGAAGCGTGAATGTCATAACGGGCCTGTGAAAGAGCTGCCAGCCAAGGCTCTGACCTTTGAAGGTGACAACAGAAAGCTGTTGAGAGGGAAGGTCAAGCATCCTCGGATGAACTACCATACCAGCACTCCTAGGATAAGTCCTAGGTTTGTACCGAAGCTTGAATGTCATAACAGGCCTATGGACGAGCTGCCAGCCGAGACTCTGACCTCTGAAGGTGGCAATGAAGAGCTGGTGAGAGGGGAGCTGAAACGTCCTAGGAAGAAGTACCATGCTGGCACTCCTAGGACAAGTCCTAGGTTTGAACAGAAGCTTGATTGTCATAACGGGTCTGTGGAAGAGCTGCCAGCCGAGGCACTGATTTCTGAAGGCGGCGATGCGGAGTTGGTGAGAGGGAAGGTGAAACGTCCTACAAAGAACTACCATACTGGCACTCCTCGGACGAGTCCTAGGTTTGAACCGAAGCATGAATATCCTAACGGGCCTGTGGAAGAGCTGCCAGCCGAGGCACTGACCTCTGAAGGTGTCGACGCGGAGCTGGTAAGAGGGAAGCTGAAACATCCTAGGAAGAACTACCCTGCTGGCACTCCTAGGTAGGCCTGGGCAATCGGTTCCACCGAACCGATCGGTTCGGTGCCTCGGTCATTAGTTTATTTCGGTTTTGAGAATAGAAGCACCGATCGGTTAATACAATCTCACGTAACCGAGGCATCGGTCAACCGAGAAATCGGTTCGGTCCACCGATTGGGCCGAAAATACCGAATTGGGCTGAGGCCGGCCACAAGACCATGCTGGGCTTGTTAGTTTGGCTGCATGGAAAAAAACATTGTGTAAACAAAAAGAAACGTCCACGTCCCGTGCACTGAGCTGGGCTGGACTTTGAATACACGTGAGGTCCTTTCTCTGGGCTAGTACGAGATGAGGAAAGGACGGGACGCTAGCGCCTCTGTGCGCCTCGTTCGGTCTATTCGGTTGACCGAGCTCATCCACCGAAATTACCGAAACAAATTCGGTTTTTACATATCGTTAACCGAACTAAGTACCGAAGGAATCGGTTTCGGTCACTTCGGGTTCGGTCCAAGTTAAAACGGTTCGGTCGTTCGGTTCTCGGTTTATATGCCCACCCCTACTCCTAGGACAAGTCCTAGGTTTGAACCGAAGCGTGAATGTCATAACGGGTCTGTGGAAGAGCTGCCAACCGAGGTTCTGATCTCTGAAGGCGGTGATGCTGAGCTGGTGAGAGGGGAAGTGAAACATTCTAGGAAGAAGCACCATACCGGCACTCCTCGGACAAGTCCTAGGTTTCAATTGAAGCGTGAATGTTCTAATGGGTTTGTGGAAGAGCTGCCAGCGGAGGCTCTGACCTCTGATGGTGCTGACGCAGAGCTGGTGAGAGGAGAAGTGAAACATTCTAGGAAGAAGCACCATACCAGCACTCCTCGGACAAGTCCTAGGTTTCAATTGAAGCGTGAATGTCGTAATGGGTTTGTGGAAGAGCAGCCAGCTGAGGCTCTGACCTCTGAAGGTGCCGATGCAGTGCTGGTGAGAGGGAAGGTGAAACATGCTGGGAAGGATTACCATACTGGCACTCCTAGGACAAGTCCTAGGTTTCAACTGAAGTGTGAACGTCGCAAGGGGCCCATGGAAGAACTGGCAGCCGATCACAAGAGGTTCCGCACACTAGAAGAATTAATCGCCTCTCCTGACAGTGCAGCGTCTGCGAAGACCCCCTCTACCGACTCTCTGAACTAAGGTAGTTGACTGAATATGATCGATCCCCATGAAACTTTCAAACTGTTGTTGCTCTAGATTGTCTCATGCACGTTTACGGAACCACCATCGTTGCATTTGTAGTGTGGTCGGAGCTCACGATTGCCCCATGTATCTCAGAATTATATTCCCCTTGCACCAAATCCGTCTAGATTGTAACTTGTGGCTGACTGTTGGCTGCAATACTCTCGATGTTCACGTGCATTTCTGCGATATAATGTCTGGCAAGCTGCTGCTTCCAGTTAAATATCTCAGAAAGACTTTGAACCTGTCTTGTTTGTCATTCACATCTTGATGTACTTGGAAAAGGTACACGTCTGCTGTTATTTGGGACTTGAGAAAACTACCAGCAATACATTGAAATTTGTGAAAGCAACTACACTGTTAAATTTGTGGGATTTGTGTGTGTTCTGGTACATGAAGCCTGAAGCTATATTTCAGTTCTGTTTACAGATGAATTTATTAAAACTGTGAAGGCTGATTAACATCAGTTCTTGAAGAATGCTGTTCTTTGGAGTTGAGAAAACAACATCAGTCTGCAAGCTGAGATGCAAGTGCGCATAAATCATGTAACCAACCAACCAGCAATAGGTTGAAATTTGTGAGCAACTTCAGTGTGAAATTTGTGAAAAACTGTGTTTTGCATGTGGAGGTTGGAACTATATATATATATTTTAGTTGTGTTCACAGTGGAATTTACAACTCTGAAGGTTGAACAACGTCGTCAGTTAGTGATACTTGTTTGAAGTTTATTTTTTGGCGAGGGTACTTGCTTGAAGTTCTGACCCTGAGCATATTACCCTCTCCTAATAATGCCGTGCAAGCATATTTATATTGTGGAGACAAATTGTCTGAAATCGTCTCATATTTTCCAAATATAGTTCAGAACAGTAAAAACGTATAACTGAGGATATTCAGGACAGGAGTGTTCTTGATCAGGCTCGGAAATAAAGATATATCGTACCAGGATTTATTTGAACCATAAACGCAAGCTTTTGGAGCTGCCATTTTTGTGTTGAAAGTTGAGGTTGCTCAGAAGGAAAAAGGTAACATGCATATACAAGATTTGATGCCAAGTATAAAGAGAAAATTGCAGACATGCCATATGCATGTAACAAAAACGGGAAGAGAGCAGGCAATAGTGTTTTTTTTTCGCGAATACACAAAGCTGCATTGATAGAAGAAAAGCAGAAAAGTACATAAGGGTACAACACATAGCACGAACGCATACATGAGAAGGCGTGGACATGGGACCTGGAGCAGAGAGACACATGATGGATGCTCAGCCGAGAAAAAAGAAAATGACCACAGATAAACCACCAAGCCAGACCCAAATAGAGGGGCAAGCCAAACCGGCAAAACGTCGAACATCTCTAAATCCAACACTAGGGACGCCGCGAGCAAGGAAGATGGTGCCATCAAGAAGGGGAGCGACGTCGTGACGCCGTCGCCATCCGATCCGATCCGAAGAACCAGATCAAGGGTTTCCCCCGATGCTTGAAGAGGGGCTCAAATAGAGGCCATGACAGCGCCTCCACCCACGGGTGGGTGCCGTCGTTGCCAGGCAATGTTTTTGTGTAAAGTGTGAAGAACTTCTTGTTAAACTTGTTCTTGTTAACTCCAATTAAGTGAGCAAGTGAGAGATATTTGAAAAACAAAGGAAAAATCTTTTGTGCTGTTAGAAGCGATGTTAAATGCAGGATTTTCTCTCCTACAAATTCGACTACTCTAATATCCTTTGGGTTGAGGCGTTAAAATCTGATTTTCATTTAAAACAAAGTCTATTACTCCTTTGGGTAAAACGCAAAGAGTAGACATTTTGTTTTTAAAGTTCGAGTTAGAGGTTCATTTTCCTTCCTACTCCCTCCGTTCCAAAATAGATGACCCAACTTTATACTAAAGTTTGTACAAAGTTGAGTCATCTATATTGGAACAGAGGGAGTATTATCTAGATACGTATTTCAATTTCTAGAACACATGAAAGAAGAAAAAAATAACACCAGCAGTTAGATGTATGGAAGTAGTCGAAAGAAGGCGATGCTAATAGATATTTTCCACTGGAGCAACAAAGGCGCCATGTTATTTGAATTTTGAAAGGGCCTGAGGGTGTGGGAGCAGTAGTAGCACTAGTAGGATGGATGCATTTGGACTAGTGTACTACTGCAAAAGAACAATCTGGCTCGTGCCAATAATCAAATAAATGAAAGAGATTGGATCAATCTTTTCCCTTGTGTCACACGCCACACAGACAGCACGGACTGCGCTTCGGTGCCTTAAGGCACCTGCCTTTGTGCCTATGACATGTGGGCCCAATAGATGGCTGGCCCACATGTCAGGGACCCAAAGGCAGGTGCCTTTACGGCACTGAAGCTCTGTCCAGACAGCACAGCACTCCACTGGGCAAAGCTGCCTCCCTCCTGCGAAGTACTGGTGCTACGTGCTGGTGCCGTTCCTTCGTTGGTGGAGAAAAACCACCACCAAGTTAAATGACCTTCAAATGCCATGGGTTTTTCACAGCCCTAGACGTCGCCACACAGAAAAAATGGTACGTGATTTGGGCATTTAGGGGCCCTTCTAGATTATGCGTGCACCCTCCCTGCCACAACATTTGGGAATTCACAGACGAAGGATGTCGTGGACTTGAATCACACACGACGGGCACAAAATCCTTACAGAAAAAGGTCTACTGATAATTTACCATGCCTTCTTCAAATGAGCAAGAACCTGTGACCAAGAAACATGCGTCAACAAATGAAAAATTAAGACCAATTATTACCATTAACATCAACATGTCAATTTGTTAACAGAGAAAATTGAAGCACATATATGCATTGTGCGTAAGTACTAATCTATTTGGCCACCTGAGGGAATCATTTCATGAATCAGTTAATAGGAAAAAAAATAGTAGGTAACATATTTAAGATGGGAATATATATTTATTTTTTATGCTGATATACAATGACCTATTGGAAAGAGCACTTTTATAGTAAACTGTTGGACGGAGCAAATTACAAACCTTTCTATAATGTTATTAGAAACGTCACAACTCCAACTTCAAAGGAAAGGAATTGCACCTCAGTGAGTATAATGCAACATAACCTGCAACTAAGATAGTAAGTGAAAGGCTTAATTGGGGATGAACAAAATTCCGCCAAAATAAATCCTACCTAGGTTAAAAAACAAGAAGAGAGAAATCACTTGCACATAGAACATGGCCTGCTTGATGCATCATACCATTACACATCAATAATACTGCTGAAAAGACATGAGAAAACAGAGGCATATATTAGCAATCAAATGCTTGCGTGAGACAAATTGAAATTTTTTAAATCGCACTCTGTAATATAAACCATGAAAGAGCAACTCCGTGAAGTCCATGCGGGAGCATGTGGCGTTGATAGCCTTGACTGAGAATGTCGGCGGCATGGGGAAGTCGTCTTTGATGATCGAGGCGGACTTCTCGACACTTGTCACCCCCGACAGCTTTAGGCTATGCAACGTAGTCTGCACTCACATTAAATGTGTGGTCGGTAACGTAACCTCACGGTCTATGTGAAAGCTGCCCGCATGCGAGGCACGTGTGCTGGGGAGGCCCGTGTTCGGGGCACGTAGCACCGTCCCAAAACGTCACTGTTGACGTTTTTGTAGATCTATTCAATCAGGTTAGATTACTTGGCAGTAAACCTTCATAAAAGTCTCCATGCCGCCACATAATTGGCTCCTTCGATGTTGTAGTACTAATTGTGAAGAGGAATTTCAGTGTAGTTCTTCGTTATACCACGTGGCTTTATTGGATAACCCATCTCTCGATACACTCAGGGTACCCCGGTTTTAAATATGGCGACACATGTAGGGTGCAAAATCAAGAGGGGCAACTAAAAAAGCAAGCGTTTTCACGCTCCGCTAGCTGACACAGTCTTCTGCTGTTTTTAAAAATAAATAAATAAATCAGTATCATAGATCTAAAATTTTGGGAGTTATGCAAACACATTGCCATGCCCATGAGTCAATACCAAAAGTTTGGTAGGTTAACTCTCGGCCGCCATCCAATTTGTCAGTAGATGTTTACAATTATGACTTGCTTTTATTTTAATATAGAAAGATTATTTTGTTAGAAAATGTATTTGTTTGCTAACAAATTGCGTTCATATAAAAAAGGAATTATGGTCATGTGTAGTAGAAGTTACTATATATTTTTGGGGGCAAACTCCATCGTCCCTCAAAGAGGGCTTAACACTTTATTATTAGCAATATTCTACTCCCTCCGTAAACTAATATAAGAGTGTTTAGATCACTATTTTAGTTATCTAAACGCTCTTATATTAGTTTACAGAGGGAGTAAAAAGTTTGGTTTGGGAAGGAGATGGCTTGAAAACCCCTTTTGGAACTACATATCTGGAACCTTTCTTTGCTGCAAAGAAAAGTAGAGCTAGGGGAAGATTATGAGCTTTTAATCATTGGAATGTGCTCAATCCTGTAAGAATGAAGACTGAAGACAAGATTCAGCAAAGTACAGTAGGTCATATCGTACGGTCCAAAGTCGTGCAATCAGAGAAAAAAGAAACAGTGTTCCATTGCTTTTGCCTGCAAAATTGAACAAATTTCCATAGCAAATACAGTACGGAATGGTTGCTTGATTCATTCTTTAGGAAGACTCTGACATGAGGAATTACTGCAGGGTTATATTACTGCAGGGCTAGATATCCTGCAAGTTGAATATTCAAATTCATACATAGAGAAGAGACAGGTGATTAATTTTTTTTTGACAGAAGGCCTCCTTTCTTCCCCAGTATCCTTCAGTAAACCCGCATTAAGCATCGCTTTGGTGTCATGGATAACATTTCTTGACATGAGATTCAGCTCTACTCTTGACTTGATTGCAACAGATGCAAATGAAATGCTTGCAAGTTGGAATGACATAACAACAGATGCATTTCACCCCATGATTAGCATCAAGCATAATACCCTACAACGACATTAAAGATGAAGATGAACAGCATCTGCTAATTAACACCCCCAAATAGTTTCAGCTGCAACTCCAAAATAAGTAAGCAAGCAAGAACTGCCTTGAATGCATCGTTTGTTTCCCATCAATTCGAAATTCAAAGCAATGAGTCGGACCAAGGAGAGAGCTTGTCGATGCGGATGTGCAGGGGAACTTCCATGGACGACCCGTCCCCTGCTGCTGCTGGCACCAGGTACATCCGCGGCACCGGCAGGAACGTCGGCTCCTCCGCGGCGGCCACCGCGCCGGGCGACGTGCTGCTCCTCATCTGCATCTCCACCAGGACCGAGTCGGCCCTGCCGCCGTTCGCCGCCGGCTCCAGGTTGACCCACATCTTGCACGCGAACCGCGGCCGCGTCGCCGCGCTCGCCCTGGCGCACACCGCGGACACGGCGGTCACGCCGGCGCCGAGCGCGCCCACGGTCAGGACGAACACGCGGTTGTCGTCGTCGCCGAGGAGCACGAGCCGCGGCGCCGACACCGGCACCCGGAGCTGGCTGGCCTTGCCGTACTGCACGGCGCGCACCGGCACCGAGTGGACGGTGTGGAGGTGGCCGGCGAGCGCCTGCGGCGCGCCGACGTAGCCGCAGCCGGGCTCCGTGCAGCGGCAGGGCGCGTGCGGGCACGCGGTCTGGTGCTCGGCGACGTCGTGGTAGGTGACGTACCTGTGGCAGCCGGCGTTGGGGCACTCGACCCTGGCGGAGGACACGATGGCGTCCAGCGCGGGGCAGGGGTCGAAGAAGCCGCCGCCGTCCGCGCACGCCTTGCACTGCCCGCACGGCAGCTGGGCGACGCAGCCGCCGCAGGCCAGGTGCCCAGATTTGCACTGCAGGCACGCACACAAAATCGGAGTCCGTCGGTGAATCAGCTCATCTTCTTCAGGAAGGAAAGGATGGATCTTTCACCGGCCGGCACCGAGTGTGGAAGAAAGAAAGAAAGAGAGGAACCTGGAGGACGGGGGGCTTGAAGGGGAGGGTGCAGAGGGGGCAGTGGAGCAGGCTCTTGTCGATCCTCACGGCGAGCTCCACTCGCGGGCTGTGCTCCGCCGCCGCCGCGACGATGGCCGCTGCCTCCTGCGCGACGAGCTCTTGCTTGACGGAGTGGCAGTCGGGCAGGTCCAGGCGCGCCTTCTTGGCGCTGTCCTCGTCGGCCTTGTCCGGCGAAGCCCTGCTCCTCCCCTCGGCGGCGGCGCCCTGCATCCTGGCTGGCCGGACTTTGGGGAAAGAAATCAAAAGCCCTGTCTGTGTGTGGGGGAGAGGAGAGGAGAAGAGCAGAGGTCTGAACTGATGAGGACAAAAGGCCAGCCACACTACACTGTAGTAAATGCCCTTGCCACTGTTCCGCACAACCCTTTGCACTGTAGTACGTGACCGGTGTTCTTCATGATAAACAACTGCACGACCTAACAAAGGCCTTACATTATGTTGATATAATACGTGTTTGCCAAAGCAAATATCTACAATACTCAGTTATTCCTCTCCATCCTAAAATTTCTAGCGGTTGTAATAATCAGCGTGATCAGTCAATTATGGTTAGGGTAGTAATTGTGAGTACTTATATATATTTTGTAAACATCTATTGTGTTCTTAACCAGCTGCATATATTAGTATGAGATATATCACTGATAAGATATTTTGTATATGTTGTGAGTAGTTCCTGTGTGTATACTCCATTGTGGATCACCATTGTCGTTTTCACCATTGTTGTGCTCTTAATCAGTTTTATTATTGCTAGTTTATCCATATATTCATGTTGCCTTTCTTTTAAGTACCTACAAGCAATGTTGGGGATATCGCTTATCCGGAACTTATCGGTCGACCCATGATAAGGGGTAAATCGGCCAGTTTATCGGCATATCGTCCGATTTATCGCCATATCGGTCGATTTATCTTATCGGTCAGACAACGGTAAGCGATAAATCGGCCGATTTATCGGCATATCGGAAGAAATCTTGAACAGTGCCTGCAAGTGTGCGATAAAGGGTTGACTATTGCAGATCCATGTTGTTCTAGAAAAAATGAGAAACATAAATTTAAACACATGTTTTTATTTGCACATTTTCCTGCTTCCTTGATTCACGGTGGAGTACTTTTGACTCCATCGCCAGATCATAACACCATCAAACACGTGGGAGCCCATTAAAAGAAAAGGATACATGTGTAAGCACAATGGACACGCGTAATCACATAGTACAAAGGAGCACACATACGTGTCACAACTTCTCACCCAGGTCACGACACATCCCGCCTTTCGCACTGTTACCGACCGACACATACGCAATGGCTGGTGTGCTGGCTGCCGCTAGCAAATAACAACAACATAACCACAACCCCCCCAAAAGATCCCTAGAATAGGGTACTGGATTTTGGAGACCCCCGATGACAAAAATCTTGATTAGCTTCTTGCAATGGAGTAGGAGAAATAACCCCTTGATTCGGCAGATACCATCAAGAAGCAATGAGCAATCCATCGGTCACAACACCACACAACCACCTAGTCCAGAGACTTCTAAGCAGGCATAGCTGGAAGTTATAGAGATACATGTGGATAACCAGAAAGGACACCAACCAAGATCATCCTCGCATCGGTGCATGAGAAAGGCTTGAAAAACGTTGCCGGAGCAAAAAAAACAAAAAACTAACACCAAGGATGATGGGGAAATCAAGTATCGGCTCCCAACCAACTTGTGCTAACTACCAGGCGACAGAACATAGAGAGTAGAAAATACATCCAAGATTACAATAGGGGCTAAGCTTAACCTAATATCCTATAAATAGGATAGTGGAGAATAGGTGGCAGGAAATATTATTTGAACCTAAGGAGAGACAAGAATAGAAGGACCTCCAGATCAAAACACGAACCGCCATCATATTCCCTAAATCAGAATATGTGAGAAAAGATCTAGGTAGGACAAAACATAGGCAATGGTTATTTAATGGGGAAATGAAAGTTAAATGAGGAGGAGCAGGAGTTCGCAAAGGATGACACATATTCCTGGCTTGCCATCCAATTGACATAGGCATCCCCAAGCCGGCTTGATAACCCCAAAATCCGCCATAAGGGATGCACAAAATACTACCTAGCCTATGTTTTGGTGTTAATGGCATTATGATTAGATGACTAACTATGTTTCAAGTGTGCTTCCATTGTACACATCGTATGGAATGGAATATAAAAGTTGGTCGGTGATACATCTCGAAAATATCTATAGTTTTTGTATGTTTCATGCCTATTATCCTTCAAGTTTGCAATCTTGTAAATCCTTTTGAGGGACAAGCCTATTAATTTAGTGACGAGCGCCAGTTTTCTTTTTCTGCTATTTTTGGGATCTCGGGAAATCACCACAAAAAAGTCACTAGAAAAATCAGAAGAAAAAAATTGAAGGTATTTTTGTGCTGGAAGAAGACCAGGGCACCTGGGCCCTCTGTTCCCACCGCTGAAACAGCGGGTGTACTAGTATAACACATACTGCATATACACTGCATGCAAACGTACCTGCCATTATCTCTGAAATTTGCCTGCCATTTTGATCAACATTTCAGTGGAATAAATTGCAATATATCCATCTATACTTGCTCGGCTTCTGATGTTTTTATTGCTAGGATTACTAAATGGGATCTTATAGGATGTTGTTGTCCGAAAATGCTGTTTAGTGCTCGGGCTCCATGGAGCCCGAGTTTGACTTGATCAAAATTCAAATTTTTACATTTCAAAAATCTTGAAAAAAAATACACACGTACTTAGAGACATAAAGCATATGTGTGTAAATTTTCAGGACGAAACACCTTAAAATGAGTGCTACACAAAAAGAACAAATCTGAGGCTTTTTAGTAGATGCACTATTCATCCTCAAAGTCCATGAATTTGTCTTTTTTGCACAGATCGCATTTTAGGGTATTTCATCCTCAAATTTTACATACATATACATAACATCCTTGTTTACTTGTACGATTTTTTTCAGATTTTTTTGAAACTTAAAAGTGCGAATTTTGAATTTTTCAAAAAATCCGGCCTCCATGGAGGCCGAGCTCCAAAACGCCCTACTCGTTGTTGTCTCAAAACTAAAAAATTTGTTGCTATGTAGGGTCTTTATTGTTGCTATGTAGTAGTAGTGGAGTGCTAGTTTAACTGGTTTGTTGCTATGTAGGATCTTTATTGTTTGTGTCTCAAATCTGAATACGATTTTTTCATAACATAACTTGAGGACCAGTTTGTTTATTAAAATGCGAGTTTAGATATCTCGTTTACTTGGAAGATGATTGATACTCTTCTTGTTTCTGCATGCATTGCATACTGTTTTTATGAACTGTATGCATACATTGCAACGATGTACATGCTTTCCCGATTGTTATTCGGAGTAAAAATAAGAATCTTTTCTCTCGGGATAGTAACAGGGAAAACATGAAAGTTCCATGCTGTTTTCACTGTTTAAGAAAGTCAGTGGATCAGCATGTTGGTGCCCTAAATTGCAGTTATTCCTTTATTGCTCTTGGATGAAAGTTTTTGTTGTTAATTACCTGTTTGGCTCCTGCTGTTCTTGCTAGGATAACAAAATGGCTCCATGTAGGATCCTGATTGTTGGTGCCTGAAAACTGAATGTGTAGCAGTCAGAACCCAGTTTCCAATTTGCTGGGTTGTAGGATCTTCAATATTTGCTTGACAAGTCAATATATTTTTCCATTCCATAACCGAGGAGCATCCTGTTACTATGTGCGTGATTGATATCTTCCTTTCTGCTTGCATCGCATTTGCATCCTGTTGTTGTGATCTGATGAAAGGATGGAGTAGGCGCTCCGCTCACTGTTGTTTGTTTCTCTGGTTTATCGTCCAATTTTTGTTGCTGTTGATTGTTACTCCAAATTTTCTTACATTCCTTCAGTGTGTGGCTGGGTACGTTTTCGTTCTCTATTGATGTCGGTTATGTATGTAGTCAGGCTGGGCATATGCCATGTTTTATGTCGCAAAAACCCTAGCTATATATAGCCGTTGCACCGAACTCGAGCAATTTGCCGACGCCATGAAAGTACCATGCTGGAATGAAATGTATGGCTGCAACGAGTTTGGTCATCACCTTGAGATGCCCAACAGGTTCTCTACTGAACCCCATTGTCACCGACCAATTTCCGTTACAACAAACCTCTGAAGATCTCCATGGCACGAGACTGCCGGTTCATGCTGCTCGTCGACAAAGACCTGACCATGTTCCTCCTGACCAACACTCTGACCACCATCGGTAATTGAAGTACCAATGGAAGATCAGTATCTTGCAGCTCAAAATTATATTTGACAAGTTTGATTAACTTCTAACTTGAATATTCTTGGTACTAGTCTTTGACACACTTTTGCTTTGCCTTCTCTGCAATGTACAAACCCTAAATTTGCCAGATCTCCATTGTTTTTTTGGAAGGGAAACAACAGGACAATGCTGTGTTTTCTTTATATTCAAAATAAAGTACATGGAGTAAGTTATAAAAAAAGAAGAAAAGTCTATACATGATGTGGAAACAGATACAACAACAACAAAAAAAGAGCCACAAAGGCTCAAAACTACACAAAGGAATTAACCAAATTCTCAAAATTGTTGTAGTTCTTCCATGTGAGCTCTTCGTTGAATTTAGTCCGGCAATTATATAAACTGGGTGTAATGCCCTTGAATGTCCAATCCACTACAGGAAAAAATTAAGCCATATACCTAATACACTCGGCTTATGCCGATTTGAACGTAGTTTATACATAAGCCGAGTAAAACTCCTGACTTTTATTACAGGGCTTATAGTAGACCGGCTTATCAGGTATAAGCCTAGAGCCATGGCAAAAAAGCTCGGTTTATATATGAGGTGAGTGTTTACACGAGACTTTCGGCTTAATAAAGAAACATGACAGCAGCGGGTGTTAACGGCCATGTGTCACCGTCTATATAAACTAAGGGCCTAGGTGAGCCACATGGTTTTTAGATAAGCCGAAGGCCGCCATGCGCCACCTGGTTTATATATAAGTTGAGGGCCGTGTTGAGCCGCCTAGTTTATACTAATTGAGAACCAAGATGCGCCGTCCGGTTTATATATAAGCTGAGGGCCGCCGTGCGCCCCCCGGTTTATATATAAACCGAAGGTCTTCCTTTGTATATTTGGCAGGGCCGAGGCATATATGCCTTATAAGCCGGGTGCCAAATCCCTAGGGTACTCGACTTATAGCCCAACCGTGGCATATATGCCTTATAAGCAAGGCGCCGAATCCCTAGGATACTCGGCTTATAGGCCAAAAGCTTGTATAGATGACGTGTATTGCATGTAAGCCGAGGGCTTTTCGGGGCCACCTGGCTTACAGGAAACTATAAGCCGAGGTCAGCTTGTTTGACATGTGTTATTTCCTCTGCGATCGGCTTAGAGGAACATAAACCGAGTCCCCGAAAAATAGCTCACAGCTTATAGACTCACTCACGGCAAAACGAAATTTTCCTGTAGTGATCATTCTGCGTGGTCCAGATTGCCCAAGAAACCAAGACGATTAATTCTAGAGAAAAATGAACTCCTATGTGTCATAAGAAAATTAATATCTACTTGTAATCCCCGAAGAGTGGATGTCCAGCTTGGGCTTAAATAAGACCAGCAAATCTGTGCAAATGGGAAATGGGAAAAAGAGGCGATGCCTAGTTTCCAACACCTGCCTGTTACAGAAAACACAAGAGTAGTCATGAATAAAAAAAATCTATCTCTGAAGTAAGGGTCTTGTGTTTAGTTTGTTATTGATCAACAACCAGAAAAAATTGTGCTTCAGCTGGCAACATGTGTTCCAAATCCATCTAGTGACAGAGTGGGGCCATATGCTCTACAAATAGAACTTTGCATGTCTTGGAAACTTGATTTATAGAGAACTACCTCATTGACCATTAAATTCAGCTGGTTGAATTCAGCATAAGCGCCTCCTCGAAAACTCGGAAAAAGGGTGATGGAAATAATCGGAAAAATCTTTTGTATTACAAAGTTGGGAAATAGTTATGTTGATATTTCTTTAATAAGAGCGTATATGCATGTGCCCATTGTTGCATTTGGGTGT
>LR738711.1:15350788-15362361 GCA_902687465.1 Secale cereale
ATTCCAATTGTCTAACCATTAACTAAAGAAGATACCTTCAAGCACTCACATCCCCGGCAACAACGCTAGAAATAGCTTGATGTCTGTTACGCAACTTTATTCTTGTAGACTTTGTTGGGCATGCATCCAAGCGCAGAGTTTTATAGGATAACAACAAATTTCCTTCAAGTGGTTGACCTAAGGTTAATCAATCCATAGGAGGTGTAGGATGAAAGTCGTTCTCTCTCAAACAACCTTGCAATCAAATGCAACTAAAATCCGCAACACAACTTCTGTTGCAAAATAAAATTACGGCAGACATGTATATGAGCTGCAGATGTTTTTTTTCTGAAATATGGATCTTGTTGCAAAAAAATGCAACAAGTATATTGTTGCAAAAAAATCTACAACATGACCTCTGTTACAAAAGTTTCTGCAACACGATCTTTGTTTCAAAAAATCTGCAACATTACCTTTGTTGCAATGGGTGGGACGGGGTACGGTCACTCGATGGCGTGAGATTTGACTCGCGCCGGTCTTTTTCTAAAAGATCGGCCGGCGGACGCGTAACACACCCTATAAAAAAAGGGTGTGTCTAGGTCTCAGTCGACTGAAACTTAACCAAGTCTCAATCAAGTGATATAGTATATGGAAAGAAAAAGAAAAAATTGAAAAGAAAATTTTATACGAATCTCAATGCAATATCAATGGAACATAACGTCGACTGAGACTGAGACTTAGCAAAGCTGATAAAAAAAAGGAAAAACTCAACGCCCACTCAAAGGATGAGTCCGATCCGAAGACAAAATTGTTTACGAAATTTTGAAGAAACCAGATCGGATCCAATCAACGGACCGACCTATCTCTAAGGATCTGCTTATAAAATCGATTGTGCGCCAAGAGAAGTTGCACAAGGATTTTACGGCAGATGAGCAGCGACAGCGACCACCCGGCGATGAGGCGCGTCCGATCGCCGAGGGGCCACCGCCGTCGGTGGCGGAGCGATTTCAGCCAAGACGAGGAAGAACCACATCGTCGCCGTGGCTGCAGCAGTAGTAGCGATAGTAGCAGCGGTTCCAGCGGCAGCAGTAGCGATAGTAGCAGCGGCCGTAGCAGCAACAGCCGTCGGCGTTCGTCAAGAAGCTACCGGAGCAGAAGCAGAAGCAGGAGCCGGAGTCCGAGACGCAGCCGAAGCAGGAGCCGGAGCCGGAGCCGGAGCCATGGTGCCCCCGCTGACAACGAGTTCACCGTGCGGATCGACAACTACGACGACCTCTTCAGCTGCGCCTTATGCCACGGCCTTCTCTCCTCTCCCGTCTACGAGGTACGTACCTTCATCAATCGAGCCTAACCAAACAGCAACCAATCCATCTACTGCGTACTCTTTTTCTTGTCTCTTCTCTTGTCCTGATCATATCGACCGTTTCATGTCACAGTGCGGCGACGGGCACCTGACCTGCCACCGTTGCCACGATCTGGACCTTACGCCGTGCATCCGCTGCGGCTCCAAGGACTACACCCGCAGCCGCGCCGTCGCCACCATGGTCCGGTCCGTCCGCTTCTCGTGCCGCAACTGCGAGCACGGCTGCGCTGCGTCCATGCCGCGGCTCGCCGTGGAGGACCACGAGCGCTCCTGCCGGTACGAGCCATGCTTCTGCCCGGTCTGCAAACGCGCCTTCGTCCCCGGCGCCGATCCCGACGCGCTCGAGGTTCATCTCACCGGACGCCACGCGTGGCGCCTTCACCACCTCACCTACGGCGAGGAGGTCTTGGTGGACGTGGACCCGCACCGCCTCGCCCTCCTCCGGGCCGACGACGGCGAGCTGTTTCACCTTGACCTCAGCCGCGTGCGGAGAGCGCGCGCCACTGACGATGGTACATCCGTGTCGGTGATCCGCATGCGGCCCGACAATGCGGCGGGGGCGGAGGCGGACTTCTCGTACGAGGTGAAGCCACCGGGCGCGGCGTGGCGGTTGCAGGCGCCGGTGTGGAGCTCCTCGCTGCGGCGAGGGATGGACGACGGGAATAGGATCTTTGTCACCGTGCCGGAGGTCGGGCGGCACCGGCACCTCGTCAACTTGTGCATCTGGAGGCTGCCCGCACGCAGCTAATATAACAAGAAGGTCTCTCTCTCTCTAGCTAGATGTGCGAAAGCTCTCTCTTGTTACAAAAGTTTAGACTCTTGTTCATCTTCTGTTAGGAACCACCATCAACGATTCCTCTAAATTTCCCTTAATGGATAGCTCCAAACTTGTACTCCCTCTGTTCTGAAATGTAAGTCTTTGTAGAGATTTTACTATGGACCATATACGGATGTATATAGATGCATTTTAGAGTGTAGGTTCACTCATTTTGCTTCGTATATAGTCGATAGTGAAATCTCAAGAAAGACTTATATTTAGGAACAGAGGAAGTATCGTGTGTGTGTGTTCTGGTATGCTTCCATATGCAAAGCCTCGAGTCTTTCTTGTGCCGAGACGTGAGAAAACCCCATCATTTTCATGTGCTGGAACGTTCCCCGAACACCTAATCCAGCTTTGAATTAACAAAACTATGAACCGACAACCGACCAGGAATTGCAGAGAACCACATTTTATTACAAAGAAAAGGAAACAAAGCGGAGCACAGATACACAGTGCTAAGAGAAACGGCTCAAAGGCAACAGCACATAGTGTTGCCAATGACCATCGCAATGCCAAACAAGCAAGCCAAACTAAGGCTTCAGGAGGAGGGCAACTCCGGGCTTGTATCGTGATACTGACTGCAACCGCACGGGCAGACAAGAGCAACACAAGGTATGTCACTGTCGCCGCAAAAGGACACAACTCTTTCACCCGGGCTCGACGGGAGCTGCACCGGCAACCGACAGAGAAGGTTCCACAAGAACCCAAACCAGGGCGCCGAGCAACCATAGGGAAACAGCAGAGGAGTACCCATAAGCACCAGAAGCCAACCAAAGAGCACCGTCGCTGGTAGTCATAGGACAGGACGTGCGCCGCGAGTCCTCGAACGAAGGCGAAGATCCACGGAAAAGGACGATAGGGGCAACGCCAAGCAGTGGTCAGGGATTGGAAACCTCCACAACCGAGACATTTTCAGTTAACATCCCATCACAACCGGAGTGAACCAATAATGAAAACATGCACACACAAAATAACAGACCATAATAAAACTTATATCAAAATTAGAGATGAAACATTAATGATGTATAGAATGAAACAATGACAAAAGCATGCAAAAGAGAATGCATGAGAAAATAATGAAAACATAGCCGCATATAGGAAAATAGGGAAATAACACCTTTAGAAAAATATTCACGCATTTCAGAAAAATAAATGTACGTGAAATATTAAGAAATTTTCACACGTTCCAAAAATATGTTCATAAAATCGTCAAAAAATTTATACAATGTAAAAAAATATGTCCATGTAGTTTTCTTAAGTTTCGAATCATTCAAAAATATACGTGATATTTTCAAAAGATAAATATGCGTTCGAAAAATATGTTGACACATTTGTACAAAAATGCTTATACAATTAAATAAATTTTCAGGTAGTTTTAAAAAATGTTCCATATCAATCAAAAAGATGTTCACATGTGAAAACAAATGCTTGTAACATTTATATTATGCAAAATCTTGAAAATATTGGGTAGTCAAACATTATGCAAAATCTTGAAGATCAGCTAATAGTCTGGCAATGGTTGGCGTCTGTGCAATGCAGCATCAAGTGAAGATATAATGGTTTACCGGCCACAGTTATTGATTCAAATACCAGTTCAATGGTAACAATGTCCACCTTAATTACTAGCTAATACGTAGTCAAACTTGACAAGTACAATTTTGAGTTGCAACATACTGATGTTCCATATTGGGATTTTAATCAGGTCCAAAGCTAAGCAAAGATGGATTCTACTGCCACTACAAACGACAACAAGCTACGTACGTACATAACAAGACAACTGATGAGTTCTACCGGCTGATGGTGATTAAAGAGCATTGGGCAACATCTAGCTAGCTGTTTCACCATATGCAGCAGTCATTGAAAGTGGTGTTAGCTGAGTGGCCCAAATGGCTCTGTCCATATATAGCTTCCAGCTGAGATCCCTACGACGCCACTCTGTCGATGCGGATGTGTACAGTGAGCTCACCAGATGAGCTCTCGGCGAATTCCGGAGGAACCAGAAGAAAGAACTTGCCGAACTTAACTCCACCCGCCAGCGAGCTGCTTGACACGTGAGGATCCTTCTGGAACACAAGCCTCCCATCGGTTTTCCCACCAGCAACACCATGAGCAGCAGCTGAGATGTTGCACGAATAGCTGGGTTCAGACTCGTGGGGCCTGACGCAGACCACGGCGAGAGCACTGCCGATGCTGGTCAGAGTGTTGGTCAGAAGGAACAAGGACATGTCCTCCCCAACTAGAAGCGTGAACCGGCAGTCTCGTGCCAAGGAGATCTTCAGTGGCTTGTTGTAACCCAAGTTGGTCGGCGACCATCCGTGTGCCGTGACGAAGTGATCCAGCAGGCAACATGCCGGCGCTTTGAAGACGCAGTCATCCTCTGGGCAGTAGCATGGAGCATGTGGGCATGAACTCTCATGCTTCTCTTTCTGCTGGTAGCCGACGAACTCGTTGCAGCCGTATGTTTGGTTCGAGCATGGCACTTTCATGGCGTCGATGAACTGCTCGAGCTCGACACAGCGGGAATAGCTGGTGCTTTTGCAGCAGAGAGCGCAGAATGTACCCAGCCTCAAAACATGCCCAACCTCACGGAGCTTTTCCGGGCACTGAGAACACAAAACGTGCCCAGCCACACACTGAAGAAACATAAGGAAATTTGCATTAAGATCAGCAGCAAAAAAAAAAGAGGGATAATGAACTGGAGAAAAATCCACAACAGTGTCCTTTCATCAGTTACTAACAGCTGAGTGCAATGAAAGCAGAAACATGAAAAATATCAGTCATCAAGATAGTACTCCCTCCGTAAAGAAATATAAGAGTGTTTAGATCACTATTTTAGTGATCTAAATGCTCTTATATTTGTTTACAGAGGGAGTAAATCATAAGCATTTCATTACCAATGACTAGAGTAATAACAGGCTGCTCCTAAGTTATGTTATGGAAAACTATATTCAGTTCTGAAACCAACAACTAAGATAGTAAGAGAGCAGCTAAAGTGGCATTTGACTACAACCCAGCTAATTGGAAACTGAGTTCTGACTGCTACAGATTCAGTTTTCAGATGCCTGCAATCAGGATCCTACATGGTACCATTTTATTATCCTAGCAAGAACAGCATGAGCCAAACAAGTAAATGGGAAATATGTTAGGGAAAATGCAATTTATGGCACATAAATGTTGATCCACTGACATTCTTAAATTTCAGAGAAAGCAGCAGGCAACTTTCACCTTTGCCCATGCAGTATTTACTGCTAACCAGGGAGAAGAGATTCTTATTTTTTACTCCCAACAACAATCAGGAAAACGTCCTCATCGATGCACTCTTAGGAAGAAGAAAGTGCAGCATACATACAGTTCATAACAGAGTGCATTCCGTGCAGAAACAGGATGCGTACTATCAATCATCTACATACTTTTCGACAAAGATCAATCATCTACATAGCAAGGGAAAGCTAAACTCGCATTTTACTAAACATACTGCCCCTCAAGTTATGCTATGAAAAACATATTCAGTTTTTGAGACGCCAACAATTACGAATCTACAGAGTAGTAATAAGAGAGCAGCTACACTAGGATTAAACACTATTAGAAATTGAGTCCTGACTACTACCCTGTTCAGCTTTGAGAAACAGACAATGAAGGTCCTACATAGTAATAGACCATCTAGAATAGCATTCCACTACTACCCACTAGATTGGAAATTCAGTCATAACTGACGCAGTTTTGGCTTCGAGACACCAACAGTTAACATCCTACAAGCTCCCATCTAGGAATCCTAGCAAGAAATGTTGATCCACTGACATTATGCCTCCTAAATTTCAGAGCAAATGGCAGGCAACTTGGCCTACCATCTACAAGCACAAGCGGTATGTGCTAAACTAGCATGTCACTACTACAGACAAGATTGGAAACTGGGTCCTAGCAGCTACATATTCAGTTTTCGCACACAAGCAATCAAGACCCTACAACGTGCCATTTGTTCATCCTACCAAGAACAGCAGCATCCAGAAAAGTAAATGGAACTACTTTTTCTTTGAGAATCAAAACAAGAAATAAATGCAATTTAAATTCATGCCACGGAAATGCTAATCCACTGCCTTATCACATACTAATTTCAGAGAAATGCAGTCAAATAAATAAATATGGCAGGCAAGTTTCAGCGTGCCCATGTGCACTACATACTACAGCAGCCTACAATTACTACGAGGGGGAGAAGCATCTACATCGATATATACTCTTAAGTATCCATCTACCCAGAAGAAAAAACAGGGAACACAGGAACAGAGATCGAATGCGGCGGGTGCTGATTGAGCAATTACATTGATATACTCTTACAAAGAAGAAAGTGCACTTAAATATAGTTCATAACAAGAGTGCAATGCGAGCAGAAACTAGACGTGTATAAATCATCATCATAGTAAGAGATAACTAAACTACTCCCTCCGTCCCATAATGTAAGATGTTTTTTGACACTACACTAGAGTCAAAAAACGTCTTACATTATGGGACGGAGGGAGCAGCATTTTTCTAAACAAGCTGCCCCTCAGTTATGCTATGGAAAACCATATTCAGTTTTGGGACACGAACAATTAAGATCCTACATAGTAAGAGAGCAGCTAAACTAGCATTCCGCTACTACCCACTGGATTGGAAATTCAGTCACAACTGCTACATTTTCAGCTTCAATACACCAACAGTTAACATCCTACAAGGTCCCATTCAGTAATCCTAATATCCTAGCAAGAATACCAGCAGCCGAACAAGTATAAATGCTTGGAAATATTGCAATATATGCCACCGAAATGCCGATCTACTGTCGTTATGCCTCTTAAATTTCATAGCAAATGACAATAAGCACTATGTGCTGAAGTAGCAATTCACTACTGTCCTACTATCCGAGCAAGAATACCAGCAGCTACATTCAGTTTTCACACACGAACAATCAGGACCTTACAATATGCCATTTCCCATTTGGTCATCCAACAAAGAACAGCAGCATCAAGAAAATTAAAATGGAACATATTTTCCTTTGAGGAGCAAACAAGGAATAGCTGCAACCTATGCCATGGAAACGTTAAGCCACTGGCATATTAACCACTGTACTGGAAAGTGAGTCCTAAATGCTGCCCTGTTCAGTTTTAAGACACCAGCAGTTAAGAGCAGCTAAAAGCCTAAAACTAGCATTCCACTAGATTGGAAATTCAGTCACAATTGCTGCATTTGATTTTAGCTTGGAGACAGCAACAGTTAACATCCCACAAGGTCCCATTTAGGAAAGAATCGTAGCAAGACGCGTTGATTTCGGACGCAAAATGTGCTAATCTAGCATGTCACTAGTGCAGATACAGACTAGACTGGAAACCGGGGTCCTAAATGCTACATATTCAGATTCCACACGCAACCAATCAAGGCCCTAGAAGGTGGCATATGTCCCATTCAGAAAGGTAAAACGGGACATGTTTTCCATTGAGGAGCAGACAAGGCACAACTGCAATTTCATGGCATTGCAGCTCCACTGGCATCATACCATCACATAGTACAAATTTCAGAGGAAACGGCCCATGTGCGGTAGTGTGTGCTACAGCCTACTAGTACTATGAGTGAGAGGAGCGGCTACAGCTACATCTGATGCATACTCTTGTCTCAGGCATCAATCCGGGCAAAATAAAAATGAAAAACAAGAAGAGAGATCGAATGCGGCGGATGGAGCAAAGCAATCACCTTGAAGATGGGCGGCTTGAGGGGCTCGGAGCAGATCCGGCAGCGGAGAGCTTTGGACTGTATCTTGACGGTCACCTCGCCGCCGGGCCTCTCCCCTTCTTCCGCGGCCGCCGCCGCCGCAGCCGCGGCCGCCGCCGCGGCGTCTGGCTCTGACCCCGCTCCAAGATCATCCTCCGTCTTGGTCCTCTTCACCGAAGGTTCTTCCGCCATGGGCGGGCAGCTCGGAGCAGAGCCGAGGTGTGTGACTGTGTGGCAGGGAAGGGGAACTGGGGAAGCAGGTTTTGGTTCTACTGCCTGTCAAGATAAATGCCAGTGGTGAAAATCCTAAAAAATAAACGGCTACTCTCTCCGTCCCATAACGTAAGACGTTTCTTTGACACTAATGTAGTGTCAAAAAGCGTCTTACATTATGAGACGGAGGGAGTAGAAGTCAGTCGGATAAAAATATATTTTGCAACTATATCCGGCTTTCGAAGCCCAAATTCAAGTTTGGTTTGACATTCCTGGACCAAAACAAAGATTTGACAAAAAAAACTTGACTGATAAAGAGACAAGACTTAAACACACGTGTATGCAACTGGATATGCCATTGTTGGGATAAGGAGAAGGAGAAGCATTTACTGGTCAGTTACTGCGGGGGCTGTGTGGAATTAGTGGCAAGTGCAGGGACGGGAGTGGAACTCTGCACCGGTCAATGATGAAGGAAGCCAAGCATAAGCATTTGTGTAGTGCGGTACCGGCCAAGCATTTGTTCCTGCGCCTGCGACAGACGGAGAGGGTTTTCCTCTGGGATGCAGGGCGCCGGCGTGGTGGAGGGGAGGAGCAGGGGCTCGCCGTCGGCCATGGACAAGACCGACGAGTGCGCCAAGAAGGCGCGCCTGGACCTGCCCGACGGCCACTCCGTCAAGCAGGAGCTCGTCGCGCACGACGCGGCGGGCGGAGGAGGCGCCATCGTCGCCGCGGCGGAGCACAGCCCGCGCGCGGAGCTCGCCGTCAAGATCGACATGTGCGTGCTCCACTGCCCGCTCTGCACCCTCCCCTTCAAGCCCCCCGTCTTCCAGGTTCTTGCTCTGCTCCTTGTTTCTTCCGGATTCTTTCTTTCCTGCCGATGTGCTGATTTACCGAGGGGCTCCGATCTGTGTGCCTGGCCTGCAGTGCAAGGGCGGCCACCTGGCCTGCGGCGGGTGCGTGGCCCAGCAGCCCTCCGGGCAGTGCGGGGCGTGCGCGGACGGCTGCGGCTTCTTCGACCCCTGCCCCGCGCTGGACGCCGTCGTGTCCTCCACCCGGGTCGAGTGCCCCAACGCCGGCTGCCAGAGGTACGTCACCTACCACGAGGCCGACGAGCACCGGAGCGCGTGCGCGCACGCGCCCTGCCGCTGCGCGGAGCCCGGCTGCGCCTTCGTCGGCGCGGCGCCCCTGCTCGCCGCCCACCTCAACGCCGTCCACGCCGTGCCGGTGCGCGCCGTCCACTACGGCAAGGTGAGCCGGTTCCAGGTGCCCGTGTCGACGCCGCGGCTGCTGCTCGTGGGCGAGGACGACGGCCGCGTGTTCGTGCTCACCGTCGGCGCGCTCGGCGCCGCGGCGACCGCCCTGTCCGTGGTCTGCGCGAGGGGGAGCGCGGCCACGCGGCCGCGGTTCACGTGCAAGATGTGGGTCAACCTGGCGGCGTCGGCGGCCGCGAACGGCGGCAAGGCGGACATCGTGCTGGTGGAGATGCAGATGAGGAGCAGCACCTCGCCCGGCGCCGTGGTGGCCGCCGGCGAGCCGACGTTCCTCGCGGTGCCGCCGGTGTACCTGGTCCCGGGAGCGGACGGGGGCGACGGGGCGGCGGCCATGGAGGTGCCACTCAACGTCCGCATCGACAAGGTCGCGCCTTGGTCCGACTGATTGATTGATTGATCGAGCTCCACCGTTGGTGGTGGCAGTTGAAGCTTACCGAGATGATGCAACTGAAACTATCTGGAGCTTGCATTGCGTGCTACTGGTCCTGTTAAGAAATGCCATAATCATGGGTGCTAAGTCATAATTTTCTGAGCTTAAATTGATGTGAAAATATGATTTGTATTGCTGTTGTGTGCACATCATTTTCATTTTCCTTTTGGGGGAATCATATTTTTTTTCAGAGATTGTAGGTCATGAGTAGAGCTCAGACTGATGTCAACAAACGTACTTTGTGTGTGTGTGTTCTACAGACAGAAAACCACACATATGCTATCTGATGGGAAAAATAAAATCTGCATGGTAACCAAAAACAATTATGTTCAAGCAGTAACCTCCACTCCACGTACACATGTTTTTTTTTTCATTTTGTATAACCTCTCCAATGTAAAATTATTACATTGTTTAACAAAAATGATCTTTGTAGATGTTCCTTCTAAAATTTGTATATTTGTATGAACGTTTTGCCTTGAAAAAAGGTCAAGTCCCTCGGTAACAATCATATTTTGTTAAAAAAAAATAGATGCTGCCCATTGAGGCCGAAGCATCTAATTAAAAACGGATACCAAGAACATGACCTGAACAACAATGACATATAACACGACACAAAATAAAAATGGACTTAAAACGCGTACACTAAGTCCGCACACTTAAATTGTATGGAGGTGGGCCCTCGTGGCAAGGATTTAGGTGGCCGTCTAACTAATTGCGACCAAAGCATGAGCAAAAACGCAATGCCTACAATAAAGAGACTGACAAAAGTAGCATAATTGCCAGAAGGCCAGATCACAAGTTTTTACACGAAAGCGAAGTGAATTGTGAGTGTGTCACCATCGTGGTGGGGGGTCATCCAAGAGCTGACCCACCCGTTCAAGTTTACTAGCGGGAAGTGAAGTGAAGTAAAAATAATAATTATCTTCAAGTACTAACCTGTGCTCCAAGAGCTGACCCTCCCTGTTTGTTTCCTTGTCCATTTCTAAAGGTTATTAAATGACATGTAAAAGACCATGTTACCTCTATTAAACAACATTATGGGGCGGCCGGACAATGTATACAGAGAGGGGCATTGTTGGAAAAGTCCCAAAAAAGACTCCTTGAGAGTCTTCTTCATTTGGTTAAAAAGTCTTTAAGAGAGACTTTTTCTAGTCCCTACAGCAAAAAGTCCCTGGAAACAAATACCCCCTTAAATTCTAAACACCTATGGCTAAGTCCATATACATAATTATGTGGAGGTGTGCACCCCGTAAGAAAGATTTTTCATCGTAGATGACAGTCTATCGGACTACGGCACAACATAAGCAAACACACAATGCCTTCAATAAGAAGACGACTAAAGTAGCATCATTGCCAAGTCTAGCTAATAAAAGCCAGATCACAAGTTTTCACACGGAAAGTGAAGTGACGAGTCACCATTGTGACGGGTGGTCATCCAAGAGCCGACCCACTCTTTCAAGTTTTCTCGCAGTACGTGAGACACATTAGTCCCAGTTCGATTTTGGCCCGGTACTAATGGTACCATTAGTATCGGTTCGAACGGCTATGCATTAGTCTCGGTTCGTGTTAAATCTTTAGTACCGGTTCGTGACACGAACCGGTACTAAAGGGGTGGTGGCAGGCTGGCGTCAGGTCAGGGGCCCACGACCCCCTTTAGTCTAATATAGGTTGGCGTCAGGCTGGTGTCACAAACCGGGACTAAAGGGGTCTAACCTTTAGTCCCGGTTTGAGACACAAACTGGGACTAAAGGATAATTTCCA
>LR738711.1:15362400-15463943 GCA_902687465.1 Secale cereale
GGTTTTGAAAAAACCCAAAAGAAAATGAAAAAAACTTCAAAAATTAAAATCCTTCAAGATGTAGTTATGTTACTACATCTACTAGTTAGGGAAATTTAAAAACATAAATTTCGACAGGTTTTGCAAAAAAAAAAACGTTATGAAAAAAATAAAATGACTATATCTTTTGCATACGATGTCGAAAAAAACGTACAATATATCAATATGTTCAGCACAAAAATCCGCATCCGATTTTGACGGCCAAAGGCCGTTTTGCAATTTTTTAGGATCCTCAAATTCTGAAAGGAAAAAAAAAGTTATGTTCAAATTTCAGTTTTTTTTTAAATTTGGTTAAATCTGGTCAAACTAATTATTCAAGAAATATTAGTGTTACTAAATAATTATTTAATAAAATTAGTGATGCTAAATAATTATTTCAGTTTTTCAATCTTGGTCAAACTATGGTCAAACTACTTATTCAAGAAATATTAGTGTTACTAAATAATTATTGTTTTTTAGAATGATAGTTTCAAACTCAAACGTTGAAACAGGTGACTTCATGCTCAAGCTAAACTCCCGAGGGTTAATAGGATTGACAGCTTACTATTGGCAGGAAAACAACAAGTGCAGACTTGAAAACTAGGGGGGATAGAACTCGGAAGTTAAGCGTGCTCAGGCTGTAGTAGTGAGAGGACGGGTGACCGGCTGGGAAGCTAGACGATTTAGAATGAGTGCTCCACATTTCAGCAATAATGAGGGGTGATTAGAGATTAAATCGTCAAATAATTCAGAAATATGAAAATCGAAAAAAAATAAAAAAAATCCTTTAGTACCGGTTACCAACCGGTACTAAAGGTCTCCCCGCCCCCAGCGCTGGCTCGTGCCACATGGTGGCACTTTAGTGACGGTTCGTGTTGAGCCGGTACTAAAGTGGGGGGGGGGGGGGCTTTAGTCCCCACACTTTAGTGCCGGTTACAGAACCGACACTAAAGAGCCTTACGAACCGGTGATAAAGCCTGGTTCTGCACTAGTGAATTAAAATTATTCCAATGTCTAAGAAGAATGATCTATCTAGATGCTCTGTACGGAATTTTTGTATTTGTCATATACATTTTATTTTGTAAAAATGTCAAAAGCTATTGGCAACAATCCAATTTTATTTAAACATATGCAAATCACCACAACCGAAACATCTAATTATAAACGGAAACCGAGAACATGGCATGAGCAACTTTGACACAAACACGACACAAAATAATGGACTAAAACCACTTCCGACTAAGTCCGTATAAATAATTATGTGAAGGTCTACCCCTCGTGACAAGGATTTTTCATCCTACGTGGCAGTCTATCTGATTACAAAAAAAACATGAGGACAAATAAAAATGAGATTCATGGGGCAGTAGCACAAATAACATATTTTTTTATAGAAGGAGCCCACTCAGGTGAGATCGCGGAAATTCGTGTGCGACGGGAGTCAAACCCCGGTCTACAAGGATGCGTCACTACGACCTTGTCACTGGGCTACCACCCAGTTCTCAAAACAGGAGGACAAATGCAATGACTTTAATTAGGAGATGACAAATGTAGCATCATTGTCAGGTCTAGCTAATGAGGCAAGACCACAAGTTTTCACGCAGGGACTGAAGTGATTGGGGGAGGGGGGAGGGGGTGATCCAAGAGCCGACCCACACGATCAAGTTTTCACACGAGAAGTGAAATATAATTTTTATGTTCAGGTAGTAACCTCTACTCCACGTACATATAAAATTTCCCTTTGTGTGCAATCTTTTCAATGCAAAATTATTCTAAAGTCTAAGAAGAATGATCTACCTAGATGCTCAGTACGACATCTATGTATTTCTTATAAATATTTTTCTTTGTAAAAGGTCAAAATCTCTGGGCAACAATCATGTTTTGTTCAAATATATGCGGCAGCCGAATCAGCTAAGTACAAATGGAAACCGAGACACATGACGTAAGAAACATGGGCGACGATTGTGGTTCTGGTGTGTTGGTTCTTGGAGGCCTTATTACCACGACGCTTTCCTGACGGTCTACAGCAACAATATTTTTTCGGCTCTGGTGAGGGAGGGGCGGTGTGACTTGGCCTCGCTGCTGGACCATTGACACGAACATGACACGGAATAGTGGAGTCGCGTAACGGGTGGCGTCGCATCGGAGGGTCAAGTCTCCAAAAGAAGAAGAAAAGGCGACTTACTAGCGGTAGGCGGGCTACTCCTGCACGGCTGCACAGCACACACCACAGCACCATCCATGCCTTGCCGTTTGCATGCATGCAATGCAAAGGTGGTGCACGCATGCGCAATGCACCAATGTCCACTTTGCGCTCATCTCATCTCATCCCTCCCACTCCCACCCCAGCCGGCATCGACAACGACAAGGAACTGACTCAGCTGAACGCCAAGGACTGTGCTAGTGCTGGTACCTATCAGAAGCGGATGCCCCCCTCCCCCTATGGACTGTGTGGTGTGAGGCTCAACCAACCTCATGGGGAATCTGCTGATGAGCCATGGCAAAGCTGGGCGAGGTGGTGTAGCCGCCTTGGCTGTTTAAACTTTAGATTGTTCATCTCTTCTCGTCGTATATACAATCCCCAAATGCAACTATCTTGCTCCCATCTCCATCCGGTCCGTATAAATTACAGGAGTTCCGCCCTCATGACAAGGAATTTACATCCTAGGTGGCAGTCTAACTGATTACGGCCGAAACATGAGAACAAATGCAATACCTTTACTCAGGAGACGAAAAACGTAGCATCATTGTCGGGTCTGGCTAATGAAGGCAAGATCACAAGTTTTCACATGGAAAGTGAAGTGATGAGTCACACCGTGATTGGGTGGGTGGGGTGGCATCAAGAGCCGACTCACCCGTTCAAGTTTTCTCATGAGAAGTGTTTTTCTTTTTTGTTCAAGTAGTAACCTCTATCCACGTGCATACAAATTCGTACATTTTGTGTAATCTTTTCAATCTACAATTATTCCAATGTGTAAGAAGAATGACCTATCCAGATGTTCCGGTGCTTATAGTCACTCGCCGCGGCGGTCTACGGACATGGATGTGCTTTTGTTACTTTTCGTTTTGTTTGGGTACCGTCATGATGTTTGATGAACAGATCGGAAGATTCTCCGACAAAACAAGAGCCATTGACAGAAACATGACACGGAATAGTGGAGTCGCTAGTACCGGGTGGAGTCACAACACTGCATCGCATCGGAGGGTCAAGTCTCGAAAAGAAGAAAAAAAGCGACTTAATAGCAGTGGGCGGCTACTCCTCCACAGCACAGCACAGCACAGCACAGCACCTTGCCGTTTTCATGCACGCATGCAAAGGTGGTGTATGCATGCGCAATGGATCGGTGGTGTACAGCACCAGCGCCACCCCCCGGTTCGGGCAGAGGAGTATTGCCCACTTTGCGCTCATCTCATCCCTCCCACTCCCAGCCGGCATCGACAACGACAAGGAACTGACTGAGCTGAACGCCCCAGGACCGTGCTAGTGCTGGTACCCATCAGAAGCGGATGCCCCCCCTGTGGACTGTGTGGTGTGAGGCTCAACCAACCTCATGGGGAATCTGTTTTTTTTTTTTGCAAGGAAGACCAAATGCATTAATCCAGCATCAATACAGAGCAGTCCACAAAAGAAAAGGAAATTACAAGCAAGCCCTTATGGATAAGGAAGACGTGCCGCTGGCGCGCCGCCGCCGCTCCTCCTCTGCACCCTTGGATCGGACGGAGTCCCATGGCGGTCGGGAAGTCAACGAACCTCGAATCCTCGAAAGGACCTCCACCTTGCATCGCCGCCAACGCCTTCAAACTGGATCGAAGCACCTGCATCTTCTGGATCTTCAACAACTGGCGCCGCCGCCCGCGGACACCAGCTCGGGAACTAGGCGCACAGCAGCTCCACCGAGCTGCGAGCACCAGGAAGGAGGCAGAGAGGCGAGCGGGCTCCGAAGAACTCGACCACCAGAGAAGATCTCTGCCGCCGCAAAACGCCGAACCGACCGCACCATCTCCTCCACTGCGCCGCCGGCGAGGCACCCACTCGAACCTAGCTATGTACAGACGAGATCCTTGGCTTCCCCACCCTCCCGCCGCCGAAGCGGCCGGCGGAGGGGGGGAAACCGGCGAGATCGCCGCCGGCGAACTGGTTTGACCGGGGTTGGGGAGAAAAATCGCCTCTCCACTGTAGCGGGGGAGAGAGACGAGCCAAGGGTCTCGTTTTAAGGAACCTTTTGCTCGTGTTGCTGTTAGCCACACGTTCATGGGGGGGAGGGGGAATCTGTTGACGAGCCATGGCAAAGCTGGGCCAGGTGGTGGAGCCTTGGCTGTTAAATTATAGATCCAAATGCAACTATGTTGCTCCCATCTCCATCCGGTCTGTATAAATTACAGGATGGCTACAATATTTCCTGTGGTTGTTGGCCCTCCTCATATCGGAAGTATACAAAGTGCAGTCACTACTGGAATTTTCGTATATGCCGGATGGATGTCGGCGTCTTTGCCGAGAGCCAAACCACGGGCATTCTAGAAGGGTAAATAACTGGTGCTCCGAAAATACCTAAGCTCAGATGCTCCCGTGTGAGCTCCGTTGTTAGATCTAGATCCAGTTACTTCCAGCATGCTCCCACCAGAACTCCATTCGATTGTGCATGTTGGCCAACCGATCTTAAACCAAGGTCATCCATCTCAGAGCACCAGTTATGATCCAATACACCCAGGCTAACCAGCACCCCTCACATCCAGTCCAAATCTAAGGCGGATATTGGGAGTCCCAGGCTGACTGGCTCCCCTCATATCTGCCAAAATCTAGGGCGGATGTCGGATATGGCCCACCTGGACCCCACATATGTTCGTCCCCATCTGCATCCCATACCAAACCCTAGCCGCTCCACTCCACCCCAAGCTCCCCTCCATGAACTCCGGCATGGCAGGCAGCGGATCCGGCTCCAACCACTCCTGGTCTGTCGACTAGGGCATCTTCCCATGTGGGGATACATGGACGGTTGGAGAAGGGAGGGAAGACATTTTTTTTTAGATCAACAGAGAGGGCTTCCCGAGCTCCGTTACCAAGAAAAAGGAGGGAGGAAATATGGGCTCGGGTATAAAAACTCGTGGTACATATTCTTGACCGAGTAACTCGTACTCGCTTTGTAAAGAAATATAAGATTATATTCCCCCGGCTCCATTTCCTTACGGAGGGAAGAAATATAAGAGTGGTCTAAACGTTCTAACTCCGTAAAGAAATAAGCTATGGCATGGAAATTATTTCTTGTCTAGGAGGCACATGAAGAAGAACTAGTAGATATATCAACGAAGTTAGGGTTCCTGCCTCTCGCCGGCGCCGGCGCAGGTCCGCCTCGTCTCCGGTGGCCCTAGGGCCATGGAGGCGCGGTGGATCCTGGCAAGGGCCGGTGGGAGGGCTCCGTTTTTAGTTGATTTTTTCAATCTTGATAGGGTTTGTGTCCTGCTCAGAAAGGCTAGACGGCGGCGGCTCCCTGAAGATGGAATAAATGTCTCCCCGCCTAGCCCCCGTTCCGGCGGTGCGTTTAGCATCGTTGGTGGGCGTGTGAAGGTGTGTCTCCGGCGGATCTATCTTTGGTGGATTTGCTCGGATCTCGTCGTTGTTCGTCTACGTTCGTGTGTCCTCGGTTTGGATCCTTTCGGTCTACGTTATTTTTCATCGGCGACGATTGTTGTTCTGGGGTGCTGGTCCTATGGGGCCTTAGCAAGACGACTTCCCGACTGTCTACTACAACAAGTTATGCCCGACTCCGGCGATGGAGGGGTGATGATGGCGGCGCGTCTTCGGCTCGCTTCAGTGCTTGTAGTTGTCGCTAGGTGGTTTACGGATCTGGATGTAATTTTTATTTCTGGTGTTCGTTGTACTGCCATGATTGAAGATGAATAGATCGAAAGTTTTTTTTTTTTAAAAGAACTAGTAGAGCTCCCGTGTACCGCCGGACAGAGTTTGACAGACACGACAAAGGAATCGCAACCCACGGCCAAGGCCACGGCCACGGGTCGAGTTCCAAAAGGAAAGTTGCGTCCATACTTTCTGCTGATCCCTTCCCACTGCGCCTGTCCCGATCGACAAGGAATCGTGCTGACGAGCGAGCCATGGGCCATGGCAAGCTGGGCAAAGACCACCGGTTTGAACTTGTACGCTCCAATTGCATCTCTGCCTCCCTCCCTTGGCCCTTAAAAGGCACTCTGGCATCATTTTGGATGAAAAATCAACTCATCATTTGAAACTAGAGTCCATAGCTTTTTGGATGACATCACCACAGTTTCTAAGCTTTTTACCTACCACTGGATTCAACCAGCTGTGTTATTGATGATAATAATGTTTTACCAGCAACAATTTCCCCGCACGGGTCTACTGAGCATATGATTCGCGCATGTCTAATCCTTTTTTTTTTTTCCTTTTTTCAAATGCTAGGCATCAAGGTTTAAAAGGTTTCGCTAGAACATGCCTGGAACATCATTTTTTAACACGCAAGGCCACCTTCATCGCGTCGATGAGTCTTTGTCAACAAAAGATGACTTCGATGTCACAGAGAATACTTTTTTTTTCTGTTTTTTTTAGAATGCATACATATATACTCCCTCCGTCCCAGAATTTTTGTCTTAGATTTGTCTAGATACGGATGTGTCTAGTTACGTTTTAGTGTTAGATACATTCATACCTAGTCTGCAAAAAAAAAAAAGATACATTCATATCTAAACAAATCTAAGACGAGAATTATGAGACGGAGGGAGTACTTGTACTTTCTGCTGATCCCTTCCCACTGCGCGTGTCTGGACAAGGAGGCCTCAGCTCCGTCGCCTCCTGCGCTCCGCTGCTCTGCTTTCTCGTGATCTGCTGCTGCTGCTGCTGCACAGAGGCCTTGCTTTGCTTCGCATCGTGCTGACGAGCATCTTGATGGTGAGGCAGGCAGGGAATCGTGCTGACGAGCGAGCCATGGCAAGCTGGGCAAGGAAAGGATCAACCAAAATTCTACAGTGCTTTTAACAATGTTATTATATTGGCACCACAGTTCCTAAGCTTCCGACCACTGAATTCAACTGCGCTATCGTTCACAGTAAAATGTTATATCGGCGACAATTTTCCCACACCGATCTCTACTACTGACCACATGATTCACAACATGTCCAATAATCCTTTCCTAGCTTAGCTATTGGACGCTCACCCAGGAAGGAGCGCCCGTGTCGTCCCCCCCCCCGGGCGAAACCCTAGCCGCCGCGCCAGCCTCCCCTCCCCATTCCTCCCCCTCCTCGTCGCCGTCAGCAAGCGCCGCTGGGCAAAGCCCAGGCAACGTCGGCAGCGGCGGCGAGCTCGGTTTCTTCCTCTCCCACGGCCTGGCTAGGGCTGGACGGAACGAGCGGTCTTTTGGGCCCGCTCGTGGCCCGTTTAGGACCGGACCGTACGGTAGGAAAACTGGTCGGTCCGGGCTGCAATATTCGGCCCGAAGAAATGTCGGTCCGGTCCGGTCTTTCACCGAGCCGCTCGGTCGGACCGAGAAAGCGCAGTCAGCGCAGCCGTCGTTCCTCGTCGCCGCGGCCACCGGCAGCCTCCGGGTGAACCACCATGTCTCCGAGCTTCCCCTCTCCATCCTTCATCTCCTCCACGTGCGCTGTATCCTCTTGCCACCGGTCGCCATCACTGTCGTGCGTGCACTGCCGCCGATCTGGAGTTCTCGAACATGGCATACACCCCAACCGTGGCACCAAATTCCTGCGGGTATTGCGGCTGCATGAGCTGAAATCATGCCATGGCACGAGCTGCGGGTCAAGACGTTTTTCTTGTAACTGAATGGAACGAAAGAATGGCCAGGAATGAGTATTGCGGCCGTGCCATCCAACGTCCACCCGTACGTAGCTATGTTGTCGCTGCATGAGCTGAATCGTGCCATGCTACGAGCTCCCACAACAGCCAGATCTAACTAACCTCAAACTAATCGAAGAGGTGGACAAGCACACGATTGCATGGCGAGTGGTTTCTGCACTAAAGAAAAATAAAAATTAAGCAGTAAACATGCACACCGGGCACAAGCCCTCAAGGAAGAACTGTGACACGATCCGAACGCTCTGCGCCTCGCCGGCGCCACAAGGAAGTACTAGGGGACGATCCCGAATACTCTGAAGGTGAAGCCGCAGCTGTTGTTCGAGGCGTTTATGCACTTCTTCTGGACGAGCACGAAGACTGTCAGTACATGGTGTCAAACTTTCAGAAAATTCAGTTTCGTCAATTTCAGAAAATTCAGTTCGTCAGTTTCACTCGCGCACGTCGTCCAGTTCGTCACATCACTCGCGCAGGTTGCCTAACTCGCCGCTGTACTCGCGCACGTCGCCCAGTTCGTCACATCCCTCGCGCACGTCGCCCAACTCGCCGCTGCACATGCGCGCGACGCCCAACTCGCCACTGCACCCGCACACATCAACCCTGCCCATTCGGTCCATTCGGTCTGGCCCGGTCTTCGTCGCCGCCGGTCCGGTCCCTGAGATCAGGACCGTCATGTTGCTCGGTCCGGTCCGGCCCGGACCGCCGGCGGCCGGTCCAAACGACGGCTCGGACCGGGACCGGACCGGCCCGGACCGTGTCCACCCTGAGGCCTGGCCATGCGGGGCTGCTCGGTCAGGGAGAGATGTGTGGGCGGCGCGGCGAGCTGGCGGCGGTCGGCGTGGGCTAGCGGAGGCTGAAGACGCGACGACGCGATGTGGGTGGCTGGCCGGGGAGGGCGATGGAGCATGGTGCACAGGCGCCGCTCCCGGCTCGTCTCTGCTGCGCGTGGGGCGTGGGACGCGCGCACACGGCGCCCCCGGCTCGGATCTGCTGGGTGGCGGCCTTGCGGGTGGCTCCGGTGGCGTCTGGGATTGCTCTCGTCGTCCCCGGCCCGATCTGGAGGCAGTGGCGGAGACAGGGGGGACCAGCAAGGGCCCTGCCCCCCCCCCTAACATCATTGTGTTAAGCCTAATACTAATGTTCATAGAAGATTATTTGCTGCTAAAATGGTCTATTCAAGTGGACTGGCCCTCCTTAACAAGGAATATGAACACTCGGCCCTCCTCATTGGATTTTTCTGGCTCCGCCATTGTCTGGAGGTGCTCGCGCGTCGCGAGGTGGTGGGCGTCGTGGTGGTGAGAGGCTCGCGGTGGCCGGGCCCGATCTGGGTTCTAGTCGCACTTTTTCTTTAAGAAAACGGCAAGGCCCCAAAGGTTATACGAGTTAACGGACCAACCTAAGAATTTTATAGTGTAAAAAATTATTAGGAGTAAATCCTGCATTACTTAGCTTTTCTAATGGCGCAAATGATTTTATTTATTTATTCATTTCCAAATATATATCTCTACCGTACCCATTTAGAGTTAGTTAAATAGAACAAATTCTTTAAAAAAAAAGTCCCGCGCCCTCACAGACTATTATTGCCTGCTCTCTTCCAGTTTTGTCAGATGCATATCATGTCTGCAATTTTAACTTCATAGCTAGCATCAAATCGACAATTATAAAAGAACTTTCAGGTCATCGCACAATATTTATATATAAAAGTAACTTTCAAGGCAGAATTGTCATGCTCCAAAAGCTTGTATTCTGAACCACAGCAAAGAACACTCTATGGCATGCAGAACATTACCAGGCGTGCAGGTTATACTCACACTTGTACATTCATCTGTGTGGACAGAGCTAAGCTGTAGCTTCAGCCTTCATCTACCAAAGTGAAACTCTTTTTTTACAAAAATAATCAAGATGCAGACATGCAGTTACTATCACAAATTTCAGTCTATTGTCGGTTTGGTTGCATCTCAGCTTGGAGCCAGGATGGCAAAAAAGATTAAATTCTAAGTAGTTTCCTAAGCTCCCAGATAACAGCAGCTGCGCGCCATTTCCAGGTTCACCAAAATGTTGTTAGTAATCCAAGCGTGTTAAGAGTAGAAATAGGAAAGCATAGTATATGTCGGTTTGTTTCCCATGTAACAGTCCGTGTCCTAGTCTAGGTAGAAGTAGTACTTTGCACCCGACGGGCTTGCATGCCATGTACGAGTTAAAGTCTAATAGCAATTAGGAAATAGGAGTCATGATCGGTTGCTTGGAGTCGGCTGCTGCACCTATATATATGCATCAGCCTGCGTCGATGTAAACACCAGAAAACGGAGAAAAGCAATAAAGAGATAATTACGAGGCACGACACGTGTCTCTGGCCAACTTCTTGTTGCTGCGTTTGCATGCGTGTGTTCTGGTCCCGGTGTTTGCGTGAGCGCCGGCGAGCTATCGAGTGCTACAGCTAGTTCGTATACTCCGAGACGAGTTGCGCGTACACGACCCGTCGAGCTGAAGCCAGATCGTGTGTTCGATCCTTGGGAATTTCCAACAATTGGTATCAGAGCAAGGTGTGAGGAGCTTCGCCGTCAAGTTGCGTCACGCTGGAGTTCAAGGATTCTTCGTCATCGTCAAGTTGTGTCACGGACGACGGAAAATCAAGGAGGATCATGTCGACTTCGAAGGCGAGTGGTGGTGGTGTGATCATCCAGTACCCCATGCTTGAAGGTGGCAATTATGGGGTGTGGGCTGCGAAGATGAAGATCTTCATGCGTGCACGTGGAGTCTGGGCAGCTGTGGCAGGTGATGGTGCGGTCGAAGAGACAAAGGACCAAGAAGCTTTCGCCGCCATAGCTCAAGCTGTGCCTGATGCCGTTTTCATGACCATATCGGAGAAAGAGACGGCAAAGGAAGCTTGGGAAGCTCTCAAGGAGATGCATGCTGGAGATGATCGTGTTAAGAAGGCCCGTGTTCAAGCTCTAAGGAGGGAGTTCGAGAGGATGAGCATGAAAGAATCAGAAGGGGTCAGTGAATTCGCGTTGAAGCTAACCTCCCTGGTTAATGAGATGCGAGCTCTCGGATCAAAGATGGAGGACATCGTGGTTGTGGAGAAATTACTACGAGCTGTTCCCGACAAGTTTCTACCGATCGTTGGCACCATAGAGCAGTGGGGAGATGTGACGAAGATGTCGGTGATGGAGGTGATCGGGAGGCTGAAGACCTATGAGTTGACGCTGAAGGGGCGTGAACGCGACCAAGAAGAAGAGCAGTTGATGTTCTCGCATAGTAGGGAGAAAGATAAGCAGAAGTACCGGAAGTTCGACAAATCTAAAGTCCGTTGCTACAATTGTCAGGACCATGGACACTATTCTCGAGAGTGTCCTAATCCACGGAAGGAGGCAAAGAAGGAGCACGGGACTCTACAACTAGCTGAAGTGGGCATGGATGACGACCCGAGGTTGCTGTAATGAACAAGCGGCGAATGAAAAGAAAAAGGAAAAAAAGTCATGTCTTTAATTTTTGTTTGTGTCTGAGTTGTCTTTGTGTCTCGGCAAGAAGACGGAGGCCAGCGTGAAGATGGATGCGCACCGGTTAAGTTGAGTTCCTGCATGAGAGGCTATGTGTTTAGTCTATATGTAGCACGTGAAGATGTGATGGCGTGGGCTGGTAATCCAGGTGATACGTTGGTTCGAAGTCAACAAGTCGAAAGTTTGGATTAGGGGGTGAATGTTAGTAATCCAAGCGTGTTAAGAGTAGAAATAGGAAAGCATAGTATATGTCGGTTTGTTTCCCATGTAACAGTCCGTGTTCTAGTCTAGGTAGAAGTAGTACTTTGCACCCGACGGGCTTGCATGCCATGTACGAGTTAAAGTCTAATAGCAATTAGGAAATAGGAGTCATGATCGGTTGCTTGGAGTCGGCTGCTGCACCTATATATATGCATCAGCCTGCGTCGATGTAAACACCAGAAAACGGAGAAAAGCAATAAAGAGATAATTACGAGGCACGACACGTGCCTCTGGCCAACTTCTTGTTGCTGCGTTTGCATGCGTGTGTTCTGGTCCCGGTGTTTGCGTGAGCGCCGGCGAGCTATCGAGTGCTACAGCTAGTTCGTATACGCCGAGACGAGTTGCGCGTACACGACCCGTTCTAGCTGAAGCCAGATCGTGTGTTCGATCCTTGGGAATTTCCAACAAATGCCACCTAATGATGTGCTTGACAAAACCAGTCCAAAAATCACCCTCAACTGACATTCTAGACGAATGCAGAGAGATGGGGCAACACGAGCTCAGATCCCACTACAGATGTAACAAGAGTGGTTACCTATGGGAGGAACTACAACAACAGTAGTTAGAAGGATTCAGTCTGAGGAATTAGTTTGCAAGGTCGGTAATTCTTTCTACGATGTTTCACCTTCCCGCTCATCAGCTTTGCGTCGCCACCTTCAGAGGACAGAGCCGTCAGACTGGTGGAAGTCGGGCCTGCAGCAGGTCACTGTTAAGATTTTTCTGGGAACGCCACTGTCAACTCCAAATGCTACGAATTTGTTGCAATGTATGCTTTGATATGGATTGTTTGCATGATAAAGCACCTAACTGTAATGACAAGGGGATAGAGAGGAATTTACCGGGGAATGGCGCTGATGTGCAAGGAAAATTCGGCGATTCAGCATGTTGAAGAGCGAGGACAGTCGTACCAAGAGGTGGTTTTTCTGTATGGTTCTTCTTCTTAGGATGTTTCGTCTTCAGTCTCACGAGCTTTGCGTCGCCACCTTCAGAAGTCACAGCTTTACGAGTGCCGGTATGGTGGTTCTTCCTAGGACGTTTCACCTTCGCTCTCACCAGCTTCGTGTCGCCACCTTCGGACGTCAGAGCCTTTGGAGTGGTGGAAGTCAGGCCTGCAGCAAGTCACCGTTAACATTTTTCCGGTAAGGCCGCTGTTCACTTCAAAGACTAGAAAATTGTTGCAATGTTTGCACTGAAATGGATCGTTTGCATGATAAATACACAACTGTGATGACAAAAGGGGGACGAGAGGAATTTACTGGCGAATGGCCCTGATGTTGGACAGCGAAGAAAATTTGGTGATCCAGCATGTGGGAGAGCGAGCACAACCATATCAACAGGTGGTTTTTCCGTAACCATGAACGATGCGGTAGCTTCCAAAGCATGTCCGGGCTCAGCAGTCTCTTTCCTTCCTTCACTAGCTGCAACAGACACAGCCTGCACAGCTTGATTTCCTTGACTAGCTGCAACAAGAGGTGCTTCCTCCATAATCATGGACGATGCGGTAGCTTCCAAAGCATGTCCGGGCTCAGAAGCCTCTTGCCTTCCTTCACTAGCTGCAACAAACACAGCCTGCCCATCTTGACTTCCTTCACTGGATGCAACAAACACGGCCTGCACATCGTGACTTCCTTCAACAGCTGCAACAAAGACGGCCTGCACCCCTCGGCTTCCTTCACCTGCTAGGACAAACACACCCTGCTTATCAAGCAACATCGCCCGGTGTTGAGTTGCAATCTGATCCTCTTGAACAGTCTCCTCATCGCTGCTCAAGTCAATAATATTATCATCACTCAGCTCTATGAAATCTATTAAGGTCATTGTGTGGCCTGAGATAGTAAAAATGTGTGAGCAATGATTAATGAAGAGTGGCGCAGGAACATAAAGAGCTGAAGCTACAATACTGTGCACATAGATCACCAGATAAACAATGTCAAAAACAGTAAGGGAAAAGCTGAAAAAGTATGTTTATGTTTATGTATTTGCTGACTGAGTATACCACAGTATTGTATCGGATATGTTGATATGTTATTTTTTCAGACATAATATGTTATTTTTTTGTATTAAATAGAAAGCCTTGTGTTGATATGTTATTTTTTCTGTATACCACAAAACGAGACCATGATGATTTATCAATAAAAATGAAACCATACGCAGGTGACACTGAGAAATTCCTTCCGGTAGACACATTCCATAAACTTAGTATTCTGCAAGTCAACACTACTGTAAGTTGATTGCTGAATCGTCAACTTATCCCTCTTTAAGAGTTGAGATACTAATACAGTAATACCATATCAATGATACAGCTATGTCTAAAGACGGCCTGCACCCCTCGGCTCCCTTTATTTAATACACAGGAAATCTCTTCATTTAATAGGCGCGGTAAAGTATAAAAAAGTGAAAGTACTATTGATGACAAATTTACTAAAATTATTTTCGCGCAGCCAGTCATAACTCACATGTATTTTAGGGTACCCTATATTTTAGTGTGTGATTTCAAAAACCTATGATTGCAAAACTCATCATCAGTGTTGATTCATACATGTTGGTTGAGTTTATTATTGATTCATTTGCTGAATTTCACACCAGAGTCGCAAAATCTGAGGGTCCTGAATTTTCTGCAAGATTTGTTCAGAAATTCAACAAGCAAAGACGGAGAAAACTTTGCTTGCAGTTTACAAGAGCACCATGTTCGTCCCTCACTAAACCTGTACTTTTTTGTGTGCCTTTAGCCAAGTAATTTGGCTGAAAGTTGTGCCTATCCTAAACAATCATATTTACATTTAAGCACCACCACCAATGCAAGATCTATATTTTACTGTTCAACGTAAGAATGGCAGTGTACATAGGAGCATATGAATGGCACTGCAGTTACAATTTAAAGTAAACATCGCTTTGCATAATTCATCGTAACCGTGGAAAAGGCCTAGAATTCGAGCTCTGACTGAAACACTCTTGAGATGACACAGAACAGACCCTTAATTTTTACTACCAGCGATATACATAATAGTTTGGCTAGATATTGCATACAGAAGGCAGTCAGGTCATGTAAAAATAAAGCTACAATCCTGTACCAAGATCATGAAACCAGATAAATCTGAATGAAATTGTTGGGTATAGAAATGCTGGATAGAGACACTTCAATCGCACAGCTCGATATCTACTAGCTAAATGTTTTATTCATGATCATGATGCCATACTGGAATGTGGCTGTGTTCACTGAGCTGCAAGGTTTCCATCTAGAAAAGTATCTATAAAGATAGTAAAAAAGTAGCAAGGGTATGAAAATAGGATACCTTATACTGGAGGAATTGACAGCAGTTGCGGAGCCAATCTTCTTAAACACTGGCCAAGTTTCCTCAGCTAAGCTTCACCGGATCAAGCTGTGCACACAGATCACCAGAGAAATCATGTCAAAACAGTAAGGAGAAAAGGTGTGCTGAGCCTAAACAAATCGTATTTAACTAGTACCACCACCATATGTCAGGAGAACTCTGTTTTACTGTTCAGCGGACTACTAGTACTGCTAGTTTAAGCTGACTGCGGTGGGATAAGCAATCCAGAAGTAGATCATCTGACAAGAATATATCTCGAAGAGAGGACATGGAAAGAACCTTTCTTTATCTGGCTCCCCTTCTCACTCCACCTCCAGCCTCGCTTCGCCCCCTCCGCCTGCTTGCCCAAATCCCAACAAGATGGAGACGAGGCCGTGATCAGTGCCCTACAATTACAGAAACCCTCAGGGATCGCACGCCGAGCAGGGAACAAGAACCGGAGGAAAATCAACTCCAATTCCAAGAAACAGAGGGAGGGTTCCTAACCCTCACCCGCGACCGGGACAGATCGACCGGAGGCCTCGGCTCTGCGCCCCAATGCGGTCCAGCGGAGGAGGAAGAGGAAGGGTGGATCTGCTTGATTATTTGGATGGGAGGAAGGGGAGCTGGATCCGTTCAGTCAGGGAGGATGGGTTTGGTGCTCTGCTCCTCTCCCATGGCCATGGGGAAGAGGAAGGAGGGTTTGATGGATAATGGCGTGGGGGTTTCTGTACCGTGGGACCCACCAAGAACAGTGGCCGAGCAAAGAAAAGAAGAGAAGAGCGCTGAACAACTGCCAGCCAAAGTTGAGCGCCGACTTTTTTTTTTTGAGGGCATTTTATTCTTCTTTTTGAAAAAATAAAAGTGCGCCTTTGAAGATCCGAAGATTGATCAAGTTTTTTAGTTTTGTTTTGCGAATGGGTCAAAAGAACATTTTTAACATTTATTGCAATGTATTTCTTTTCATGTTAATAAAGCCACACGACCAAGTGATACCAAGTTTTGAGTTAATCCTCAAGAACTAATCAAAGAAAAATAAACGACAAAGCAACACGAGAACGCACAAACTCGTGCACAACTAAACCTCTCTACCGCGTCACCGAAAAGAAGCATAGAAGATATGTCGTCACGCCAGAGGGATCACCACACTTATCGATGACGCCCCCAGGAGGATCACAAAACACCCATATCGGTCGACACGGCTCATTGGGGACAACCAGTATCATCGGCCAGAGTACCGGGGCCTCTATGGGCCAGATCCAATGCAGTCCTCAGAGCCCACCACAACCTAACCCTAGATCTACCGCCAACAAGGCCGGAGACCGCCACACCACGCCCAAGCACGCCCCCGCCCCGCACCGGCGAAGAGGTCGGATCGCGTCGCCCGAAGGAGCCGGGACGTTGGAGGACCAAAGCATCACACTCTAGCACGCCGGGGCTTCGAGGTCGCGATGCCACCACAAGGACACCTACAGTCCACCGCAGAGTGCCGCCATCGCCACGAAGCCCAGTGCCGACGTTGCACGCCAGCCCCATGCATGTCGTGGCAGCATCATCCACCTCCAAGTGCCGCATGCGCCAGATCCACACCCCCCCACCACTTGGATCATGGATGACACTAGCTCCGGCGTCGCTACCTCCAACCACCTCCTCCATCCAGACAAGATGCAACGACCCACCGAGGTCATCGTCCGATCCCACCCATAGCCCACATGATTTTGTTGTAACCTTTTCAAAGTAAAAATATCTATCTCACAGGACTAGTACAACATTTGGCGCTCGTCGTCGGCGCGCTCCCCCCCCCCCTCCCGCGCGCGTGCACTGTGTTTCCGGTGCTCCAGGAAGGCGGCCTCTCGCTCCAGCGTCACAACCAGTGTGATAGGCGCCGCGCTCACTCACTTGCGAAGGACGCCGGTCCACTTCCAGTCCAAGAAGGCAGGATGGGAGGAGTGCTTTGCTCTGATCGCCCGGTCTTGGTAACGACAAAAGTGTGTGCGAGGCTCAACGGGAATCTGCTGATGAGCCATGACAAGCAGGGCGAGGAGCCAGCTTGGCCGTTTGAACTTAGATTCTCTTCTTTTTGTATAGTCCAAATAATAATAATAAAACCGAGAGCAAGAACATTTAAACAAAATATGGGGACATGTTTTTCAATTTTGAACAAAATTTGGAACGAGAATAAAAAAAATTAAGCCCCCATCATTTTTCCAAAACTCAAACGAAATTTTGGAATTATGAGCATTTTCCAAAGAAACGAATATTAAAAAAATGATAATCATGGATAAAAAAAAGAAAATGAAGAAATAAACAAAAGAAAAGAAAAGAAGAAAGCCGAAGAAAGACCATTGCAAACAAAAACAAAGAAAGCCGAGAAAGAAACATAAAAACCAAACTATAACGAAGAAATGAAGAAAAACAAGAAAACCCGGTGAAGAAAAAATTTTAAAAAGGAAAAACGAAAACGAAAAAAAAAAACAAGCAACGATCAGAACAAATGGAGGAACGCATGACGCACGATCTTTCTTTTGGTGGCTTAAAAAATAAGTCACTTCCTCCCAGAGTTTTCCATAAGCCACCTCCCTTAATCATTGGGGCTTCTGAACTAGTTATGGAATTACTAATCTAAAAGCCTCAACAAATTTTGAGAGCGTCTTATTTTTTAAGCTAAGGAGAGGCAGCATATTTTTTAAGCCGCCCAAAAAAACTGATCCTTAGTCAAGTATCCCGGGGTTTGACATCCTACGTCAACAATGGATACCAGCTAAAGGGCTCTCATTGTTCAAAATAGATCGGGATCAGAGATTTGAAGTTCAGAGTTTGATTTAGGTTCCATTTACAATTACAAGCTTAAGGTTTGTTTTGAACTTTTTACTTCAAAAAAGATTTATGCGTAGTGACGGCCAGCGTCAGTGCAAAACACACGGTACACACATTTGGTGAAACTCAGCGTCAGCCAGCGTGAAGCAACAGCTCGGCCACTTTGCCTGTGTGGCAGGTTTACCGACGGACTCCGATCTGTGTGCAGTGCAAGGGCGGCCACTTTGCCTGCGGTCGACCAGCTTCCCTCCGACCAGTGCAAGACCTGCGTGGACGGCGGCGGGCTCTTCGGCCCCTGCCCCGCGCTGGACGCCGTGGTGTCGTCGACCAGGATCGAGTGCCCCAACGCCGGCTGCCGGAGGTACGTCACCTACCACGAGGCCGGCGAGCACCAGAGCGCGTGCCCGCACGCGCCCTGCCGCTGCACGGAGCCGGGCTGCGACTTCGTCGGCGCGGCGCCCCTGCTCGCCGGCCACCTCGAGGCCGTCCAATCGGTGCCGGTGCGCACCGTCCAGTACGGCAGGGTGAGCCGAGTCCAGGTCCCCGTGTCGGCGCCGCGGCTGCTGCTCGTCGGCGAGGACGACGGTCGCGTGTTCGTCCTGACCGTGGGCGCGCTCGGCCGAGCGCGGCCACCCGCCCACGGTTCACGTGCAAGATGTGGGCGAACCTGGCGGCGTCAAGACGGACATCGTCTTGGTGGAGATGCAGATGAGGAGCAGCACCTCGCCGGGCGCCGTGGTCGCCGCCGGCGAGCGACGTTCCTCGCGGTGCCGTCGTTGTACCTGGTCCCAGGAGCGGATGGGGGTGGCCCTGAACGTGCGCATCGACAAGAGCTCGCCGTGGTCGGACTGATGGGATGCATTGCATTCCGATCAGCTCCTGCTCAATATTCCTTGGTGAGGAGGCATTGGCAAGCTGGGCGAGGGTCATATCTCTTGCTCCCTTCGGTCTTCACCAAAAAGCACCGTAGCAGCATTTTGGAATGGATGCCACCCACGCCTTCTTTTAAATTTTGAATGAATGCTCACTTGTACTTCTACTACTACTACATCATTGTAGTACGTGATTTCAACTGCACTAAAGATGGCTTCCAGGTCAAAGAGAAGATGTGTGCACACACATAAGAAAACTGAGCTTCCTTTTTCTTTTTTGCGATGGGAGAAACCTGAGCTGTTTGAATTGTCACAATGGTCAGCAAATTATTTTTTTACTATGGCTATAACCTAATTTAAAACAATCGACTATGAAATATGATGGGATGACATCTTGTTATTTACCATTACAAATATGGGTCCATGTATTGTGTAGCTTGTGTCTGATGCTAAAAAAAAAACGCCGGGGGACGCGACCGGGCGCGTACGCGGGCATTGACCGAACACCCCTTGAATTATCACAACTGCAGCCGAACATCTCAAACACGATTCTTAAATCCATACAAAGACGTGCATAAGGATAAACCGATGTACTACGTCGATCACCTACCTACTCCTCATCGGAGATGTAAACGATCTCCGTGCCCGTCTCCGGCAGCATGGGCGGCAACTACAGCTCCTGCTCCTCCGGCTGCTTCGCTCTGGCCTCCTACTCCTTTATCTCCATGTCGAGTTCGACGAAGAGCGCGTTGGACGCCACCTGCTCCTGCAGGAGGAACGCCCGGTTGGCCTCCACAGCGGCCTCATCCTGGATGGATTCCTGATTGGATTCTAGGATGGCCTGGTGCTCAACCATCTCATCCGATTGGGCGACGGCAAACTCCACCTCCGTCTGCTCCATGTTGAAGCCCGACAGCTCCGCCTCCTCATCCTCTTCCACCTCCACCTCCATCAGAGCCAGCTCCCCTCCCTCCACTTCCCCCGACTGCTCCTCCTCCTCCTCCGGCTTCGACGAGTCCATAGGCAGCCCGACAACGATGCGGGTGGCGCGCCCGGATCTCCTGCTGGACCTCGTACCGGCGCTCCGACGTGAGCGTTGCGTAGTAGGTAATCTTCCTCTGGACCATGGCGGAGCGCCGGAGCGGGAGATTGAGGAGGTGGATGGGTTCGGACTGGCGGCATGGAGAAGGGGGAGGTGGATGGGCTAGTGTTGCGTCATGCAGCGTTCACACCGCGGCGACGGACGCGACGTTCGTCGGACTGCCAGGTTTCCGGGCTAATCCGCATGGGACCCCATCGTCAGCCCGACGTGGCGGGTGTGCCCGGGCGCCCCATATCTGCCTCATATTTGGGCTGGATATGGGTGGTGCCGGTCAGCCCTGGCATTTGAGCCCTGTTGGAGGCGTCTGTCTGGGTCAAAATTTCACGACCGGGCAATGACCGGATGGCCCACCCGGTTGTATGCGGTGGGTTAGAGAGTTTCGGCTGTAGATGCTCTAAGCCGATTGAGATTTTTCCTGTATACAAGTCGGTTATGTGTCACACTTTTTTTTTGGTTATAAATGGCAAGGCCACAAATGTTATACGTACAAGAGTATGTTACAGTCAAAAGTTTGTAGGGTGTTAATCCTGCATTGCTAGCTTTTCTAATGGAGCAATCGATTTTTTTTAAATTTCCAAATCTCTCACTATTGCCCATCTATAGTTTGTTAGAACATGTTCTTTCAAAAAAAAAAAAGGTTATGCGCCGTTGCAAACTATTGCCTCCTATCTTCCCGTTTTTGTCAGATGTATATATCTTCTAGCTGGCCGTGGCATGTCTGCTATTTTCTCATCATATCTAGCATTAAATCGACAAATAATTCTAAAAGAACTTTCAAGTCTTCGCAACAATAAAACAGAAAAAAAACCATGCTCCAAAAGTTTAGCTGCTCTCTTACTATGTAGGATCTTAATTGTTCGTGTCCCAAAACTGAATATGGTTTTCCATAACATAACTGAGGGGCAGCTTGTTTAGTAAAATGCTAGTTTAGTTATCTCTTACTATGATGATGATTTATACACGTCTAGTTTCTGCTCGCATTGCACTCTTGTTATGAACTATATTTAAGAGCACTTTCTTCTTTGTAAGAGTATATCAGTGTAGATTGCTCCATCGGCACCTCACCGTATTCGATCTCTGTTCCTGTGTTTACTTTTCTTTTTCTGGGTGGATGGATACTTAAGAGTATATATTGATGTAGATGCTTTTCTCCCTCGTAGTAATTGTAGGCTGCTGTAGCACGTAGTGCGCGCTAAAACATGCCTGCCATTTTCTCTGATTTTTTTGACTCCATTTCTCTGAAATTAGTATGTGATAAGGCAGTGGATTAGCATTTCCGTGGCATGAATTTAATTTGCAATTATTCATTGTTTGGTTCTCAAAGAAAAAGTAACTCCGTTTACTTTCCTGGATGCTGCTGTTCTTGGTAGGATGAACAAATGCCATGCTGTAGGGTCTTGATTGCTTGTGTGTGCAAACTGAACATGTAGCTGCTAGGACCCGGTTTCCAATCTAGTCTGTAGTAGTGACATGATAGTTTAGCACATACTGCTTGTGCTTGTAGATGGTAGGCCAAGTTGCCTGCCATTTGCTCTGAAATTTAGGAGGCATAATGTCAGCGGATCAACATTTCTTGCTAGGATTCCTAGATGGGAGCTTGTAGGATGTTAACTGTTGGTGTCTCGAAGCCGAAACTGCGTCAGTTATGACTGAATTTCCAATCTAGTGGGTAGTAGTGGAATGCTATTTTAGATGGTCTATTTCTATGTAGGACCTTCATTGTCTGTTTCTCAAAGCTGAACAGGGTAGTAGTTAGGACTCAATTTCTAATATAGTGTATAATCCTAGTGTAGCTGCTCTCTTATTACTCCTCTGTAGATTCGTAATTGTTGGTGTCTCCAAAACTGAATATGTTTTCTATAGCATAACTTAAGGGGTAGTTTGTTTAGTAAAATGCGAGTTTAGCTATCCCTTGCTATGTACTCCCTCTGTTCCAAATTACTCGTCGTGGTTTTAGTTTAAATTTGACCTAAAACCACGACGAGTAATTTGGAACAGAGGGAGTAGATGATTGATCTTTGTCGAAAAATATGTGGATGATTGATAGTACGCTTCCTGTTTCTGCACACAATGCACTCTGTTATGAACTGTATGTATGCTGCACTTTCTTCTTCCAGAGTGCATCGATGTAGACGTTTTCCTGATTGTTGTTTGGGAGTAAAAATAAGAACCTCTTCTCCCTGGTTAGCAGTAAATAAGAACCTCTTCTCCCTGGGGCAAAGGTGAAAGTTGCCTGCTGTTTTCTCTGAAATTTAAGAATGTCAGTGGATCAACATTTACTTTTTGCTTTTGAAGAAACATGTTTTCCATTTACTTGTTTGGTTCATGCTGTTCTTGCTAGGATAACAAAATGATACCATGTAGGATCCTGATTTCTGGTATCTGAAAACTGAGTTTGTAGCAGTCAGAACTCAGTTTCCAATTTGCCGGGTTGTCGTCAAATGCCACTTTAGCTGCTCTCTTACTACGTACTCGGATGTTAGTTGTTGGTTTCACAACTGAATATAATTTTCCATAACATAACTTAGGATCATCCTGTTATTACTCTAGTCGTTGGTAGTGAAATGCTTATGGTTTACTATGTTGATGACTGATATCTTTCATGTTTCTGCTTGCATTGCACTCAGCTGTTAATAATTGATGAAATGACTGGAGAGGCATTATCCCTTTTTTTTGCTGCTGATCTTAATGCTAATTTTCTTATGTTTCTTCAGTGTGTGGCTGGGCACGTTTTGTGTTCTCAGTGCCCGGAAAAGCTCCGTGAGGTTGGGCATGTTTTGAGGCTGGGTACATTCTGCGCTCTCTGCTGCAAAAGCACCAGCTATTCCCGCTGTGTCGAGCTCGAGCAGTTCATCGACGCCATGAAAGTGCCATGCTCGAACCAAACATACGGCTGCAACGAGTTCGTCGGCTACCAGCAGAAAGAGAAGCATGAGAGTTCATGCCCACATGCTCCATGCTACTGCCCAGAGGATGACTGCGCCTTCAAAGCGCCGGCATGTTGCCTGCTGGATCACTTCGTCACCGCACACGGATGGTCGCCGACCAACTTGGGTTACAACAAGCCACTAAAGATCTCCTTGGCACGAGACTGCCGGTTCACGCTTCTAGTTGGGGAGGACATGTCCTTGTTCCTCCTGACCAACACTCTGACCAGCATCGGCAGTGCTCTCGCCGTGGTCTGCGTCAGGCCCCATGAGTCTGAACCCAGCTATTCGTGCAACATCTCGGCTGCTGCTCATGGTGTTGCTGGTGGGAAAACTGAAGGGAGGCTTGTGTTCCAGAAGGATCCTCACGTGTCAAGCAGCTCGCTGGCTGGTGGAGTTCAGTTCGGCAAGTTCTTTCTTCTGGTTCCTCCAGAATTCGCCGAGAGCTCATCTGGCCAGCTCACTGTACACATCCGCATCGACAGAGTGGCGCCGTAGGGATCTCAGCTGGAAGCTCTGGACAGAGCGGCTTGTTGTCGTTTGTAATGGTAGAATTTAGCCATGAATGGCTGCTCTTTGCTTATGCGGAATAGCTTTGGACCTGATTATCGAAATAATTGACCGGAGGAAGTAGACTGAGTTTAGAAGACAAATGCTGGGTTATGTAGCTTATTGTCATTTGTAATGGTAGAAGTTATCCTAACTCAAAACTCATGAGAGTCATGAATGAGTTTCCACCTTTTTATACAAAATTGATTCGGATTAGTGGAAGTGCCAATTGGAGGCCGCACATACACACAGATTTTTTTTTTAAATGTTCACATGTTTAATAATTTGGTAATGACATTTTTAAAAATTGTTTGTGAAACTGTAAAAAAAAATCATGTAATTCATAATAGATGTTCTTGAATGTAAATTTTTGTTCAGAGCAATTTTGTAGAAAGGATGCCCCTCTCTCTTAATCTGTTTTGAGTGGTTTGATCCTACTCATGTCATGTCCATAGTTTTGGGTACCGAGCGAAATATTTAGATACCGGGCGGTATCCTCGTTTCTCGTTACCCGACGAGTGTACCGAGAAAAAAAATTGATTTTTTTTGAAAATTTTGAATTCATAAACGTTAAGCATCTGGTTAAATTTTGAATTCATAAGTGTTCTTGACAGGTTTTTTTTCGAGACACATGTGCGCAACAGGTATGTGTCGTCCGTACCAATTGTTAACAGGAACCACTCGTCTAGGGCGGCGACTAGCGGCCCGGCCCATTTCAATGACGAGTTCATGTATGTTAGTATGATCTCTTGAATATTATTTTCTTTATATAAGTTCCTAGAATTTTCCTATACTTTTGATGCTTTCCTGTACATTATATATATTTTTAGAGGTACATTATATATTTTTATTCTATGTAATCCTACTTCCATTTTATTTACATATTTCTTGATATTATGATTTATTGTAGTCTGTTATCAACTTCCTCCATGTATCTCTACTCCTAATGGAGCAGTTGGTAGTCTTTGTTTCAGGTTTTTTTTCGTCCCACCTCGTCTGGTTTTTTTTCAACCGTTTTTTTCGTCACACCATCCCCACCCCACCCCACCCCACTCACCGCACGCAGTCAGGTTCCGTTTCTCCCCTTACGTCCCGGATTCATGCATGACAATCAATTCTTTCCAAACGCAATAATGCATGACGATCAATTCTTTCCGAACGCAATCAATTAACTTAAGGTAACCAGACACAATCAATTCATTCATGACGGTCATCAATCTTGTTTCCATTGAGATAAGAGTATACGTAACAATAAAACGGAGCGATATCTCGGGTGCTTTTCTTGCTCCCGATATTTTTTGCATGCGATAATGGTGCTAGCCAATCTGTTAACAAATCAGAAGGAAACAATCACGTGTATGTAGGGAAGATAATTATGGAGATTGCAGGGCAGTTAAGGCCGTGCGTCACATGCAGGAAGGATTTCCCGAGTTCAGCGGAAGAGAAGGAAATAAATCTCTAGGCTTCTCTCCCGACCCCATTGACGGCCCTGCATATATCTCTTTCTTCTCTCTCTCTCTGGCCGACCCTTTGTGGGCACGTTCATCAGGTGTGGAAGAGAAGCTGTGGACGGCGGCGACCAGACGGCAGCCGGGACGGGCTCACTGGTGTAAAGCACCTCAAGACCGTCCTCCCGGTGACGCTGCGCCACGACCGCCGTTGCCTCTGCGCTCCACTCGTCACGTCCGTCGCACCCGCCGAGGTGAGCTCCTTGCATTCACGTATTAGCAACCGACGGATCAGCTTCTACATACGCTTATGTGTGGTAATCGTTGCATGTGTTCCGCTGTCGACTAATGCCTATGTTGTTTCAGATGGATCTGAATGAGATAAGTGAAAATGAATGTGCTATTAATTTTGCTGAAATGAATGAATACATCATGTCCTTCCCTAGCAAAACCAAGTTGGTGAATATCCATGACACAACCTTGACACGTCGAGATTTGGAATGTCTTTTAGAAGATGAGATATGGGTGGAGAGTGAGGTCAGCTAAGATATATAAACCGATGGTCATACTTACACACATCAAGAATGTCTAATTTATTTATTGTTTTTTCTACTATAGGTCATAAATGCATATATTTACTGTCTAAGGCTCCAGGAAAAAAATTGTAAAGCGGGTGCACGTGTATTCTTAGAAAATACATATGATTCAGCTATACACTTTGGTTTTTCTGAAATGAGTCTGGCATATTCATGCATGGGTATAGACCCACCATTCATTCTATTATTTTACTTATATGTAATGGATATTTTGAAACTATACAATATACTCAAGTACAGTAAATTATATTATTTTCAATTCCAGTTTGTCATTTCATTACCAATGTTCATATTCCTACAAAAGGAAAAAATAAATCTCATTTAAATATTTTGCAACCAATTCCCGCAGCAACGCGCGGGGTATCATCTAGTCTAGATTGGGATCGGTCGTAGTTGTCGACAGTCGTGCCCGAGATCAGCCTGGCATGCGTATCTCTTCCGTTTTTGGCCTCCGAGAGCCCTCCTTGGTGCTGCAGGGACCACGGCTAGTGGCGGAGCTATGGCTGGGCCAACCTGTGCCCTGGCCCGCCCATGTCATGCAAATTTCTGTAATATACACCTGCTATTGGGCCATGAAATAACAACCTAGTACGTAGCAATTTCCTTCAGCTAAGCCCCACTGGCCCACCCAACAATTTGGGTGAAGCTGCGTCACGGATGAAGGGGTTACCCCAGCTTTGAGCTTTGTCCATGGCCATGGCGACGGGCTGATTTCTTGCAACAAGGATCTTGTTGTGGTTTTGTGAAACAACAACGGTGCTCAGCGGCGACAATAGACATGCCTTTTTGCAACATCACCTCTATTGCAAGAAACGAATCTGCAACAATACCTCTATCTATTGCAAGAAAAACCTGCCTTCCACGTACATTATTTTTTTGCATGATAGGACACCTTTCTTAATTATGCGAACATGTTTTTCTAAATTGAAATGTGGCATACATATTTTTGAAAGGCATGATTTTTAACAGAAGATGAAAAAGAGGTTAAACACAAAATCAACAAGAGCTTTCGTACATCTAGAGAGATCTTCTTTTATGTTAGGTCCGTGCGGGCAGCCTCCAGATGCACACATTGACGAGGTGCCGGTGCCGCCCGACCTCCGGCACGGTGACAAAGACGCTATTCCCGTCGTCCATCCCTCGCCGCAGCGAGGAGCTCCACACCGGCGCCTGCAACCGCCACGCCGCGCCCGGTGGCTTCACCTCGTACGAGAAGTCCGCCTCCGCCCCCGGCGCATTGTCGGGCCGCATGCGGATCACCGACACGGATGTACCATCGTCAGCGGCGCGCGCTCTCCGCACGCGGCTGAGGTCAAGGTGAAACAGCTCGCCGTCGTCGGCGCGGAGGAGGGCGAGGCGGTGCGGGTCCATGTCCACCAAGACCTCCTCGCCGTAGGTGAGGTGGTGGAGGCGCCACGCGTGGCGTCCGGTGAGGTGAACCTCGAGCGCGTCCGGATCGGCGCCGGGGACGAAGGCGCGTTTGCAGACCGGGCAGAAGCAGGGCTCGTACCGGCAGGAGCGCTCGTGGTCCTCCACGGCGAGCCGCGGCAGGGACGCAGCGCAGCCGTGCTCGCGGTTGCGGCACGCGAAGCGGACGGACCGGACCATCGTGGCGACGGCGCGGCTGCGGGTGTAGTCCTTGGAGCCGCAGCGGATGCACGGCATGAGGTCCAGATCGTGGCAACGGTGGCAGGTCAGGTGCCCGTCGCCGCACTGCGACATGAAACGATATATATGATCAGGGCAAGAGACAAGAAAAAGAGTAGGCAGTAGATGGATTGGTTGCTGTTTGGTTAGGCTCGATGGATGAAGGTACGTACCTCGTAGACGGGAGAGGAGAGAAGGCCGTGGCATAAGGCGCAGCTGAAGAGGTCGTCGTAGTTGTCGATCCGCACGGTGAACTCGTTGTCAGCGGGGGCACCATGGCTCCGGCTCCTGCTCCGGCTTCGGCTGCGGCTCAGACTCCGGCTCCGGCTCCTGCTTCTGCTTCTACTCCGGTAGCTTCTTGACGAACGCCGACGGCTGTTGCTGCTACGGCCACTGCTACTATCGCTACTGCTGCTGCTACGGCTGATGCTGGAGCTGCTGCTACGGCCGCTGCTACTATCGCTACTGCTGCTGCTACGGCTGGCGCTGGAGCTGCTCCTACGGCCGCTGCTACTATCGCTACTACTGCTGCGGCCACGGCGACGATGTGGTTCTTCCTCGTCTTGGCTGAAATCGCTCCGCCACCGACGGCGGTGGCCCCTCGGCGATCGGACGCGCCTCATCGCCGGGTGGTCGCTGTCGCTGCTCATCTGCCGTAAAATCCTTCTGCAACTTCTCTTCGCGATCGATCAGTTCGGGACTTGTCTCACCAGCCGGTACAATCGATTTTATAAGCAGATCCTTAGAGATAGGTCGGTCCGTTGATTGGATCCGATCTGGTTTCTTCAAAATTTCGCAATCAATTTTGTCTTCGGATCGGACTCATCCTTTGACTGGGCGTTCAGTTTTTCCTTTACTATCTCTACTACTATTAAAAGAGCAAACTTAAATTTTTCTAAACCTACACCATCAAGTGTACACAGGATAAGCATAGCCCTTGGATCGAATTAAGTTAAACACATCCTACTGTCCATGTTACATCGATGGTCTGCCAGCCAAATCAACGACCCGGATGAAATGTTCTGCCACGCAGACGTCTGCCCATCCTATTACCGCTGCGCGGCCCCACCCGCAACACGCGGATCACCTGTCTGCAAGGCCGCAACAGGCGGATCGATTCCACCCGCCTCCCCCTCCCTCCGCTCTCCTCCTCGCGGCCGCTACAGAAGGCCGCCAGGGTCACTCTCCTCCCGAGCAGCGTCGGCAACACAGGACGCAACAGGCTCGACTTGCATTGGCGGCACCGGTGCCTCTCTCCTCCGTCGAGCGGCGGCGCGGGACGTAGCGGGCTCAATCTGCGTCGGCGGCGGCGACGGGTTAAGCTCACCTACACCCTTCCCCTCCTCCTCGCGCCGCCCCTGTCCTTTTCCTTGCTTTCCTGCCCCCACGAAGAGGGAGACACCCTCGGCTTCATGGCCTCCTCTCTAGGGCCAGGTGATTGCGGAGGCGATCGCGTTTGGGTTCTAGGGTTCCTTCGTTCCCACCCTGCCAAAACCACGGATCTGGCTGTGATCGGGCCGCCAGGGTTCTCTCCCATCTAACCAGGCATCGTATTTGTCCAATTCGTCCACCATAAGCCTTCTGTGCGAGTCCCTGGGGCGCACGGTCGTAAAACACTTTAAACCCTAGGAGGCGAGGAGGGTGGGAGAGGGCGCGTGATGGAAGGAGTTGCTGGCATGATGAAGGGGTTGCGGCTGTCGGAGGAGGAGCGGAGAGGGGTGAAGATCAAGATCCCGGCGAAGGAGAAGGGTAAGAATGTCGCAGTCTAGGCGGTGGGGAAGGTGGTGTCGGAGAAGTTAGCGCATCAAGATGCGGTTGGGCTGTCGCTCGGCAAGGTGTGGTGCCCGATCAAGGGTATCGACTGCAAGGAGGTAGGCGAGAACATGTTCCTGTTCACGTTCCACCAGGAATCCGGCAAGAGGAAAGCGATTGACTATGGTCCTTGGATGTTTGAGAAAGATCTAGTTGTGGTAGAGGAGTACAACCCGAGTAAAAGGATGGAAGACTATGAGTTTAATAACATACCAATCTGGGTCCGCGTATTCAATCTCCCGTTAGGTATGATGAACTCTGAAGCTGCTGAGGAAATTGGGAATATTATAGGGTCATTCGTGGAGGCGGACACGGGAGCGGATGGGAATGCTGCTGGAAAGAATTTGCGGATTAAGGTCAGGATGCCTATTAACAAGCCAGTCATGAGGGGTTTTACATTGGAAGATGAGGGTGAAGAGGATGATCGAGGGAACAAAGACAAGAAGGATAAAGGGCCTGTGACGGGTGGTGATGAGGATGAAGGCGGATGGTGCCGGTTTGAATATGAGTTTCTCCCTGACTTTTGCTATACCTGCGGCCTGTTCGAGCATGGGGAGAAGGATTGTTTGACTAAACTGAAGAAAGGGGAGTTACCACAATTTAGGCGCTGGCTAAAGGCAGACTTGGGGCAAAGGAGGATGAGTGCAGATGAAGGGCTTTGGCGAAGCTCGGGTCGAGGGGTTGGAGGGAAGAGAAGCCATGGCTATAGTAGATCGTACCAGAAATCAGGAAGCGACAGTGATAGCCTTTCTTGGAGGAAAAGTGACTCTAGATCGAGCGGACGGGGAGATGGCAAGCTGGATGGAGGGGAAGAGGTCCCCAGCCCACAGAAGACTGGCTATTCTCGCGAAAGGGTAGGCATTCCCAAGAAACTGGTGCTGACAGTAGGAGGACATGAGGATGGTAGTAGCAAGGGGGAAGTTGGGAGGACTAGGGACCAGAATATACTTTGTGACAAGGCCATAGACCCGGTGGTTGATATGGTGGTGGAGGCGGAGGGCCATAAGGGAGATCTGAAGTGAGTGGCGGGAGGTTTGGGGGACAAAAATGCTGCCACAGTCGGGCGTACAGGGAGTAAAGGGGAGAATGTGGATGGTAAGAGGTATAAGAAGTTTAATAGGGAGGAAAGGGAAGGGAGGAAGGAGCAGGAGAGGGAGGTGACACTAGGCCAGAAAAGAAGCAGGCTGGAGGAGGAGTGTGGTGAGGAGAGGAAAAAGGGTAAGAACGCTGCTGTGGCGTCGGTGGAGCAGGTGGGGGAGGAGCTGGAGTCTGTTAACATCACAAGCGTATCGGCCAGGCTGTCAGTGCAGCCCTGCCGGGAGCAATGAAAATAATAGGATGGAACTGCCGGGGGTTGGGGAATGGCCCGACAGTCAATGGCCTCCTCGTTTTGGGGAGGGTGGAGGAGCCCGACATTGTTTTTTTGGCGGAAACAAAACTCACACAGCGAGAGATTGACCGTTTTAGATGGATGCTAGGTCTGGCTCATATGACGGCTTGGAATCCAGAAGGGAGAAGTAGGGGAGTTGCGTTGTTTTGGAGACGAGGGATTGATGTTACTTTGAGATCTTACGGCAGGAGGCACGTGGATGTAGATGTGGTGGAGGAAGGTGGTTTGGTATGGCGGCTAACGAGGGTGTATGGAGAGTCAATGACGGAAAGGAAGAAAGAAACATGGCGCACTCTGAAAATTCTCGGGCAACAACACCAGAATGGGCGTCCATGGCTTTGCTTAGGAGATTTCAATGAAATCCTTTCTGCGGATGAGAAGATTGGAGGTGCGGTGAGACCAAAAGTGATGATGGACAGATTTAGGGAGGCTCTGGAAGCTTGTGACCTAAGTGACATTGGCTACAGCGGTGATAGATATACGTGGAGAAACCACAGCAAGGATATAAATAACTATATCTGTGAGAGACTAGATCGGGCTACGGCAAATTCTGAATGGGGCGAACTGTTCCCAGATTTTACAGTGATCCACGGACCCCCCAGGCACTCGGACCATCGACCAGTTATCGTGTGTACTCAAGGGGATAGAAGGCGAGGGATGCATGGAGATAGAGGATTTAGATTTGAGGCATGGTGGCTAAAGGAAGACGGGTGTGGAGCTGAAATTCAAGGTGCATGGGAGGAAGGGCTGTTGGGAGGGAGTGCTAATGTGTCCCAGGCACTACGATCGGTTGCAGGGAGGATGAAGAAATGGTCTAAGGAGGTTGTGGGTGATCTGGAGGGAAGGTTAAAGAAAGCGAAACGTGATCTCGAAAAGTGTATGTGTGCCCCGGTGTCGGAAGAAAAAATTAGGGAGGAAGCAAGGCTGCGCTGTGTTGTGGAGGAGTTAGAAGAGAGGAAGATATCAAGGCAAAACAGCACTCGCATGTCTCCTGGTTGCGAGATGGTAATAGGAATACCCGTTATTTCATGGCGGTGGTGAACGCAAGGAAGAAAGCAAATAGGGTGAAGGAGTTGAGGAAGGAAGATGGCTCAGTGGTGAAGGAGGGAGACGGGCTAGCTGGCTATGTGTGTTCATTTTTTGAGGGTCTTTTTACCTCATCCGCAGGCTCGAGATTGAATGAGCTTATTGAGAAGGTGGAACCTCGGGTCACTGAGGATATGAGGCTCATGCTGGACGCTGAATTCACCCGGGAGGAGGTCAAGGCTGCTCTGGACCATATCGGTGATCTAAAAGCACCCGGTCCTGATGGTATGCCCTCGATTGTGTACAAACAGAATTGGCATTTTATGGGCGATAAGGTGGTCGAAGAAGTGCTTGCGGTTCTCAGCGGAGGCGATATGCCAGAAGCTTGGAATGATACAGTGGTGGTCCTTATCCCTAAGGTCAAGAACCCGCAAATGATTAAAGATCTCCGACCGATCAGCCTTTGTAATGTAATATACAAGCTTGTATCGAAGGTCATCGCTAATCGGTTGAAGCTAGTGCTGCCTGCTATCATCTCGGAGAACCAGAGTGCTTTCGTTCCGGGTAGGTTGATTATAGACAATGTTCTCGTGGCCTATGAACTGTCCCATTTTCTGCTCAACAAAAAGAAAGGGAAGGAGGGTGTAGCTGCGGTGAAAGAGGATATGAGTAAAGCATACAATCGCGTTGAATGGAACTTTGTGGCAGCTATGCTTACCAAACTTGGCTTCAGTGTGGCATGGGTACAACTGATTATGAAATGCATCACGTCGGTACGGTACCAAATTAAGGTGAATGGTGAATTAACTGAGCAGTTCAGTCCTTCTCGAGGTCTCAGGCAGGGGGATCCAGTGTCCCCGTACATTTTTGTCATTTGTGCGGAAGGGCTGTCAGCACTTCTCGATGATGCCGTGAGACAAAGGAAGCTTACTGGGGTCAAGATTTGCCATGCCGCCCCATCAGTTTCGCACCTCCTCTTTGCGGATGACTCCGTGCTCATGTTAAAAGCAAACCAGCAGGAAGGAGCGGCGCTTAGGGATGTGCTGGATCTCTATGAGAACTGCTCGGGCCAGTGCATTAACACTGATAAATCGGCGGTCATGTTCAGCCCCAATACCCCAGCGGCAGCAAGACAAGAGGTCAAGGAGGCTCTGCATATTCAGAGTGAATCGTGGAATGAGAAGTATCTGGGGCTACCCGTGCATGTTGGTAAGTCTAGGAAAAAAGCGTTCGCGTTCGTGAAGAATGGTATTGCTGGTCGGATTTACGGATGGAAAGAGAAATTGATTGCTAAGGTTGGGAAGGAAACGCTAGTCACGACGGTGGCCCATGCAATTCCAACCTTTGCAATGTCATGTTTTTTTCTGACCAAAACTTTCTGCAAGGAGATTAGTTCACTCATTGGTCAGTATTGGTGGAGCCAGCAAGACAAAGAGCACACAATGCATTGGATCAATTGGCAGAAGCTCACTGAATCTAAGGCCCGGGGTGGCCTTGGGTTCCGGGACATGTACAGTTTCAACTTGGCCATGCTCTCACGGCAAATATGGAGGATCATACAAAACCCGGATACATTGTGTGCAAAAATGCTGAAAGCTCGGTACTTTCCCAATACCAATATCTTGCAAGCGAGTCCAAAGGAGGGGATATCCTACGCATGGCGCAGCCTGTTGCATGGCCTAGAGCTGTTCCGGGAAGGCTATATTTGGCGGATTGGAGATGGTAGCGAGGTGAATATTTGGAACGACCCCTGATCCCTCGACCATGGTCCCGGAAGGTAATTACGCCAAAAGGAACAAACCTACTGAACCAGGTTAGTGACCTGATTGATCCTATATCAGGTTCGTGGGATGAGAGGCTCGTCAGAGAGACTTTTTGGGCAGACGATGCGAAACACATTCTACAAATTCCGCTGAGAGATGGAGTCCAAGACTTTATTGCATGGCAGTATGATAGCAAGGGTCTGCACTCTGTTAAGAGTGCTTATAAGTTGCATGTGCAGATTGAGGAACAGAGGAGGAATGGGGGTACGGGCCATAGTGCATCACATGTGGGTAATCTGGACTACACTAGGGATGATTCATGGAAAAGACTATGGAAACTGCCGTGTCCGAGGAACATTCAGATGTTTGCATGGCGGATAAAGCACGAGTCTCTTGCCCTGCGAACTAACTTAGTGCGTAAGGGCATCCAGATTGATGATACAAAATGTTTGTTTTGTGGGCGCGCCGATGAGGATGGAGCACATCTCTTTATTAAGTGCAAATATGTCAAAGAAGTATGGCGACAGTTGGCCATGGAGGAGCAGAGAATTATGTTGGAGGAAATCATATCAGTCCACTCCATGTATGATTACCTATGGGAACTGAAGGAGGAGAAGAGGCTTCTGGTGTTAACGTTTTGGTGGCTATGGTGGAGCAATAGGAATAAATTGAGAGAGGGTGAGCTACCTCTTACTGCAACAGATGTTGTGCAGAGAACCAAGTGTTGTGTCCTTGAGTACCAACATATTTTCACTGCACCTCCAAAGAAACCTTCCATGGATGTGTGGAGGCCGCCGGAAGGGGACATGATAAAAATCAATTTGGACGGGTCCATCATCCCCGGCGAGGAATACGCGGGCTGGGGAGTGGTCGCTCGGACTGCTGACGGCAAAATTGTTGGCGCTCGCGCCGGACGCGAGATTAATGTGTGCGATGCCTTTGCAGCTGAGGCAGTTGCCTTGTCCCAGGCCGTTTATCTTGCTGCTGATTTGGGGATGGTGAGAGTCATATTTGAGACTGATTCTCAGCTGCTCATGGAGGCAATGGACTTCCACAAGTTAGACTCTTCGGCCTATGCGGCAGTTATTGAGGACACGAAATTCCAGTTGAAAATGTGGTTTTCCTCTCATGATATAGTTGTGTGTCGCCGCTCGGCAAATTGTGTAGCCCATGAACTTGCTAAATTGGGTCGTTTAAGTGAGTCGCACCACTGTATGCAGTGGGATTCTGATGTACCGGCCGTTGTGGTTGACTGTGCTCTGGCTGATATTGGCCAGCACTGTTAAGTTAAAGCTATTTGCTTGCCTAAAAAAAGAAGTGTACACAGGATAAGCAGAGCCCTTGGATCGAATTAAGTTAAACACATCCTACTGTCCATGTTACATCGATGGTCTGCCAGCCAAATCAAAGACCCGGATGAAATGTTCTGCCACGCAGACGTCTGCCCATCCTATTACCGCTGCGCGGCCCCACCCGCAACACGCGGATCACCTGCCTGCAAGGCCGCAACAGGCGGATCGATTCCACCCGCCTCCCCCTCCCTCCGCTCTCCTCCTCGCGGCCGCTACAGAAGGCCGCCAAGGTCGCTCTGCTCCCGAGCAGCGTCGGCAACACGGGACGCAGCAGGCTCGACTTGCATTGGCGGCACCGGTGCCTCTCTCCTCCGTCGAGCGGCGGCGCGGGACGTAGCGGGCTCAATCTGCGTCGGCGGCGGCGACGGGTTAAGCTCACCTACACCCTTCCCCTCCTCCTCGCGCCGCCCATATCCTTTTCCTTGGTTTCCTGCCCCCACGAAGAGGGAGACACCCTCGGCTTCATGGCCTCCTCTCTAGGGCCAGGTGGTAGCTAGAAGACTCTCCAGGAGGGCGGCGAAAAAAGGCCGAGATGAAAGGGGAGGCTGAAGGAATCCGGCGCGCGCTCTCGCCATCTAGCTCTAGCTGATAGTGATGTATGGTCGATCGGACAAGGGATCCGGGATGCTGGCTGATGTCAAACACCTTCTGCCTGAGATCATGGTCCCAGACTCCCAGGTCAGGGTGGCCACGGTCCGGGCCGGTCCGGTCCCTGACCGAGCCGGCCTTTGGACCGGCCGGCGGCGGACCGACCCGGACCGGACCGAAGCACGTCGCGGTCCCCTTTTCCGGCACCGGACCGGACACCCAAAAGCTCGGTCTAGACCGACGGACCGAGCAACTTCCACCGGCGACGAGGTGGTGACCATGGCGCCGACGAGAGAGACGGCTCAGGGCTCTAATCAGAAGGGGGAGCAGAGGGGAATTGATGGTGGCTCACCTGAACTCAATGGAGGCGTCCGGGAGGCCTGGGAAGCAGCGAAGGCGACGCAATTGACGACCAAGGACGGCGGCCGGAGTCGGGGAAGGAGGATGATAGCGACGACTGTCGAGCGAATCCGGCCGATTCGTTGCGTGGGGAAGGAGATCTCATGATGGCGGAGCGGCTGGACATGGTGCTTAGTTGCGGGGAGGCCGGTGGCCATGTCAGCGAGGAGCTATGCGCTGGGCGGCGGCGGCGGCGCTGATGCGTACGTGCATGTGCTTTTTCTTTGAGCGAACTGTCCCCTGATGCGTAATGCGTTAGTGCGTGCGTGCTAGGTCAAAAACTCGACCATAGAGGCTAGGATGGGCTGGGCCTTGTACATAGTATTCAGAAAATGCAAAAAAAAGAGAAGAGTTTCGGTCCGACCGAGCGGACCGAGCCAAAACAGGATCGGACCGGATGCTTATCGGGCCTAATTTCACAGCCCGGACCGGCTGATTATTTTAGCGGGCCGCGACCGTACGGTCCGGTCCTTCGCGGGCCACGAGCGGGCCGCGAAGACCGCTCGTCACGTCCAGGCTGACTCCCAGGTGCGTGGTGATCTTATCTGACCACAGTTATGTTACTGTACTTGATTTTTCTGGTTCAGAACATGTGTGCTCAATCTAAGTGCTCAAATGTGAGGTTGCAAGTAGATGCTTGTTCTTTTTTTCATATATAGAAACTCTGGGAATGGACGAATGTAGAGTATTTCTGAGCTTTCTAAACTCTAGGAACCACTGAAAATTTTGGTATTGCAAGAGGAATTTAGTGTTGTGTATATGCATCCTTGTTTGGGAAGAGTTCATTAGTTGATGCAGTGCCGCTGAAGATTTTGGCATTGCAAGAGGAATTTAGTGTTGTGTATTTGGCTCTGCATATGACAGTACTCGCATTAGTTGATGCATAATATGTCTACGTTTTACCAATGAGTTGTAATGAGATTTCACTCTCCTGTAGGCTCAATCAACATCACTTGCTGGGATCTGACTCTGGGGGGTGGAACATGGAAAGATATTGGCCACTTGCAGTCTCACAATCTGTCAGATGCACAAGTGGAGTTTTGTTTGGCAATGCTTTTCTATTGAGCATATTAACAGATCGTCATTTGTTTCTCTTTTTTATTAAGAAATGGCGAATCAATTAGTACGAATTTGTAACTGGTTCAAGTGTATGACTGTCAAGATATGGTGTGTTCGACAACACATCTTTTGTCAAGTTGCTGGGAATGTTGGCTCTGTTCCGTGACAGTGTCACAACATTGGATTCATGCATTTGATGTCCTCTTGGATCCAGGTAAGAATAAAACTAAATGTGTTCCCTTAAATTGCGTAGTTGCCTGGTTGCTTTTTTGATGTGTTCCTTTAAATTGGTGTATGTACTTGTTTTTCTGTAACCTATCATCATTTTCTTCTTTCTTTGCGCTGAAACAAAATGCATTCTTTCATACCAAAAATTGCAAGAGCACACGAACTGTACACATGTCCTTCCTTTTTAAATCTCCAGCCGCTTGCTTTCATTGTTATTTTTAGAAGGGTGTAGGTGAGTACATTACAATGTTAACACCGATCTGGTTGACACTTGTTATTTCTTCTTCTTGGTAATTTGTAGTTCCTTTGATACTCTATTTTTTATACCACTATTCTGCATTGCAACCTTTTCTTTAACAGGGCGAGGTGACAAATTTTCTGCCAATTATAGCGTGAATTACATGGCCTGCAACATTTGCCTACAGCTGATAGAATCTATGATCCCACAAAGGCTATGTCTATGAGCTAAACAATTACAGTACAAGACATCCAAATTTAGAGTTTAGAGCCTCGTGAGCAATGTTGTGAGAGCTTGTTGATGATCTGCCTATTTCTCGCAAAATTGGGACGTGTTGGATGGTACATGTGAGGCCATCTAATTTTTTTTCCTCATAAGAACCCACATCTGGCGGCACCGTCCGTCTCATGGCGCCCCCCATCTCGCCGCTCCCGCTATGGCCTGCATCCGCCCGTTGTTCCCCGGCCACCTGAAAGTCCACCAAACCCACCCCTCCCTCCTGAAGTCCTCTGCCTCCCTCCTGACAATCGACGCGTTGTGCATCTCACATGGCCACCCCGCATCCCCTTCTAAGATTTGCTTCTCCCATGGTGAGTGGAACCGTTCTATGAAATTTGAGATGTATACATTCAGATGAATGCAGTTTCACGGATTGATGTGATATCCAATTTCTGTTTTTGTGAAGCCATGATCAGCTAGGGATTTGGATAGCAGAAGCATAGTGTCAGAATCTCTTGGAATCTTTGATATGCCTTACTCAGTTCCTTGTTATCATTGAGGACTTAATTCCGAACTGTTTTTTTTCATACAAGCCTAAATGTTCTTACTTTTTGCTGCTTTTGTACAAGACAGCATGAGTACAACGTTTAATTAAACAATGTTTATCTTCTGCATCTTTTTTGATCTTTTCAAAGCATATCCTTGGTGATTTTTTCTGTTCATGTATAAACAATTTCAGCAAATGATTTTTCTTTGTTACCACTTAGCGGCAGTCTGTGATATATTCAGAAAGATAGTTATGCATGTTTGTCTATATCTTATATCCTAGCATTCATTTCTTTGATGATCGGTACAGCTAAACTTCTTAAAAACCTTTACAGTGGTCATGTTACTGACTTAACCTCCTCTTTTTTTTATGAGGAACCTTTAGAAAGGTTGAAGCCGAGAATCAAAGTTCAGAATATTTATTCAGATAGCAACCAAGAGATACCCAGGTCCCAGGGTATATAGGTAACGATTGGCTCCCCGCGGTTAATTTGGATCACGTGCTGGACACAACATTCATCTTCACAAAACAAATAATGTACAGTTATTCACATAGATGAGACATCCTTTTTGTTGATTCATGCCTCCAGATCTAACTTAAATAGAATAATACTATCTCACAATCTCAATTTCTGACCATCAAGTGTTTGTGTTTATGCGCACAAGGCTTTTCATTTTCTGTTTTGATGCTCTGTACTTCCCATTTGAGGAGAAATTTGTTAATGCCCTGAAATCTTAAATCCTGACCACCAAGTCATTGTGTTTACGCATAAATCTTGACCATCAAGTCTTCGTGTTTATGCCTACGAAGCTTTTCAGTTCGACATGCCCCCTCCACCCTCACCTCTGGTGTGTCTGTTGGTTTCTCTCCCCCATGCCGACACAATGAAGGGCGCAGAGGGAGCCTTGTCAGTTAGCCTGCGACCGCAGGTTGTTGGCAGCTCGTGAACAAGGTTTAGGGTCCTGATTTTAGGGATTAGAAGTTTAAGCTGGTATAATAGTATTTATACAAGTTCAGGGTTTAGAACAAGCTTAACGTGAACTTTTTTTGTCTAAGGTCACACGTGCGTTGCACGTGCACAATTACTAGTACAGGAAAATCCCTGATTTCTGTACTAGTATAAGGTTTTGGGCTTTTGGGCTAACGAAACCCAAGAAAATGCCTGGGAAATGTACAACCATCATCAGGACTAGTGCCATTCCTCAAAAAATAAAAATAAAAATCAGGACTAGTGCCAATAAGATGGGCGCTGCTACGCGTACGCCTGCCGATGTTTAGATATTATCCATCCGTTGGATGCCAGAGCTGACAGCCGTCCGAACTAGTGTCCACGCCCTGCACGCCTACTCGTAGTTTCTCGCAACAAACACTCTGTTGTGGAAACAATACACTCTTTCCCTCGCCGCGATGGAGCTGAGCCGCGCGTAGCGCCGCCGCCAACCCACCCATCAGACCTCACACCATCGAGTGACCGAGTGTCATCCTTCCCATTGCAACAGAGGTAATGTTGCAGAATTTTTTGAAACAAAGATCATGTTGCAAAATTTTTTGTTACAGAGGTCATGTTGTAAAAAACAAATTGCAACAACATTCTTGTTGCATTATATTTTTGCAACAAGATCTATGTTCCAGAGAAGTATCTGCAGCTCGCAGTCGTGTTCGTTGCATTTTTTTTGCAACCAAGGTCTTGTTGCGGTTATTTTTTTTTGCAACAACAGTCGTGTTGCAGATTTTTTTTCCTGCAACAAAGGTCTTGTTGCACATTTGCTTTGTACAACAAAACTGATGTTGTAGAAGTGGACGACGGCCTTGCCGTCGTCAATGGTGAGCAGAGATCGTTTTCTTCGTCACCCAGTAGCAGCAAGAGCGGGCCACGAGCTCTCCCAGATGGTGGTGAGGGAGGATCGATGCCGCTAGTCCTTGCCTTCGCATCGCCGCCTGGGAGCATCGGACCTCTGACCAGGCCACCTCGCTGCCATCCCATCCTTTTGTTTTTTCGCATGTCCCCCTCTTGTTGCGGGAGCACTGTGCGTCGCCGTCATCGCTGGTCCTCAGGCGACGGACCTCACCAAGCGAATCCCCCTGCCGCTCCCAGATGTCCCTGCCTCTTGCCCGTTAGCCATCCTCGCCAGATCCGACGAGATCCATCTAGAATCCTCGTCGGCGTCGCCCTGCCAGCCCCACGAGTCTCCGCCCGCCACAGTATCTAGCCTGGCAGTTGCAAACTCTATTTTCTGAAACAAAGCATGAGTTGCAGAAACGTGGACGCGGCGGACGTTCGCACGTTGTCGGCTGGCTGAAGGTAAAGCTTTTCCCTAACATATAAGCCCGACGGCTCAATTGATAACTACCAGGATTGATCCAGGAATAGATATATAGTTGAGAAGATTAAAATATCCTTTGGAAGTTTTGGTGCGATTCTTCATTGGTCGTTCGGGTGTTGCTCCAAGGTGTTGATTCCGACGGAATCGTTGATTTGCTATTTATCATTTCTTCTTGAATCTTGATGGCCCTGTCTGCGAAGGATCCGTCATCTCTTCCCCTGTGTGGCCAAATTGCTCGATCGGAGAGCAAAGTGCATGATAACGTGTTTGAAATAGAAAAATAAAGAACGAGAGAGTTGAATGAAAGATGATACATTATTCTTTATTGATGATAGAAGTGAAGTATTTATACCAGGGCGAAAGTACACATATTACTTGGAAGTTAAGTAAACTTAAAGTTACTTGAGAGCCAACGAATTACATATATAGTTTCCTTGCGAACCAAAGAAGTACATAGTTGCTTGAGAACCAAGCAACCTATCTAACAATTAAATTAATCCTAGTTAGCTCAGCTAATAACAGCAAGTAAAACTAATTATCACACAATCATCAAAACATACAAGAAAAAAAATTCAAAGAAAACAATAATCTCAAAGCAAAGTTTCTATGACAAGTAAAACAAGCTATAAAATAGTTTTCTATTACTACAAATTTATTTAACGGAAAAATAAGGTTTTTGCTAAAGAGCAGAAAAGAAGACACAAATAAACTTGTATGCAAAATGAATTACTTTAATACCTTTTATAAATCTCCTTGTATGCCCAAAACAAGTTTTCTATTGTGATAAAAGAAATAAAATAATAAAACAATTTTAAATAAAAGAAATAGTACAAAAGTCACTAATTACCAAAATAGTATTGTTTTCGTGATAAATTAATTTTAATTAAATCTAAAATTCACCAAACTAAATGTACTGATAAACAGTCATTAGAAACCAGTAGCAAAACCAAACACAATTTTTTTTTACTAATTCTAGCTTAAGATATTGCAAAAATAGTGAACAGAACAAATTTCATGTAAATCAAAATTTAAAATTTCAAACATAGTCAAATATGCTATGTACAGAAACTTTAGGAAATTTACAATCTAATGCAAAAGGAATCAAATTAAAATATTAAATAACCTAGGAGATATTAAATTTATAAGATGGAAACTTTTCTGTTTTTAAAACAGAAACGAAAATAACTAATAAAAAACAAAAGGGCACTATCGGGCCTAGGGGGTGCGATCTGCAGCTATCAAACGCTCGGCCGGACTTTAACTAAAACGTAAACGGGCGAATAAATAAACCGATCTGTTAACCCGATTAGATCTAAACCGTAAAACCGTAAACTAAACCAGAAAAAACATAATGGCTGGAAGATCTAATCTGGGCGGTTCAACTAGATCAGACGGCGAGGGAGGCGGGGCTTACATCAGCGTCGGTGGCGACATAAGCGACTGTGTGGCGGTCGGCGTCGAGCGAGGCGGGGACTCCGGCGGTCGGCGGCGAGGTTGGAGTTGTCGAGCGGGTGCGGCGGCTCGAGGGCGTCCTCGTGGTGGGGTCGGTACCGGTCGACGACGACACTGGCGAGCGGGGCGATGGTGGCAACGCTCGGCCGCTCTATTGCTCCGGTGGCGGACGACGGTCTTTAGGGTGGGGCTCCGGTGCGACTTGGAGGGCCAAATTATGTCAATGAAGCGCGGTGGGTTGGAATGCCGATAGGATCTTAGACCAGAGCAACAAAAAACTATGATGGACAGAGGCCTGTGTAGTGTGAGTGTTTCTCGGCGATGGAGAACTGGCATGTGTAGTGATAAGGGGTGAATGATGGGGATGGGATATGCGGGAGTGATGGAGGGGCAGCAGGAGCTGAGGGTGCCGCCAACGTCCGTACGACAGACCTAGATCTTCTAGCGCATATGGTGGATGATGGGTTGGACCTCGGTTACGCCGCACGTCAAATTCCCACCTGTCGCCGTACGGGCATGCCCCCAGTCTCCTCCCACTAGTTGCCTGTTAACCCATAAGTATAGGGGATCGAAACAGTTTTCGAGGGTAGAGTATTCAACCCAAATTTATTGATTTGACACAAGGGGAGCCCAAAGAATATTCACTAGCATTAGCAGCTGAGTTGTCAATTCAACCACACCTGGAAAGACTTAATATTTGCAGCAAAGTATTTAGTAGCAAAGCGGTATAATAATAACGGTGACAGTGAAAATAGTAGCAGTTTTGTAGTGATTGTAACAGCAGCAGTAATGAAAGTAACGATGCAAACATCAATATGAGATAGACTCGTGGGCAATGGATCAATGATGATATGTGTCTGATGATATTCATCATGTAGCAGTTGTAACCTAGGGTGACACAGAACTAGCTCCAATTCATCAATATAATGTAAGCATGTATTCCGTATATAGTCATATGTGTTTATAGAAAATAACTTGCATGACATCTTTTGTCCTACCCTCCAATGGCAGCTAAGTCCTAATGGAAACTAAGGGATATTAAGGCCTCCTTTTAATAGAGAACCGGCACAAAGCATTAACACTTAGTGAATACATGAACTCCTCAAACTACGGCAATCACCAGAAAGAATCCCAATTATTGTCAGCTTGGGGTATGCGGATCATAACACATAGTAGGTGTCTACAACTTGCAAGATTAGATCAAGAACACAAATATATTCATGAAAACATAAAGGGTTCAGATCTGAATTCATGGCACTCGGGCCCTAGTGACAAGCATTAAGCATAGCAAAGTCACATCAACATCAATCTCATAACATAGTGGATACGTGGGACAAAACCCTAACGAAACTAACTCAATTACAAGATAAATCTCATCCAATCCATCACCGTCAAGCAAGCCTACAATGGAATTACTCACGCACGACGGTGAGCATCATGAAATTGGTGATGCAGGAAGGTTGATGATGACGACGGCGACGGATTTCACTCTCTGGATCCCCGAACGGCTCCAGATCAGCCCTCCCGATGAAGATCAGGGGGTGACGGCGGCACCGTATCGTAAAACGTGATGAATCCTTCTCCTTGAGTTTTTCTCCCTGAATAGGAATATATAGAGTTGGAGTTAGGGTCGAAGGAGGTCCATGGGGCCCACAAGCCTGCAGGGTGCGCCCTAGGGGGCCAGGGCTTGTGGCCTCTCGGTGTCCCTCCTCTAGTTATTTCTTGCGTCAATATTTTTTTATATTTTCCAAAAATATTCTTCGTAAATTTTTAGGTCATTCCGAGAACTTTGATTTCTGCACAAAAATAAGACCATGGCAATCTGCTGAAAACAACGCCAGTCCAGGTTAGTTCCATTCGAATCATGCAAATTAGAGTCCAAAATAAGGGCAAAAGAGTTTGGAAAAGTAGATACGACAGAGATGTATCAACTCCTCCAAGCTTAACTCATTGCTTGTCTTCAAGCAATTCAGTTGATAAACTGAAAGTGACAAAGAACAACTTCTACAAACTTTGTTTGATCTTGTTGTTGCAAATATGTTTAGCCAAGGTTCAAGTTTTCATCAAAGATTATAAACTAACCATGTTCACAATAACATTTAGGTCTCACATTTACTTATATCAATAGCATAATCAACTAGAGAGCAATAATAAGATATCTCAGATGAAGATCTCCTTGGCACGAGACTGCCGGTTCATGCTTCTAGTTGGGGAGGACATGTCCTTGTTCCTTCTGAGCAACACTTGACCAGCATCGACAGTGCTCTCGTCGTGGTCTGCGTCAGGCCCCACGATTCTGAACCCAGCTATTCGTGCAACATCTCGGCTGCTCATGGTGTTGCTGGTGGGAAAACCGATGGGAGGCTCGTGTTCCAGAAGGATCCTCACGTGTCAAGCAGCTCACTGGCGGGTGGAGTTTAGTTGGGCAACTTCTTTCTTCTGGTTCCTCCAGAATTCGCCGAGAGCTCATCTGGTGAACTCACTGTACACATCCGCATCGACAGAGTAGCGTCGTAGGGATCTCATCTGGAAGCTATCTATGGACAGAGCCTTTTGGGCCACTTAGCTAACACCATTTTCAATGATTGCATATGGTGAAACAGCTAGCTAGATGTTGCCCAATGCTCTTTAATCACCATCAGCCGGAGGAACTAAGACGTGTTTAGAACTTAGTTGTCTTGCTATGTACGTAGCTTGTTGTCGTTTGTAGTGGCAGTAGGATTTATCTTTGCTTAGCTTGTTGTCTTGTTATGTAGCTTATGTAACTCAGTTGTCCCAATGGAAGATCAATATCTTGTAACTCAAAATTGTACTCATTTGTCAAGTTTGACTACGTATTAGCTAGTAAGATGGACGTTACCATTGAACTGGCATTTGAACCAAGAACTGTGGCAGGTAAACCATTATATCTCCACTTGGTGCTGCATTGCACAGACGCTCACCATTGCCAGATCATCAACATTGATCTTCAAGATTTTGCATGGTTTCCTCTGTCAGAAAAATCTCCTGTTAACGAAAAGGGGAAGGGAAATCTCAAACCCTTCCATCTTAGAAGTGTGCATCGCTCGATGCACAGGCTGGGGGTTATCCTCCTTTTTGAAAAATTAGACAAATTCCTACAAATTTTTGCAGTAACCTGTCCGGATCCGATCAGCTCTACCTATTTATAATAAGCAACTAAATAAGAGAACTGCAGAAAGTAGACTGAGTTTAGAAGGCAATTGTTCTACTCTGTAGCTTGTTGTCATTTGGAGTAGTTAGATGTTGGTCTGCTCTGTTACATCTCCGCTTTAACTTGACAGAAATACCTACTCTCCGCATTTTATGTTCCGCATGTGTGAGGTTCCTTTGTGACTTTCCTGAATCCCGATGCCTCCGATTGGTGGGTGGTGCACATAGACACTGGTTCTTGATTCTTGGTGCTGCTATATGTATGTGTTTGCAGGTCGCCGGTGGACATAGACACTGGTTATCTAAAGCTGCTAGGGAGGTGCTCTTGAAGTCGGGGTTACAAGCAACACCAACTTTTGCAATAAGCTGCTTCCAACTCTCAAAGAAAATGTGCGGGAATCTGAAATCTATCTCATCAAAATTCTGGTGGTGGTGGTGCGGAGGGGGGGAGCTGAAGGTGAACGAAAGGTCCATTGGGTCGCATGGGCCAAGATGTGCACAAAAAAGAAAGAGGGTGGAATGGGGTTTCGAGATTATTTCATTTTCAATCAAGCTCTTCTTGCAATTTGGCGAATAATCATGGCCCCGGAGTCTCTCTGTTATGGGCAAATAGCTCCCATGCGACGTTGTTGAATTGAATTGGCTCTCATGCGACGTCATTGGTTGTAATGGCTCTCATGCGACGTATCCCAGCGCAAAAATAGCTCAAGCAAGACAACCCGTTTACGTGGCTAGTTGGATGTTAGTTAGGCTGAGGTTTGGTTGGGACACTGGGGGTTACGTGCACTGACTGGTGGGGTCCACCTAGGGCCACGTCATCAAGAGTCAACCGTCCACGACTCGATCGGTGACTGTGTGACCGTGCTAGACTGGCATCTTCTCCGGCAGAGGCAGCGGTTTGTTCTTCGCGGTGGTGGAGCGCCTTTCTCGGCAGCGGCAGAGCTATTGCGGGTGAGTATTTTCGAAACCCTAGTCCCATTCCCCAAAATTTTGGGGGGATCTGTGGCCTCATGCTGCCCCTCTGTTTCTTGGAGATTTAGAATCTCGATTGGATCCGGGGGCTGTTTCTTCTCCGCGGTGGTGGAGCGTCTTTCTCAGGAGCGGCTATTGCGAGTGAGTATTTTCGAAACTCTAGTCCCATTCCCCAGAATTTTGGATAGATCTATGGCCTCATGCTGCCCCTGTTTCTTGACGTTTTAAAATCACGATTGGATAGTAGGGCGGGGGCTGAATGAGATGGAGCGAGGAGATAGTGCTTCAAATCGGTAATGCCGCCCTCTTTTCTCTTTTAGCTGTTATCGAAGTCGATTTGGTAGTAACTGTCGCTTATTGCGGCTGCCTACCATTGACAAAACATGGGAGGTTCCGGTTCTGCCACCACATTCTCAATTATAGTGGATTTTTTCCCTGTAAAGCCAAGCTCAGTGATGGCAGTGTCCTAGACATTGATAGAGATACCACCGTGAGGTTGGATGTCGAACTTGCGGATGTTGATCCCTAGGAATTGGAGAGCATGCAGGAGAAGGCCGTGGGCAATTTGGTGGAGAGAATTGGGGAGAGTATTGTTGGGGTCCAGAACAAGAGGCATCTCTGCAACATTTCGACAACTATTGGGAAAATAGCTCCCATGCGACGTTGTTGAATTGAATTGGCTCTCATGCGATGTCGTTGGTTGTAATGGCTCTCATGCGACGTATCCCAGCGCAGAAATAGCTCAAGCAAGAGAACCCGTTTACGCGGCTAGTTGGCTGTTAGTTAGGCTGAGGTTTGGTTGGGACATTGGGGGTTATGTGCTCTGACTGGTGGGGTCCACCTAGGGCCACGTCGTCAAGAGTCAACCATCCACGACTCGACAGGTGACTGTGTGACCGTGCTCACTCGGCCGTGCTAGACTGGGTGAGCGGCGCCGCCGTAAGCATCTTCTCCGGCAGAGGCAGCGGTTTCTTCTCCGTAGTGGCGGAGCGCCTTTCTCGACAGCGGCAGAGATATTGCGAGTGAGTATTTTCGAAACCCCAGTCCCATTCCCCAGAATTTTGGGGGGATATGTGGCCTCACGCTGCCCCTCTGTTTCTTGGCGATTTAGAATCTCGATTGGATCCGGGGGCTGTTTCTTCTCCGCGGTGGTGGAGCGTCTTTCTCGGCAGCGGCTATTGCGAGTGAGTATTTTCGAAACTCTAGTCCCATTCCCTAGAATTTTGGATAGATCAATGGCCTCATGCCGCCCCTGTTTCTTAGCGTTTTAGAATCTCAATTGGATAGGAGCGCGGGGGCTGAATGAGATGGATCGAGGAGACATTGCTTCAAATCGGTAATGCCGCCCTCTTTTCTCTTTTAGCTGTTATCGAACATGATTTGGTAGTGACTGTCGCTTATTTCCGCTGCCTGCCATTGACAAAACAGGGGAGGTTCCGGTTTTGCCACCACATTCTCAATTATAGTGGAATTTTTTCCCTGTAAAGCTAAGCTCAGTGATGGCAGTGTCCAAGACATTGATAGAGATACCACCGTGAGGTTGGATGTCGAACTTGCAGATGTTGATCCCCAGGAATTGGAGAGCATGCAGGAGAAGGCCGTGGGCAATTTGGTGGAGAGAATTGGGGAGAGTATTGTTTGGGGTCCAGAACAAGAGGTATCTCTGCAACGTTTCGACAACTATTATGGTGAATATGTGAGAATTGAAGATGGAGAATCCATGGTTGCTGAAATTGATCATCAAGAAGGATGGGCATGCAAACAAGTAACATTTTATGCAGAGCTAATTGATCTACAAACTCATTCCAGAGTTGGTTATGTGCCATCAAAGATGGCTGCACAGGTGGAAGATGATGAGTGTGTTTCACAAAAGAAGATGTTGGCATTGTTTACTGAACCGAGTGTAGTAGCTGAAGATACAGGGATTGATGCAGATGGAGAGGAGGGAACCCATGGTGCTAGGAAGATTGTTGTTGACTGGAATGTAGTAGAGTTGAATGAAAAAACAGATTTGGTCATTACACCAATATCTGACATTGATATGGACGAAATGTTTGGCGTTGAAGTGGATGACAAAGTTAAGGAGAAGGATGACAGTTCTTTGCCTGCTGATGGTAACACAGGCCCTAGAAATGCAAATGAGGTTGAAGAAGAGCTGACGAGAGAGGCTGTAGATGATGTGGATGATGCAGATGATAATGAGCTGGTTTGTTTGTATGGCAAAGAGAACCCAGTTGTAGAGGTGGGAAAGTTGTGGCCAAGCATGGTTGAGTTTAGGATGTCTTTCAGGACCTATGCAGTGAAAAAAGAATTTGAAGCCAAGACTATGTGGACTGATCGAAAGAAATTTTATGCTCGGTGCAAAGGTTATGATGGTGGTGGCAATGCTTGCAAATGGTACATATCTGCCAGACTACGACCTGATGGAAGTACAGTAAGGGTAAATCAAATACCACACCAGCATACATGTATGACCACTTCACAAAGAGTTTCAAAGATGACATCACAACTTTGGATTACAGAGAAGATTACTCCTATTTTAGCCAAGACTCCGAACACTACTGCAAAGAGGCTTAAAGTTGACTTGCAGAAGCAGTACCCCATCCAGCTGCAATATACCACAGTGTGGAAAGCAAAACAAAGGGCCAAGAAATCATTGTATGGTGACTGGGCAAATACATTTAGGATGTTGTATAATTTTAAAGCATAGGTGGAGAAGAGGTCACCTGGAAGTGTGGTGGAGATAGATACAGAGGTAACAGAGGATGCCAAGGTTTATTTCAACAAGTTTTTTATGTGTTTGAAGCCTTGCATAGATAGATTCAAAGCAGGTTGTCGTCCATATTTTAGCATAGAGTCATCTTTTCTGATTGGAAAGTGGAATGGTCAGTTGGCTGCATGCAATGCTCTAGATGGACACAACTGGATGTTCCCAGTTGCAATAGCAATGTTTCAATCAGAGACAAAGGCATCATGGATATGGTTCATGATGCAACTGAAAAGATGCATAGGGCCAGTTTCTCCTTTGGCCATCCACACAGATGCATGTAAAGGGTTGGAAAATGCAGTAAAAAAGATTTTCCCCCATGCTGAGCAGAGGGAGTGCTTTGGACATATGTGGATGAATCTGATATTTTTTTAGAGGAGATGAATTTGGGCGTATGTGGCCAACAGCAAGATCCTACACCAGACAGACACATTCCTATCACCTTGGTAAGATATTGGCATCATGTAGTGATAATGAATTTGCTTCATGGTTGAACAACCACCATTCTCTGTTGTGGTACAAATCAGGTTTTAATACTGCCATAAAATGTGATCATATCAATAACAACTTGGCAGAAAGTTTTAACAACAAAGTGAAGGATTTGAAAGACTTGCCTGTGCATGACATTGTGGACCAAATAAGGATCATGATCATGCGTTTGTGGGAGTTGAGAGGAAAAATTGCTAATATTTTGGAAGGGGACAAGCTTCCAGCAGTGGTACAACAGGTGGTCAACAGGAGTAGAAATCTTTCACATCTATCTATTGAGAAATCTTCCTTGTGGGGTGCAGAAGTTAGAGATACAAAGAGTGTCAAGAGGCATGTGGTAAATTCTGAGTTGCATGAGTGCACTTGCCAAGAGTGGCAACACACTGGAAAACCATGTGAGCATGCAATACTTCTTTTGGCATCTAAACCCAGGTTAAATATGCACCCATATTTGCATGAGTATTATTCAGTACAAAAATTCAAAGCTTCATATGCAAGTCCAATTCCTGCACTGACTGACCAATCTCAGTGGCCTGAGGTGGAAATAGAATTTACCTTGTGTCCCCCTGTCACTAGAAGAAAGGCTGGGAGGCCAAAACAGAGCAGATTCAAAGCTTGGTTTGAGAAAGGTGGTTGTAGTAAGAAGGGGGAAAAGGATAAGGAAAAGAATGAAAATCCCAAAAGGGCTCAGAAAGGTAACAAAAATAGGTGCAAGTTGTGTCAGGTACTTGGGCACAGAATTGGTTCATCCAAATGCATCTACACTCCTGAGAGGCCAAAGTATGTTTATGTTACTGTTTTTGCAAGTTTTTGATTTTGCTACTTGTTCTAGTATCTAACCAAGTGAAATGCTTTATTTTTTAGGAGGAAGCATGCAGAAAAAGCCCCACCTCTTGTCGTTGAACAATGCTGGCCAGTGAAAAAAGCAAGACTCAATGGCTTGAGAAGGGAGAGAACTGAGCAGATAATGTTTGGTGACAAAGATATGGAGCAAACTGAAACTGTTACTGCTGAACATGAGCTAACTGTTTCTGTTTTGGATGATGTGATGCATACTGAATCTGTTTTGCAGGCGCTAGGGCAATCTGAAACTGTTGCAGATGATGCAACTGTTGTGCTGCCATTCGAATCTGCTTTGATAGCTGTGTTGCCATGTTTGGAGGTTGTGCTGCCAGGTGTTGAGTTGCAAACTGAAGAAGTTGAACAATGTGTGCCATCTACTCAATCTGCAGAAGTGCAAACTGAAGAAGTGGGACATGGTCAGGTGCAAAAGTTGAGGCGGCCTAGTGGAGTTGGCAAGAAAACCAAGAGCATCAACATCAACAAACTGTGCGCCGTGGAACCAAAACAGTGGAAAAAAGGAGAAGAAATCAAGTGGTAGAAAGAAGCAAAATAAATAGAGTAAAAATCATTCAAATGTGATGTGATTTGATGTGAAAACTTAAGTTTGTTGTCATTTGATGTGAAAACTTATGTGCTATGATGTTGATTTGACTTGAAATTCAAATTCAAATTTGAACCGACATTCAAATTTGAACCTATCTCCAATGTTTTTGGAGTTCATTTGTTTGTTCTGTGATGTTGCACTGTTTTATATACTACCATGCACTTTAGTTCATAAATCCAACCCTTTTTGCGAAGTCCAACTCATGGTCACTGAAAATGTTGTCCAAACAGGCTCCAAAGTAAGGGAAAACGACCCCTTTTCTAAGCAAGTTTTTTTTCGACCTTCTCAAAATCACCCAAAAAGATTTTCTTAGCTTATATTATACCTATATAGGATCAATACGAAGTCTCACCTTTTTTTGAATACGTATTCATATTATTAATTTATTTTTGAAAAAACACCCTTTAATACAAAGTCAGCAGTAAAACAAGTTTAAAAATTTAAAATGCAAAAATAACTTCAGATCCTGCTTAGTCACTCCAAAATGAAGCTAAGGTGAGGTTTTTGATTTTTTGCATTTTCAAAACCTCAAACCCTCTTCTCACTCCTTTGAACTCTGTGCAACCTCAGTCAAGATAGTCCAATTTGTGAAGGTTTTTTCATGCAAAGATCATTAGATCAAGTTTATCATTTTATATCATAACTATGTAACATAACAAGACTATATGAGCAGGTTTTTCATTTTTTAGATTTTTTTGAATTAGTTATACACATTTGAATTGTCGGTCAAACCTTTCAAAACCCCGTTGACTGCCTCCAAATCCCATCTAACCCTAGCGCCAAACGTCCACCGTCGATCTAACCCTAGCGCCAAACTGCGACCGTCGGATAGGCCTTCTAGAAGGATTCCGCGAGTGCAGCTTGGGCGATTCGTGGGAGCCCTGATTCTCCAATGTGATTGGCCACCTTTTTTTTTCTCTGACGAACAGATAATGTTGAGCGGGGGAGCATCTCAGTGACCGTTGGGCCGAGCTGATCGGGCCCGGCAGAGCCTGGCGTGCGTGCGCATGGGCACGACGCATGCATGCGAGAGGGATGGGCCACCATGCATGCCATGCAACGGCGTCACAGCCTAGCTATTCTTCTCGTAAATGCATCGCCACAGCCTAGCGATTTGCATGCACGCAGCGACGCAGTAAAGCAGCGGCAGGGGCACAACGTATAGGTACGTCGCATCTAAGCTATTTTAACAATTGCATGCACGAATCTTACACACGGAACGGACGCATCTGTGGTGCAGCTCCTTTTTCAGTGTTACGCGCGGATGAAGCCTTGCCGTCACCGTCGATGCAAGTCCAAAACGAAGCATCTCGCCTGTGCCGCCCGTGCCTCTTTGGATGCTCTGCCGCAATTAATTATGCCACCACGCACGAAGAAGAGAAAACGATCGAGGGCATCGTGTGCATTGACTACGGCTGCAACGCGGGCGGCTATAAAAGGGCACCATTTCCTCATCCCTCTCACACTCATATGTCAAGCCTCCTCCGCTTCTTCTTTTCGAGCCAAATCCACCACTCGAGCCACCATGCAGTTCAACGGCCCTACCTACCGTCGCCCTCGCACCGTGCCTGAGAGGGAGTACCCGGCCGGAGTCATCATCGAGAATAGCCTGAGGGTGTGGGCCATCTCTAGGTGGAGGGGCCCTAGAGAGTTGACTCGTTTCTTCCTCCAAGCCAGCTACCGCCACCTCCCTCCGGGCAATCCGCCCATGTTCCACCTCCAGGAGGTGTACGATGGGCCCGCCGTCAATGGCGCCGTCATCGGCCTCTACGTCACCTTCACCAACCCCTACGACGCTTACCACCTCCTCGGCCAGGTATTTTGGTGTGGATATGAGTTCATCGCGTTCACCACCTACAACATCTTCACCAACTTCCACCACATCTTCCCCTCGGCCAACGGCATGCACACCCTCCCCTACGAGATGCCGGAGAACGACGAGTGATGGGGCGCCGGCTAAGGAGGGGCCAAGGAGTTGTTCGAGTGTTCTGCTGGCCGAGTCTTTCTATCTAGATTGTGTTGTTGGTTCGGGCGTGTGTGCCCATGTCTTCTATCTAGTTTTTATTATTTTCCTTTCATGTTTTATGCACTATATGTTGTAAGGGGATGCCCCTCTATATGTTGTAAGGGGATGCTACTAGGGTACCCGATGCCCCTCTATCGTGCTATCTGTTAATGTATTTTCGGGCCTAAAGTTGCATTTTATTTATGTGGCCATGTGAACTTAAAAATGCACTAAAACATGATCCAATCATAAAAGTTGTTGTTAGCATGTGTCTAGTTAATTATTTTCCTTTTATGTTTTATGCACACGAGTAAAAACTTTGAAAACACCATAGCACAAACCAATTTTTTTTGAAAATAGTGCTTGGTTCAATTACTCCCTCCGTGCAGGTGCATAGGGCACCTAAGAAAAAGGTCTGCAATTTAGGTTCCACCAGGCCCACCTCGTTGCAATCTCTTGCCTAATCACCGCTGGTTTCCTAAGCATGCATTGGATATTTCCCTCTTTGCCAGCCATCCACAAATAATCACCGGAGGAAATAAGCAACAGTTAATGCATATTACGACTTACACTTCCCAACACATCAGGACGGAGGAAGCAAACTAGAACCAAACAATTGCAATGTTTTTGGTTCACAAAGAGTGCAAGTTAGACTGCTAACTAGAACGAACTTTTTGTTTTAGCCGAAACAACACGGGGCCCTACCATCGGACATGATAGCTTGTGCATAAAAGTAGCTCAAATAATTATCAGATGAGTTATCTCAAAAAAGATGACTGCAGGAAACTTAAAATTTGTGAAATAACCTAAGCCGAAAAGATATATCGATGTCAATGACCGTGTGCATTTTTTTGCACTAGCTACACCTTTTTTATCAATGGGCCTGGATATGTTCTATTCGGCCCTGCCTACCTTCTATATGGGCCTGTCCTTTTGGGGCAACTGTGACGAACCTTTTTTTCCTTTTCTCCCTCTACCACTAAAACTGCCCCTGAAATTGAAACTGATGACGAACTGAAGAACTGAAACAGAGTGGAGAAGACATGCCGAATTCGTACAGCGCAACACTTTTATTCGAACATCCATATCATTACGATTACAAATGATGCCCGATCTATTCACTAACGACTAATTATCATCACATAAACAAATGCGAGAGCAATTACACAAACATAAAAAATTCCGGCCATCAAATTGCCCTGCTTCTTCAATTTGACGAGTTTCTTCATCTGCTTGTTCAGCTTCTTCAGCTCTGCCATCCCTCCTGCATCCCCCACAGTAGCACCAATGGAATTGCCAGATCCAGGGGCCCCAGATCCAGACGGGCCCGGTCCAAACTTCTCCGTCTCCAACAGTAAATCGAGCTCCCCTGATGCACCCTCCAGTTGAATCCGCTCTATGTACTCATCTAGCCACTCAAAATGGGCGCGTTGCTTCAATTTCTGAAATCGGAAAGATGAACCCTAAATCCCAAATCCGATGAAAAATATGAAATTGGGAGACAAAAAACAAAATTGGCATATTGAGAAGTAAAATCTCACCTTTCCCTACTCTGGTTTGCTCTCGCATTTCACGAATTCCCGCCCAAGGTTGCCATTCTTGTCGGTCGTTGTGACTAGCCACTTCAGGGGTGCAGTACGTGGGCATGCAAGGCACCTTGTCATGGGCACTGCGCCATAGCGCGGCCATGAGCGGCGGGAGGCTAAAGCAGAGCTCGACATTGCTAGGTCGCGGTCCGGAATGGCGTTGTTGCGTGTCATCGTCGGAGAAGAAGAACAACAATGGTCGGGGAGCGGGGCGAGGATGGGGGGCGAGCTCGGGTGCTGCACGGCTCGGTGTCCTCTTTTGTACCAATACTGAGCTGGATAAGTTGGTGGGTCCCACGCTGTGGGTCCCGCTTTGAGCTGGATAAGTTAGTGGGTCCCACGTTGTGGGTCCCGCTTTGTTACGTATGGGCTCACCTGATTCGAGTTTTCAACATGTGTCTTTGGATTTGGCAGCAGTGTCGCACGACAGCTATTTTTTCCAACGCTGATGTCACATGAGAGCCATTACAACCAACGATGTCGCATAAGAGACAATTCAACTCAACTACATCGCATGGGAGCTATTGACCCCTCTGTTATAGAGTTCTAAAAGCTCGGTACTTTCCTTAGATGGATATAATGTCTGCATCTTTGTCCTAATGGATGCTCTTAGACATGGCGGAGCTTGAAGCATGGCAGGGAGCTTTTGGCACATGGACTCATATGGAGGGTTGGGGACGACACAACGATAAACTTGTACCATGATCACTGGATCCCGAGATCGAATAACATGGTGCCACTAGGCGCTAGGTATGTTCCAGGAATTATGAAAGTAGCACACTTGCTAAATAGCAGCGGGATGGACTAGGATCATGACAAACTTCAGCAGGTCTTGACAGATTCTGACACGGCTGATGTGCAACATATTGTCGTGGGTGAGCCGGGTTCTAAGGACTATAGAGCATGGAATTTTACCAAAGATGGCAGGTTTACATAATTGACTTATTTGTGTCACAAGTGGACAATTTATGTCAGTTTCTCGAGTGGAAATTGCAGAACGATTTTTTGTTTGTTTGTAAACAATAGTGCTTACGAGTTTTGAGCAGCTCAATTTCTTGAGCTTCGAATCTCCTCTATTTTGTATGCCGCGCACAGTTTCTAATTTTTTTAGGAAGGGTTTAGATGAGTCACTGTTAGAGTACGTAATGGGCTTGGGCTGGCGGTATAGCCTGTTAGTCTTAGGGTTAATTAGAGATAAGTGTCGCTTACTTAGGGGTCAAGTAAGCCTTGCTTGCGAGTCAAGTAAACCTCTCTATATAAAGAGAGGAGATGTATCAATCTAATCAAGAAAGAATTAAGAAGGAAATCCCTTCCCTCTTCCTCGGTCATGGGCAAAAGGCCCCCGGCCAGCCCTCACGCGTCCTCCTTCTAGCAGCGCCATAATAATTTGGTATCAGCTAGCTTTGGTTCGATCATGTCTTCACCGCCGCTCAACCCGTCTCTTCCGCTGTCGGTCACCTCGTTCGCCCCACTCCTGCCCGCGCCGGGATCCTCCGTCGCGCCCGCCCCCGTCGTCCTCACCCCGGAGGAGGTGTCCGGGGTGCTGCGGGACCTAACCCAGGCGGTCCAGGAGATCAGCCTGTTCTTGGCCGGGTCCTACGGGCTGCACCCGGCTGCGCACCCATGGCTGCCGTGGCCACTGCAGCAGCCGTTGCAGCTGCCATCCACCGCCACCACCGCCCCGCCCTGGCTGCAGTGGCAGCCGCCAGTCCTGGCGGCCTTGGCCGTGCCCGGCGCTCCGCCGCAGCAGCCACTGCCTAGCACGGCACCGCTGCAGCTGCCATCCACATCCACCATCGCCCCGCCCTGGCTGCAGTGGCAGCCGCCGCTCCTGGCAGCCTCCTTCGCGCCCGACACTCCGCCGCAGCAGCCGCTGCACGGCGCGGCATCGCAGCAGCTGCAGCAGCCACCGCCGGTCAGCTCCGGCCCCGCATCGACCGCACCGGCGGTAGTCTCGATCCACCAGATCAAGTTCTCGTCGTCGCCATCACCGCTTCTCCAGGGCGTCCCCATCCAGCAGATCAAGTTCCCGCCGTCGCCGTCACAGCTTCCGGCTTGGATCACTACCTGCCACATGTCGGCGGCGATGAGGCTGCAGGCTGCTGTGCGCGGCCTCCTAGCGCGTCGACATGTGCGGGAGATGCGTGGTCTAAAGCTACCGCTCCTCCGAGTTGCGCTTCGCTGCGCAAAGGACCTCGATCTCGTTTGCTGCATCGAGGATCTTGGGCATGCTGTTTTCCCCACGGGCAGTGACCTCAAAGTCTACGACATCGGCGGTTGGGGGGGGGGCGCACCCCTCCTCGCCATTCTCTATTGAAAGCCCTCCACTCTTCTCTGTGCGGTGCAGACCAACAACCGCCCGGCAGGGAGATGGCATGGTGCCACCGACAGGAGCGCACCGCGTAGCACCACTGCATTCCAACACCGGCCACCGCGAGGGCGCCTCTGCTGGTCGCTCTTGCGACCATTTCCAGGTGACCATACACATGCACTTCTTTTGTCCAAATGGTGTCCATGTGATCCAGGTGGCTGTACACGTGCACGTCCGACGTGCGGATGGTGTCCACTTTATGTTCAAGGGTCCACAATAAAGCGTCCCAGTCTATTTCAGGTTGAGGCGATCTCATAACGGCCATCCATACACACAACGGTCCACTAGGGTTTTGGTATTACAACGAGATATGGATGTATGTTTGTGATGATGGTTGATGGAGATGGATGATGCCAATGTCCCCTTGCATGTGGTGTGAAGATGGCGATCTCCTCCTTGAAAATTGCCCCTTCGGATGCCTTCCATAGGCTAGGGTTCAGCCTTCTAGATATGTTTTTGGTGCGTATGTTCGTCTGTCCCCTGATCTGATTGCATAGAGTAGAAGTAGTTGACCGGGGGAGCCCCCACCATGCCATATGACCGCCCATACGAGTGCGAGCGGTCGTATGGATGGCCGTCTTGTGCTCTGGAAGAGCCGCGCCGCTTCCAGCTTCCTCCATTTTCTTTGTTCTTTTTATGTAGTCATAAGAATATTGAATGACGTGATTCCAGCATAATTTGCAACTATTCTTCCATAGAACTTTATTTCTTTCAAAAGGCATCTCCCGAGGAAAATCGAGAAAACCCACTGCAAGAAGGCGGTAAAATTCCACAAATCCTACCATGTAGGCACAAAATAACTATCAACATTATCATAAATTTTGGACTCATCAGAAGGGCATGTGGATCCAGTTGTCCTGCATAATCAAGTAATTTTTCCATCACCCACTCTCCATACCAAACCTTTTTGCAGTAGTTCATTCCATAACTCACAACTTTCTATGAAGAAGAAGCGTTCCCGCAAAAACATGTCCTCAAGTTTACAATCTAAATAGTATCAGGCCTTAAGAACCTGTGCACATAAATAGTAACCTCCATGGTTGTGGAGCCAAAAGAGCTAGGTTGAAGGGATGAGAGTATGTGAACCCAACACCACCTCTTTCTTTTGGCCGTAAAAGCACATCCCATGCATGCCAGTGTACTTTCCCACTAGTAGAAAACAGGGCTTTGGTTTGGGCCTTCCGAGCCCATTAGTCCCGGTTCATCCACGAACCGGGACCCATGGGTGCATACGTCCCGGTTCGTGTGGCCAGGGGGCCGACCGGGCCTCGTTGGGCATCTGTCTCGGTTGGTCTGGGCCCATTTGTCCCGGTTCCAGGCACGAACCGGGATCAATGGGCCTCGCTCCTGGCCCACACCCATTGGTCCCGGTTCGTAACAAGAACTGGGACAAATGGTTGGTCTTTAGACCCGGTTCCTGTAATGAAGCGGGCCCAATCGTTTGCTTATATATACCACATCGCCGGCGAGCCCACACTGCTATGTTTTTTCCAGCCGGCGTGGGGAGTTGTGTGGTGCTCTAGCTCACCTCACGTATATGCACATGAGGTGCTCGATGAAATGCCCAAGCCACACTAGTTAAGCTTTCTCCTCTCGAAGCTCCATTTTCTCCGAGATTTGGCTAGGTTGAGCGGTCCGTCGTATGTACCGTTCCCGTCTTCACCGCCGTCGATCGCCCGCGCCGATCTCGTCGCCGGCACCACCGTGGTGAGCTATATATGCATGTACTTTGAATATAATTAATGTGATGATGAACTTATATTAATTTGATCACTTATGTATCCATGATGTTCTGTAATTGTTTTTGACACACTTTATATATAAATGCAAGCAGATGAACCGGCAATGGATGTACGGTGACAGACGCACCTCAGAGTACATTAATGGCTTGCATAATTTTCTCGAAGTGGCTAAGGCAAACCAGCAGAATGGTTTTATGTGCTGTCCATGCACTATCTATGGGAATACGAGGTCTTACTCCAACTCGAGCACCCTTCACACCCACCTGCTTTATAAGGGTTTCATGCCACACTATAATGTTTGGACCAAGCACGGAGAAATAGGGGTTATGATGGAAGACAATGAAGAAGAAGAAGACGATGACAACTATGTTCCCCCGGAATATGGTGATGCTGCAACGGGGGAAGCTGCTGAAGGTCAAGAGGAAACAGACGATGTTGTGCCCTACGATGATCTCCGCCGGGTCATTGTTGATGCAAGGAGACAGTGCGAAAGTGAAAAGGAGAAGCTGAAGTTCGATCGCATGTTGGAGGATTACAAAAAAGGGTTGTACCCCAATTGCGAAGATGGCAACACAAAGCTCGGTACCGTACTGGAACTGCTGCAGTGGAAGGCAGAGAATGGTGTCCCTGACAAAGGATTTGAGAAACTACTCAAAATATTGAAGAAGAAGCTTCCAAAGGATAACAAATTGCTCGACAGTACGTACGCAACAATGAAGGTCGTATGCCCTCTAGGATTGCAGGTGCATAAAATACATGCATGCCGTAATGACTGCATCCTGTACCGTGGTGCGTACGAGCATTTGAACGCATGCCCGGTATGCGGTGCCTTGCGGTATAAGATCAGACGAGATGACCCTGGTGATTTTGACGGCGAGCGCCCTAGGAAGAGGGTTCCTTCCAAGGTGATGTGGTATGCTCCTATAATACCACGGTTGAAACGTCTGTTCAGAAACAAAGAGCATGCCAAGTAGATGAGATGGCACGCAGAGGACCGTAAGAAAGACGGGAAGTTGAGAGAACCCGCTGACGGGTCGCAGTGGAGAAAAAATCGAGAGAACGTACACGGAGGAGTTTGCAGGTGACTCAAGGAACGTATGGTTTGGTTTAAGCGCGAATGGAATTAATCCTTTTGGGGAGCAGAGCAGCAATCACATCACCTGGCCCGTGACTCTATGTATCTATAACCTTCTTCCTTTGCTGTGCATGAAGCGGAAGTTCATTATGATGCCAATACTCATCCAAGGCCCTAAGCAACCCGGCAACGACATTGATGTGTACCTAAGGCCATTAGTTGAAGAACTTTTACAGCTGTGGAATGGACAAGGTGTACGTGCGTGGTATGAGGTCAACCAGGAGGAATTTGACCTACATGCGTTGCTGTTTGTAACCATCAATGATTGACCTGCTCTCAGTAACCTTTTAGGACAAACAAACAAGGGATACCAAATATGCACGCACTGTTTAGATGACACCCAATGTATATACCTGGACAGATGCAGGAAGAATGTGTACCTGGGGCATCATCAATTTCTTCCGACCAATCATCAATGTCGAAAGAAAGGCAAGCATTTCAAAGGCGAGCCAGATCACCGAAAGAAGCCCGCCATGCGTACCGGTGATCATGTACTTGCTATGGTCAATGATTTACATGTAATCTTTGGAAAGGGTCCCGGCGTACTATCTGTTCCGAATGACGATGAGGGACGCGCACCCATGTGGAAGAAGAAATCTATATTTTGGGACCTACCCTACTGCAAAGACCTAGAGGTCCGCTCTTCAATCGACATGATGCACGTGACAAAGAACCTTTGCGTGAACCTGCTAGGCTTCTTGGGCGTGTATGGAAAGACAAAAGATACACCGGAGGCACGGGAGGACCTGCAACGTTTGCACGAAAAAGACGTCCTGCCTCCTAAGCAGTATGAAGGTCCTGCCAGCTACGCTCTTACCAAAGAAGAGAATGAATTCTTCTTTGCATGCCTGCTCAGTATGAAGGTCCCGTGTGGCTTCTCGTCGAATATAAAAGGGATAATAAATATGGCAGAGAAAAAGTTCCAGAACCTAAAGTCTCATGACTGCCACGTGATTATGACGCAACTGCTTCCGGTTGCACTAAGGGGGCTTCTACCGGAAAATTTCCGATTAGCCATTGTGAAGCTATGTGCATTCCTCAATGCAATCTCTCAGAAGGTGATCGATCCAGAAATCATACCAAGGCTAAGGAGTGATGTGGCGCAATGTCTTGTCAGTTTCGAGCTGGTGTTCCCACCATCCTTCTTCAATATCATGACGCACGTCCTAGTTCATCTAGTCGACGAGATTGTCATTCTGGCCCCGTATTTCTACACAATATGTTCCCCTTTGAGAGGTTCATGGGAGTCCTAAAGAAATATGTCCGTAACCGCGCTAGGCCTGAAGGAAGCATCTCCATGGGCCATCAAACAGAGGATGTCATTGGGTTTTGTGTTGTCTTCATTCCTGGCCTTAAGAAGATTGGTCTCCCTAAATCGCGGTATGAAGGGAGACTAACTGGGAAAGGCACGCTTGGAGGGGAGTCAATAATATGCAGGGACGGGCATTCTTGGTCTGAAGCACACTACACAGTTCTACAGAACTCTACCCTAGTGACCCCGTATGTCGATGAACACAAGAACAGTCTGTGCTCCAAACACCCGGAGCGGTGTGACGACTGGATTACATGTGAACACATCAAGACTTTCAGCAGTTGGTTGGAAACACGTCTCAGAGGTGACAACAAAATTTGTGATGAGCTATACTCGTTGTCCAGGGGACCATCTTCGACTGTATTGACTTAAAAATGATATGAGATAAATGGGAATACATTTTACACGATCTCCCAAGATAAAAAGAGCACCAACCAAAACAGCGGTGTCCGCTTTGATGCATCAACCAATCAGGGAAAGGACACATATTATGGTTACATAGTGGACATATGGGAACTTGACTACGGACATGATTTTAAGATCCCTTTGTTTAAGTGCAAATGGGTAAATCTGTCAGGAGGCGGGGTACAGGTAGACCCAGATTACAGAATGACAACAGTGGATCTGAACAATCTTGGGTACACAGACGAACCGTTCGTCCTAGCCAATGATGTGGCGCAGGTTTTCTATGTGAAGGACATGTCTACAAGAACCAGAAAAAGAAAATATATGGAAGCGAACACATCAAACGATGAACCAAAGCGCCACATAGTTCTTTCAGGAAAAAGAGACATCGTGGGAGTGGAGGACAAGACAGACATTTCTGAAGATTATGAAAAGTTTCATGAAATTCCACCCTTCAAAGTCAAGGCTGACCCAAGCACCCTGATAAACGATGAAGATTATCCATGGTTACGGCGCAATAAGCAAAGGACACAAGCGAAGAAAAAGTGAAAACTTTTTCTCCACAACTATTGTGATGATGCATTTAATCTAGAATATCACTTTGTAATTGTGCATTTTGAACACAGAAGTAGTGTGTAGTTCAAATAATTTTAAAATTTGAAATCCCTTTGTAATAGATGAGTTTTCGTCTGAAACCCTAATACCTCGAAACAGATAGTACGTTTTGTATTAGTGAAAATAGAATTATATAAAATTTATGCAACTAAAATTATGAAAGTATTTTCTGTTCTAAAAGCAAAAAAAATTCATAAAATAAATAAATAAGCAAAAAATAAAAATAAATAAATAAGTAGAATAAAAATGAAATAAATAAATAGAAACAAAATAAACTTTAATAAACTAAAATAAATAAACTTTAATAAAAAAATAGCAACAATAAAGCAACAAAGAAAAAAATGCCACCTACTGGGGCAACACGGCCTGAATACGACTAGAAACCCAACAATGGGCCAGGATTCAGGCCCGTAGAAAGCCCAGCAAGCCCACAGGCATATCAGTGTCAGTTTAGGCCCATATGCATGCAGTTCAGAGGAGTTCGAGATGGAGGAGGCAGCGGGGCTTATAAACATGTACTGGGCGCTCTCAGCTAGCGAGGTGGGACTAAACTCCCACCACCACGCCGTTGTGCACAGTCTATTGGTCCCGGTTGGTGGCTCGAATCGGGACCAATACCCACCTTTGATCCCGGTTCGTGGCACCAACTGGGACCAATGCCCCCCTTTTAGTCCCGGTTGGTGCCACCAACCGGGACCAAAGGCCTCAGCTTCCCGCCCTCTGGGCTGCTGAAAAGAGACCTTTGGTCCCGGTTGGTGCCACGAACTAGGACTAAAGGGGGGCATTGGTCCCGGTTGGTGCCACGAACCGGGACCAAAGCTCCGTCTATATAAGCTGGCACTTAGGAAAATTTCAGTTATCTTCTTCCCCCCGTCCCGACGACGTCGCCAGGCTGGCCCTCTGCCTCGTCGTCGCCGTCGTCGCCCCTGCTTCCGACGTCGTCCCGCGCCGCCCCGACGTCGTCCAGGCGCCCTGTGGGCTCGCCCCCCCTGGGCCGCGCCGGGGGGGTGCCTGGGCCCCCCGAGGCTCCCCCGGTGCCCTACTTTGGCATATATTTAAAGGACCCTCCGAAACCCTCAGAACAGGAACTCTTTTCGCGATCCCATCTCTGTTCCGCCGCCGCCGCCGCTTCCAAGATCGGGAGCACCAGGAGAACTCTTCCCGGCACCCTGCCGGAGGGGAGGATCACCACCGGGAGCTTCTCCACCACCATGGACGCCTCCCGGATGACTCGTGAGTAGTCTCCCTTGGACCATGAGTCCATGACCAGTAGCTATGTGATGTTCTCCTCCCGTTCTTGTGCTTCACTAATTAGTCCTCGTGAGCTGCCCTACATGATCGAGGCACCTATGTAATCCTTATGCTGTTGCTATGTTGAGTTTGCTGGGATCCGATGGATTATGAGATTATGTTCAGATTGATCTTGAGTAATATATTTGATTCACCTCTTTTATATTTTAGTTCATAAGTAATTCTTGCATGTTCTCCGTTGTTATTTATTGCTTTGGCCGAGTAGTATGTAGTGACTCCAAGAGGGAACGTTATGCTCGATTGTGGGTTCATGCCCCTCGATGACTAGCTTGAGTGACAGAAACATGAGTCTAGGGGATGTGCTGTTGCCACAAGGGGGAAAACAACGGTGCTTGTGCCCGCGGGTGCAAGGATTGTTTACTTTACGCAAAGTTCTTTTAATGCAGTTGTCTGTTGCATTGAGTTTACACTATGGGTGGGACTCGCAACTTAATACCAGCGAGATGTTCTGGATAGATATCTCAAGGTGGATGATTAGTAGTAGATATTGATGGATTTCGGTCTACTTACTTTGGCGTACCGCCCATGCTTTGAACCTCAACCTTTCTTGCAATGTAGTCAGCATTGGTTTGCGTTCGTGGTCCTGTCAATTGCCCAGCTGTAATTTGTTTACCTCACATAGCTGTTTTATCGTCTTTTGGGAGAGAGACATCACTAGTGAACATCATGAGACTCCGGTCCATATTACCATCATTGATCACATCCACTATTTACTTTCCGTTATTATTTACTATTGCAAAAACTATCTATCACTACTATCATTGCTTTTAATCCTTTGTGAACTACAAGTCCGGAGAGATTGACAACCTCTCTGTACTCGTTGGGAGCAAAGTTATTTGTATCTGTGTGCAGGTCCACGTTGATTGCTACTAATCTGGCGCCGTAGCAATTGACACCTACTTGTTGAACCTAGGAGTCTCTGGGAATCGATCCTTGGCATCTTTGCTAGGGGAAAACACTTCTACTTACTGCATCTTACACCTTCCACTTGGGGTAACCAACGAGGGGTTCGAGGCCCATCAAGGAGTATTTTCTGGCGCCGTTGCCCGGGACTCCACTCTTCAGGATAGGGGAGTTGCATGCTATCTTTTACCTTTGCTTTTTAGTCTTGTTAGTTTACCTTTCATTTTTGCTTTAGTTCCTCTTATCAAAAATCACAAAAATAGTTATCTTGTTCTTTAGTTATCATTATGTCGGGTCCTTTTGTCTTTTACGAGGCAGAAGTTCTCACCTTTAAACAAAGAGGCGGGGAAAGTTTGAAAGATGCTTGGTATAGAATTAATGATTCACAAAAAAGAACCACCAAGAAGCAACCTACTACTATCTTGCTTAGAAATTTTTATGTTGGAATTACTTCTTGGAATAGGTTTACTCTAGATACTGCTATCAATGGAAATTTCCTAGAGGCCCCAGTTTGGGAGTCTCTTAGTATTATTGAAAATCTTGTTGGGAGTCCCCCTGTCGTTAGCATTCGAGAGGACATCACCCTAGCTCACATTATGAAAAAACTTGAAAAAATAGAGCTAGAGATGCCAAGCACTAATAAGATGAATGAGTTGGATCGAAAGATCCAAGGGAATTTGAATAGACTTGATAGCTCCATGCATAAAATTTTCAAAATTTTGGAGACCGTCAAATTCCATGATTCTAACTCTTCTAGGATGGACAAGATTGAGGAAATATTTGATACCTTAGGAACTACTTTCTCCTCGATTAAAACCGAAAAGGTAGAAACTCCGGCAAAGAGGGAGCCTAAGTTCGTTCACGTTCCAAAGGCTCCCCGTTCTAAAAGCAATCCACCTATTGCCAAAGGGGTTGAAACTGTAAAGACTTTGGAAGAAACACCTATCGTTGATGAATTTATAAATGAATCTTCCCTTGACTTTTATCCTTTTGGTCTTCTACCTAGAAGTATCTCTATGAGGCCTTTATTTGAGAGTCCTGTTAAGACTAGTTGTATTATTGAAGAGCTTTTTGATGATCTTAATGATGGTTCAATTGATACAACTTGATCTATGCATTATGCCTAGCTTAAAGGCATAAAAGAAAGCGCTTTTGGGAGGCAGCCCACATGAATAATTTTTTTGCTTTTGTTGTGTCTTGATGTTGTTTACTGCTGTAGCATCATCATTGTATCTTTGCTTTTCATATTTGTGCCAAGTATAGCCTCTGATTGCTAGAAAGTTCAAAAGTTGTGAGGTGCTGTCCAGGAAACAGATTCTGTCCTTGGATAGAAAAATTCGTATAAAATCACCAGATCATCTTTTTGGTCTGAATTTTTTCGACAGCGTTCTCTATATAATTGTCTTTCGTGCGTCAGTTCTTAGTTTTTTGATTTGAGTTGCAGAAGTATCCCGAACAGGTCAATTACTGCCTGCTGTTCTGTTTTTCACAGATTCTGTCCTGTTTTGCCTTACCTTCACTTTGCAAATTAAGAACTTGCTTTTTCTTTGCAAAAACCTTTTGGCAATCTTGAGAAACAGTAGAACTTCAAGAATATCCTTATTTCCAGCAAGGTATAATTATTTTATTAAGGGTACTAACCTCGCTAATCAGATTATGATGAGTTGTGTATGAAGGGAGTTTTCAAGTGTGCGAGGGAAGATGATAAAAAGATTCAGGAGTGTCAAGCGCTCAAGCTTGGGGATGCCCCCATGCACCCCCAAGAAATATTCAAGGAGACTCAAGCGTCTAAGCTTGGGGATGCCCCCATGCATCCCCTTCTCCATCAACATTATCAGTTCGTCTTTCGTTTCGCTATATTTTTATCACTTCATGTGTTATGTGCTATGCTGGGAGCGTCTTGCTTCTAGTTTTCTTTTTAGTTTTTCATAACGAGTCGGAACCCAGCATTCCTTTATGTGGGAGAGAAACACGCTCCACCTCTACCTAGAACATTACATAGAATTTTCATGTCTATCTATGTTGTGTGTGTTCTTTGTCTTTTAATAGCTACTATCATACTCTGCTCTTAGTATTCATGCTTATCTTTTCAAGAGCTTTTATTTAGTTGGTTGCTTGAACTCTCTTTAATTACCATGCTCACCTTATTAAGAGAGTTTGCTTCCGTTGCATGGGTTAATGTGTCTATGATAAAGATGCTACTTTCATGATGGTGCTTAGTAGTTCAGGTTTTCTTTTGGTTAATCTCAAATAGCTAGGGGGTTCCCAATGTGTTATTGGAGTACCAACTTGGTTTGTTTGCCTATGATGTGGTATGGTTTAGTAATATCTTCCTTCGAGAATTTATTTTGATTGACTTGGCGTATGCTCACGTATATTCAAGACTGTAAAGAAAGTCTGTCAAGCCTTGATGATCTTTTATTTCTAAGTAGCGATATAACTACCATGCCTGATTCAATATTGCTTTGTCGCTCTGCATGATTATGACCGTCATTGCTCTCTTAGTTGGTCGCTCCCAGTCTTTTTGCTAACCTCCACCTGTACTAAGCAAATTAACCATGCAATACATAACTCATGGGAAAGTAGCCTAAAAACTATTGTGGTAAAGAATATGTTGCTTATGTATCTTATTTCTTATAAGTTGCTTGTTGAGCGGTAACCATGTTTCTGGGGACGCCATCAACTGTCACACTTTTGTTGAATATCATGTGAGTTGCTATGCATGTTCGTCTTGTCTGAAGTAAGGGTGATTTACCGTGGGTTGAATAACTATGCATAATGTTTGAGAAGAACATTGGGCCGCCAACCAAAGCCATGCATCATGGTGGAAGTTTTAGCTTGGACCTTAACCCTCAATCTCTCATGAGAATATGCTTATGCATTGAAGAGGAGTCCATCATCTATTTTCTATGTTGTCCCGGTATGGATGTCCTCAAGTTGAGATCTATCAAAAACGAGAAATCAAATGCGATCTATCTCCTTGGACCTTTGTACAGGTGGCATAGAGGCACCCCTTTGTGACACTTGGTTAAAACATATGTAATGCAATGATGACCCATGGGGATCCGAGCTAATTAGGACAAGGAGCGAGCACTATTAGTATTCGATGCATGAGGCTTGCAACTTATAGGATGTTTTATGCATGACACATATGAAGTACTACTACCGTTGACACAATTGCTTCCATGTTTTCAAAATAAAAATCTCTAGCACTTAACCTTTCTTTTACCTTTATGTTGAAGCACCAACTACTGAGAGCATGATTGTCATTCTGAGTGTAATGTGCATTGTCCCAAAGTAGCATTGTCTTCTGCATGATTGTGATATCGTTTATTCTGAAATGATTGTATCTAGTCATTACTTAAACCTTGAAGGTGCCCTTGCATTTATGTTTTGCATCACTAAAGGGGGCAAGCTAGCTATCACTTTATCATATTTGCACATCATGTTCATTGCAAATCTATTTGATGCTTCAATGTCATGTTGTAAAACTTTCAGTCATTTGTGATTTTCTCTTGAGGCAACTTAATTACTTTAGAATCATTGTCTCAGTAAGGTTTTGTCATATGACTATGAGAAAGTCCTATATGGTTAATAGCATGTCACCACAGAAATTATTCTTGTTATCATTTACCTACTCAAGGACGAGCAGGAATTAAGCTTGGGGATGTTGATACGTCCAAAACGTATCTATAATTTCTGCTTGCTCCATGCCACTTTTGGGTGATATTGCTATGATATTCATACACTTCCATACACTTTTGATCATATTTGGACTAACTTACTAATCCAGTGCACCCCAGTGCCAGTTTCTGTTTTCGGCTGTTTTTGTATTTCAGGTTTTCACGTTTCGAGAACTGCCTAGAAAAATCCAGAAAAATTATATAAAAAATAAGCGTTCCGGAAACAACACTGCGTCCGAAGGGCAGCCCGGGGGGCCACAGGGGCTCCAGGCGCCCTGTGGGCGCCCCCCCTGGGCCGCGCCGGGGGGGCGCCTGGGCCACCCGAGGCTCCCCCGGTGCCCTACTTTGGCATATATTTAAAGGACCCTCCGAAACCCTCAGAACAGGAACTCTTTTCACGATCCCATCTCTGTTCCGCCACCGCTGCCGCTTCCAAGATCGGGAGCACCAGGAGAACTCTTCCCGGCACCCTGCCGGAGGGGAGGATCACCACCGGGAGCTTCTCCACCACCATGGACGCCTCCCGGATGACTCGTGAGTAGTCTCCCTTGGACCATGAGTCCATGACCAGTAGCTATGTGATGTTCTCCTCCCGTTCTTGTGCTTCACTAATTAGTCCTCGTGAGCTGCCCTACATGATCGAGGCACCTATGTAATCCTTATGCTGTTGCTATGTTGAGTTTGCTGGGATCCGATGGATTATGAGATTATGTTCAGATTGATCTTGAGTAATATATTTGATTCACCTCTTTTATATTTTAGTTCATAAGTAATTCTTGCATGTTCTCCATTGTTATTTATTGCTTTGGCCGAGTAGTAGGTAGTGACTCCAAGAGGGAACGTTATGCTCGATTGTGGGTTCATGCCCCTTGATGACTAGCTTGAGTGACAGAAACATGAGTCTAGGGGATGTGCTGTTGCCACAAGGGGGAAAACAACGGTGCTTGTGCCCGCGGGTGCAAGGATTGTTTACTTTACGAAAAGTTCTTTTAATGCAGTTGTCTGTTGCATTGAGTTTACACTATGGGTGGGACTCGCAACTTAATACCAGCGAGATGTTCTGGATAGATATCTCAAGGTGGATGATTAGTAGTAGATATTGATGGATTTCGGTCTACTTACTTTGGCGTACCGCCCATGCTTTGAACCTCAACCTTTCTTGCAATGTAGTCAGCATTGGTTTGCGTTTGTGGTCCTGTCAATTGCCCAGCTGTAATTTGTTTACCTCACATAGCTGTTTTATCGTCTTTTGGGAGAGAGACATCACTAGTGAACATCATGAGACTCCGGTCCATATTACCATCATTGATCACATCCACTATTTACTTTCCGTTATTATTTACTATTGCAAAAACTATCTATCACTACTATCATTGCTTTTAATCCTTTGTGAACTACAAGGCCGGAGAGATTGACAACCTCTCTGTACTCGTTGGGAGCAAAGTTATTTGTATCTGTGTGCAGGTCCACGTTGATTGCTACTAATCTGGCGCCGTAGCAATTGACTCCTACTTGTTGAACCTAGGAGTCTCTGGGGAATCGATCCTTGGCATCTTTGCTAGGGGAAAACACTTCTACTTACTGCATCTTACACCTTCCACTTGGGGTAACCAACGAGGGGTTCGAGGCCCATCAGCCGCCGACAAGCTGTGCATAGATTTTTTTTCTGTTTATTAAATTGTAGTGTATTTGATGATGATGTATGTATGTTCATATGCAAAAGTTAGAATTTTTCATAGAAGTTTTATGATTTTTATTTTGTTCATATAATTTTTATGGTTTTTTCTGTTGTAATTTTGTTCATAAAGTTTTAGGATGAAAAAAAGAAGAAGAAGAAAAAATAGGAGGAGAAGTTTCGTTTAGTTTTAGAATTATTTTAGTTTATGTTTAGGTTAGGAAGAAGGAAAAGAAAAAGGAGAAGAAGAGGAGAAGGAAGAAGAGGAGAAATAAATAAGTTTTTAGATGTATAATATATGATGATGATGATGATGTAATTTTATTCGATGATATATGATGATATAATTTTGTCGATATACCCCTGCCCGATAACTTCGACATGAGGGGGGGTCGATCGATATCAACCCCCCTACCCTATAACATTTTTTTCTACGTATATGTCGTTGTTCTCGATATATATATATATATACCCCCTGATACGTCCAAAACGTATCTATAATTTCTGCTTGCTCCATGCCTCTTTTGGGTGATATTGCTATGTTATTGTGACGCCCGAGACCGACGTCCCAGAAGATTCCAGAAGATTCCAGATGTTCCGGGTTGCCCGTGTGTTCTTTTGTGCTTGCGTTATTTATTTTTGCATTGCATCATGTCATCATGCCATCATGTCATATTAATCTTTGCATCTCATCTTAAATAAATTGTGTGGACCTTCGGTCCATTTAAATCGAGGGAAGAATGTCTTCTCTTTAAAACATATCATCCCAATATTTTAGGGAGCTATATAATAAATATTCCATTGTTTGGGATCACCGTAACACACTTGCAATATTTCCCCATGTCTTTTTCACTTCGAGTTTCCCCTTCAAAAACCTTGCCAATATTTCTTTTCCGTTGTCTCGAGGTTCCTCCAAAAATTTGAACATTTTTGGACACTTTAATAATCACGTCTTAGTTCAAACCTATTTGAATTAAATTCAAATATGTTTGAATTATTTGCTCCGTTCATGCCTTTTCTATTTTCTCGGACCGTGCTCATTTTTTTGATGCCCGAGAAAAATAGTTCCATGTGTTATTTTTTTCCCTAACCTCCCTCCTCATTCTTTTTCTTCTCTCTATTGTTTTTTCTGCTAAAAAACAGTTAAAAGGAGGTCCCAGCCGCCAGGCCTCCCTCTCCTCCTTCCCAGGCCTCTAGGCCCTCTCCAGCCGAAGCTGGCCCACCCGCCCTTCTCTCCTCCCTGCTGGCCCCTAGGCCATAGCCACCTCTTGGCCCAACTCAGCCGCTCCCAGGCCCGACCGGCTAACCCTAGCCCAACCATTCCGATCGCTCCCTTCTCCCCGCCGCCAGCGCCGATCCCTTTCTCCTCGCTCGCTCCTCCTCCCATCGAACCAGCGCCGCCAGTCTCGCTCGATGCCTCCCCTCACTCCTGCCCGATCCCGTTTCTCTCTCCCTCGACCCCCCCGCGCAGGCCCTTCGCCTCGAGCGCCCGTCCTCCTTCGCCTCCAGAGCTCCAGGCCGAGGGCCCCGTGCCTCCCTCCTCCTACCGCGGCAGGGAGCCCGCCTGGCCCGAGCTCCAGCGCGCAAGGCCTCCGCCCCGCATCCTCCAGCAAGGCGCCATAGGAGCCCCGACTCCCTCGCCGCGCCGCGCCAGGGCCTCGCCCGCGACCCCTCCTCGTCCGGCCCGCGACCGCGGCTCCTCCATCCCGAGCGCCTCGTCCCTCCGTCGGCCAGGCAGATCGCCTCCTCGCCTCCAGGTCCTCCAGGCCGCACGCCGGTCCGAGGCTGCAGCAACACCAGGGCCAGCCAACGCCATCGTCTCCGAGGCCTTAGCAGCGCCTCCCTCCGGCTCTCTGGCTCGCCGTGGCCTCCCTCCCCGTTCCAGGCTCCAGCGCCTCGTCCCCATCTCTGCAGCGCCCCGTGCTGCTTCGGCCGGCCAGGAGCCCCATCGCCCCGCATCCGTCTCCCTCCGTCCAGCGCGCGCGCCGGCGCCCGACCTCGCCTCTGCAGCGTCCAGCGCCATTCCTTTTGGTTGTGTTTTTGCCTTCTGGCATGTGCCAAGACCTGTGCTGCTGTTTTTGTTTTCGCCAAGCACCAGGACGACGAGGACCGTCAAATTGCTCTTCAAGAAGTTCGACTACCGGAGGTGCAAGAACCACGACGCTCGGAACCCTCGGTTCCATCAAGTCCGGCTACTACATGAACGACTACTCGGAGACCCCAAGTACCCCTACGATCGCGATGCAACAAGTACCACGACGACCCGAACCGCTGCGTACGTGTACATCTACAACGAGTCCGGCAAGTGCCACGACGACCTTATGACAAGTACCACGACGACCGAACGGCTACGATGGCGAGTACCTCTCCGATGAACGTGAACAACTACATGGCGATGCGACAAGTACCCCTACGGAACGAGTACCCCTACCGATGACCGAGTACCACTACCGCCGTCGTGGAACCGCCAAGACGAACTGAACAACTACTTCCCACTACGAACGCGTACCCCTACGTCACCGATGATCCCGACAAGTACCACTACCGCCGACATGTACATCTACGAGAACGTCTACTTCCGCTACCGTCGCCCGAGTACAACTACCGCCTAGTTAATGGCTACTTCCTCTTCGGAAACGTGAAGCACTACTACCTCTACGAACGTGTACCACTACTTCCTCTACGACTCGAACCGCCCCGACACGAATGTTTCGAAGGTATACCGAGACGACCCCGTGGATGACCCGTGTGATGCTTGTTGTGGTTGTATGAAATGTTTTTCCGTGTGTGCATCGTGCCCGTTCCATCTTTTGTCGTGTTCCTCGGTTGCCTCGTCGCCGACTCGTGGGAACCCGGTAACGGGATCGCCCCACCTTTCATCTCGTTTGACTCGATCACTCCGCCTTTGCTTTCGCATCGGTCCCTCAACGAGTTACCGGTACCGAGATGTTGCGTCGCATCATTTTCGGATCGTTGCCGTGGCACCTTTCCATTCCACCACGGTGACAAATGCTTCTTATCTCTTCATGTTAATGTTAACTAAATTGCATAAAAACTTGGTCATGTCATCCGCATCATGTTGACAACATTGATATGTTAAATTGTTGTTTGCTTATAATTACTAAACATGCTCATGGGGAATTTCTGGATATGTTGTTGTTATTTTCCGGCCTCATTTAAAATGCCTAAATAGGTAGTTTGTTTTTGTTTCACCTCTTGCCATGTTAAAACCCTTTTAATCTTGTCTTGTAATTAAATGAGAGTCAACTAAATAATTAAATGTGGTGTTTCATCAATATGCAACTCGTTGCATATTGAGCTCCACTTAACTTGTAGTGTTGTTTGTGCACTTTGCCATGCCATGCATATTTAAACCGGACATGCATCATACTTGTTTGTGCATCGTATGCCATGCTTATGCTTGTGTGTTTACCGAGTTGTTTGCTTCTTTCCGGTTTGCTTCTCTTGATAGCTTCGGTTTCGTTCCGGAGTTGTGAGGTTTCTCTCGACTGTGTTGCTCCGTCTACTTCCTGGATCCGTTCTTCTCCCTTGTGGAATCCCAGGCAAGATGACCGAACCCGGATACCATTACTATCTTTGCCTATTGCTAGTAGTCTCGATCTATAGCTTTTCCTCGATGCCCATGTTCTTCCTGTCAGCCTCCTACTTGTAACCATTGCCATGTTTAACCACCCTACCTATGCAAACCGTTGCTTGGCTGAGTACGCTTCGCTCAGCCCTTCTTATAGCGTTGCTAGTTGCAGGTGAAGTGAAGATGCTTGCTCCATGTTGAAGTTTTGGTTGGGTTATATAACACTATATAAATGCTTTAATTGAAATCACCTATATATTGGCAAGGGTGGAAGGCTAAGCCTTTTGCTTGGTGTTTTGTTCCACTCATGCCGTTAGGATCCGTATAAGCCGGTTTTATGTTCCTTGATTATGCGTTCCTAACACGGTTGGGGTGTATGGGACCCCCTCGATAAACCGCTAAGTGCTAAGTCTTTTCCAGCAAGTCCCAACATTGGTACTATTTGCCTAATAACTAAACAACTTGCATAGGGAGTAATTAACCCTCTTTCTTAATTAAACCCCCCGGGCCAGTGCTCCACATGAGTGTTGGTCCGAAATGAGCAGACTGCGGGGCCACCTCAAGGAAACTTGAGGTCTGGTAAAAACCCGTAGGATGTCTCATCCGGTCGTGGCCTGAGACGAGATACGCGCGGCTACTATCAGGGTGTCGGCACGCCGGGAAGATAACTTGACACAATGTTTCTAATACACTACCAGCGTGTGTACCGTGACTGTCAATTTCCGAATAGGGATTCGGGAGTTGAACACGGTGGGGTTATGTTTGACGTGCTTTAGATAGGATCACTTCGTGATCATCTCTCGACCGATGCGCCTTCTCTTCTCGCTCTCTATTACGTAAGCTAGTGCTAGTTGCTGCTGCAGACTCTTGTTGTTCCTTCACCTCTCGTTCTTTCTTCAGCCTTGTCCTCACCCAAGGCTTAAATAGTCTTGTTACCCGGGAACGGGATTGCTGAGTCCTCTGTGGCTCACAGCTACTTCACCACACCTGTAATGCCCCGGATGTAATACTTTCCCTTTTGGGTATATAATATATCTCCGGCTTCATCTAATTCCATTTCGGGTTCTTTGTCTTTCGGGCTTTCGTCGTTTTGTTGTGTGAGTGTGTGGCATTCATTCATATCATGTAGACATGTGCATTGCATTGCATTTGTGTTGTGGGTTGCATCCGGTTCGTGACGTTTCTTCCCGTTGTCCGTTTCGTGTTCCGGAGCTCCCTCACGTGTCCGTGACGTCCCGTAGGCCTACTTTGTTGTTCGGGCGTTTTTCGTTACCGGTGTGCCGCGAGGTTGTGTTGTGTGTTGTTGTTTTGTTGTGTGCAACCCGCCTCTCAAATCTCGTCTCGTTTGGACTCCGTTGACTTTTCCCTCCGTTGTCCATGTGGGTCCGATGTGCCTTCACTTCGTGTCCCGGAAATACCCCTACTGCTTTCTTTTATCTCCGTCTGGTCCTTTTAAATCATCCCCGCGATCGGATCCGTTGGATCACGATCGGAGGGCTCCTAAACACCCCTAGTCTCCAAACCCTAGTCTAAAACTGCTACATATAGACTCCCCTAGTCTATTTGGGGATCCCCTCTTCTTCCTCCTCTCTCCCCTCCTTTTTTTTTCTATTTTTTTCTCCAGATCCGAAATTTCTGCCCGGATCCCCTCGGGATCCATCGGATCCTTCGATCCAGCCGACCGCCGCCGCATACTGCGCTGGGGCTTCCCTTCGCCAGATCCCTTCGAAGTCAACGCCGCGGCCGCGACCGAGCCAGGCCGACACCTCCGCAGTACCGGGCGCGCCTGTGGACCACTTGGCCGGCCCAGGCCGCCGCGCCACCGGGCCGTACCGAACCGGGTCGGTCCCCACTCCTCTGGGCCGAGCCCGTACGTCGCCCCTCTCCGCGCCGCTCCACCGGCCTCCGCGCGCTGCGTCGCCGCTCGCCTCCCGTCGCGAGGTCCAGCCGGCCGGGCCGCTCCCCGGGCCGCGCCAGCCAGGCGCCGACCGGCCCGCCATCGCCCGCCTCCTCCTCCGCGTTTGGGCCAACCAGCCTTCACCCGCGAGCGGGCCTCCCTCCGCGCCACCGCCGGGCCGACGCCGCGGTGGGCCGCCGCCGCACCACTTCTACAGATCTGGGCCGCCGCCGCACTGTTCATCCGAAGCCCGCACTGTTCATCCTCAGATCTGATCCAGAGGTTGAACCCTAATCTTCTAAGTCCAGTTTTCTAATCTGAGATGTAAACTTTGATCTGCCCTAACTTTTTACCTGCTGCTCCGTTTTGCGCGTGTAGCATGTCCAGATGTTCGTGGAGATGTCCTCTACGTTTTACCTGTTGTAGTCATGCATGCTAGAGATCATCTTGACACTTGTTTTGCTGTTGCAAGAGTGCATCATGATATAAACTGCTGTTATGTGTTATTTTCATGCCACCTTTGACTTGTGATATCTTTTAGCTCGTTTGTCCAAACGATGCAAATGACATGTCCACGTGTTCGTCTTGCCACGAACTACGTGTTGTGTGTGATAGGTTGCATGGTAGATTTATTGTTTCCTTGTTATCATCGTTGCAAAGTGCCATGCTCATATAAGGTGTTTTTCACTTGTTATGAAATGCCATCTTGTTGAGCTCGTTGCAATCGTTGTGTTCACCACAATGATGCATGCTTGTGTGTTTCGGGATCACCGTCATATGTTTTTTGATGAGGTGCTTACCCTTTGCCATGTTTAGTTTCAAGGTGACTCAAACATGCTCTTTTGTGTGCTATGATGATATTGCTGTTTTAGGACTTAGTGAAATTTCACTAAGTCTGAAATCTGTAACATTCCGATGCCATGTTCGTGTGATGTTGTAGGACAAAGCATGATAGTTTTGGGGTGGATTTTGATTGTTCCTTGTAGTATATATTGTTGTCTTTCCATTCATGTCCTCACATGTCCATTTGAGTGGCTGTAGCATGTTTATCTTTTGCTCTAAAGTTTCAATAAAATTCTGCTGCCAGAATTTTATTTCAAAGTTCAATATGTCCAAGATCATTGCTATTGATCCGTGACTCCGTTGGGGGTGCACTTTGGACCTAGTTGCTGTACTATATATCTAGTTTGTGTTCAAGTCCTTTGCCATGCTTTTTGGGTGCTGTAGATTAATTATTTTGAGCTCCAAAGATGCTATGTTGCTGTAATTTTTCAGTTTTCGACCAAATCTTGTTTCGGGCATAACTTTTAGCCCGTAACTCCGATTTCAGCGAATCTTATATCAAACTTGGGTGATTTTCTGTGTAGATTAATAATATCAGGTTGTTACCTTGTTTTGAGGTGTTTTACTTGAGTGATGTTTTACGTACTCCATGTGCATCTTTAGTGCATCCCTCATGCATTCATGTTTTTCGAGTGCGCATTGCATCGTGTTGATTGGTGCTTGGTGTGTGTGTCTTGTTTAGAGCCGGAAGCTGAGACCGGGAACGAAGTTGAGCACGAGTTTTCCAACGAGTTTGAGCACGAGGACCCTTCTTTCGATCCGAACGTCTTCTCTTCAGGCAAGATGACCGAACCCCGATAACATTACTATCTTTGCCTATTGCTAGTAGTCTCGATCTATAGTTTTGCCTCGATGCCCATGTTCTTCTTGTCAGCCTCCTACTTGTAACCAATTGCCATGTTTAACCACCCTACCTATGCAAACCGTTGCTTGGCTAAGTACGCTTCGCTCAGCCCTTCTTATAGCGTTGCTAGTTGCAGGTGAAGTGAAGATGCTTGCTCCATGTTGAAGTTTTGGTTGGGTTATATAACACTATATAAATGCTTTAATTGAAATCACCTATATATTGGCAAGGGTGGAAGGCTAAGCCTTTTGCTTGGTGTTTTGTTCCACTCATGCCGTTAGGATCCGTATAAGCCGGTTTTATGTTCCTTGATTATGCGTTCCTAACACGGTTGGGGTGTATGGGACCCCCTCGATAAACCGCTAAGTGCTAAGTCTTTTCCAGCAAGTCCCAACATTGGTACTATTTGCCTAATAACAAACTAAACATGCATAGGGAGTAATTAACCCTCTTTCTTAATCAACAACCCCGGGCCAGTGCTCCACATGAGTGTTGGTCCGAAATGGGGGTTCTGCGGGGCCGCCTTGGGGCAACCCGAGGTATCTGGTATCCACCCGTAGAATCGCCCATCCGGTCGTGTCCTGAGACCTAGATACGCGCGGCTACTATCAGGGTGTCGACACGCCGGGAGGATTTGCTGGATTAGCCTTACCTTAGCTCGGTATATCTTGAGCACGGGATTCCGAGGATACTCGGGTCTTCCCACTTTGGAGTTGCGACTCCGCGGATCGTGGGCTTGTAATGGGTCAAGTTGGAACACCCCTGCAGGGTTTTGAACTTTCGAAAGCCGTGCCCGCGGTTATGTGGCAGATGGGAGCTTGTTAATTCCGGTTGTAGATAACTTGACACAATGATACTAATGCACTACCAGCGCGTGTTCCGTGACTGTCAATTTCCGAATCGGGATTCGGGAGTTGAACACGGAGGGGTTATGCTTGTGAGCTTGTAGCTAGGATCACTTCGTGATCACTTCTCGCGATGCCTTCTCTTCTCGCTCTCACTCGCGTAAGCTAGATGCTAGTTGCTGCTGCAGACTTGTTCTTTCTTCAGCCTTTCCCTCACCTAAAGGCTTAAATAGTTCTGTTACCCGGGAACGGGATTGCTGAGTCCTCTGTGGCTCACAGTTACTTCACACACCAGATGCAGGTCCAGCTATGAGCTATCCAGGTGATGGCACCGAGCTGGATTGGGAGTACGACGAGGAGCGTAGTCGTTACTACGTGCGCTACCCGGACGATCAGTAGTGGAGTCTCTTACTAGGATTCGATCCGCCTGTGGTTGTTTTATTTATCTGAGTTTGGTACTTTGACTTTTGGCTTTTGCCCTTAGAGGGTTGTAGTGATCTTATGTATGATGTTTGAGACTTGTACTGTTATTCTGTGACGTGGCGATTGTAAGCCAACTATTTTCAGTTTACTATCCCTCTTTTACATGAGTTGTGCAAAGATTACCAAACTTGAGATCATTCTAGGATGGACTTATGCCTTTAAGTCGTGCCTCGACACGTAGGAGGTATAACTCCATCCTGGGCATTACAAGTTGGTATCCAGAGCCTTCTCCGACCTAGGAGCCCCCACTGTTTGATCGAACCGTTGACGGTTGAGTCTAGGCACACACTGAAATTTTTTTGAGTCCTATATTATATCGGAGAGTAGGATTTCTTTGCTTCTCATCCCCTTTCTCTCTGGTGAGGACTCCTGACGTCTACTCTTGTCTCTCCTATCTTCAAAATTTGCACAAAATTTTTTTTAGGAATCTCGCGAGTATTCTGGGATTGTTTCGATGTTCTTGTGACAAGGATATTGTTCCCGATGCCTCCTGTTACCGAGGAGTTGAGCTTCGGGGTGTCATTGTAACAAGCATATCGCGACAGTACTAAATACTTAAGACGGCCGACATCGAAAATCTCCCCTATACGGCCAGTGGCAAGATAACCCCGACATCACCCAGTACTGGGGAGGTAGTTCGGGAGTATTGCCATAGCTTGTTATAGTGGATGCTTTTCGAAGGTCCGAGGTACACAGTTTCCGAGAAAGACTGGTTATGTGTTGAAGGATGGATACACCTGGATGTAGGTTAGAGTTGATTGCGCGGTGCTTCCCGTGTATCCCCAACACCTGATTGCATAACTGGAATCTTTCGGAAAACTATAGGTGGGTTTTATCCAGTAGATCGTAGGCATTCTTCCAACGAATGCAGGTTAGTGAGTTCGGGGTTCGACATTGAGTGAAGGGGTTATATGACCGATGTTACTATCAGGAGTTGCATCTTAAAGGGTCCTTGGCTATGCTGATCCGGGGATTGCAAAACCTTTTCGTAACGCGTTCATATGCTTTCAGCACAAAGATGTTTGAACGAAACTCCTCTCTTGTGTTTGTTCCTTTCCGTACCTTGTTGTTTTTATCCTTTTGATCCCTATGTGGCTTCTCGTGAAGACTGATGTTATCAATTAACTGAGAAATTCATTCGTTCCTCTTGTTCGGATGATTTCATTCGTTCTTATTGTTCGAATGATTATTGTGAAGACTTGTTGCAATTCATTCCATTGATTCAGCTTATTCCTTTTGTCAATCAATTGCTGATTCGTGGTCATCTCTTACAGGATGGATCCGAAAAAGGTTCCGAATGCCAACCCAGAGGTGGAAGAGGTCCCAGAACGTCCTCCTTCCCCTCCTCCTCCGCCTGAGGCTTGGAGAGCAATTATGCAGACTACTGCTCAGAACACTCAGTTGATGATGCAGATGATGCAGCAAATGCAGGCTATGCAAGCTAATCAAGCTAATCAGGGCGTTCCAATGAACCAAGGCAACTTCTTCCAGCAGCACCATGCTACCCTCAACCAGTTCTTGGCCAACAATCCTAAAGCTTTCAGTTACTGTGTCGACCCTCTTGATGCTGAAGATTGGCTGACCGATATCAAGAAGCATTTTGAGTGCAGTAACGTGAAAGAAGATGACTATGTGAAGTTTGCAGCCTTCCAACTGAAAGATCAAGCAGCTGACTAGTGGCAGCAGTACAAAGACTCAAGGCCGGGTCAAGTGATCTCGTGGGAGAATTTCTGCAAGGATTTCCGCTCGCATCACATTCCTACAAGTGTTATCGAGGGTATGCGTGAGCAATTCCGCAATCTCAAGCAGGGCTCCATGACAGTCTATCAGTATAATGTCAAGTTCCAAAACCTCGCTCGCTATGCAAAGCAAGACATACCTGATGCAAAGAGCAAAATCTATCAGTTCCGTGGAGGTCTCAAAGATGAACTTCAGCTTGCTCTCACTTTGTTCGAGCCAGACGAATTCGATAAGTTCTATAATATGGCTTTGAAACAAGAAGCAGCTCAGCTTAAGATGGAGGCTTCTAAGAAGAGAATTCGAGATGCTGTTCACTCTACCTCATCGTCTCAGTTGGCTGCGAAACAACAGAAATTCTGGCTTCCTCCTCCTCCAATGATTCGAGCTCCATACAACAACTCCAACAACAAGAACTCTAGTGGTCGTGGTTTCTCCCACCCACCCAACCCAAGCAACCAGTCGAAGAAGCAGTTTCAGTCTCAAGGCTCCAAGTCCAGTGGCTCTCTTTTCCGTCCTCTCTCTGAAGTGGTGTGCAACAAGTGTGGCCAGAAGGGTCATTATGCCAACAGATGTCCGAATCCGAAGCGTCTTCCTCCTCCACCACCTGTGAGTTCAGCTATTGTCAGGCATGATCCAAAGGCTGCAAGGGTTAATCTGATGAATGCAGCACAAGCGGAGGCTTCTTCTGATGTCATTCTGGGTAACCTTCCAGTAAACTCTTTTCCAGCTAAAGTGTTATTTGATTCGGGTGCTTCACATTCTTTCATGTCATGCCCGTTTGCATCCAAGCATAGTGTGACCACAACAGCTTTACCGAAGCAGTTGGCAGTTTCTTCTCCGGGAAAGCAGATGCATTCCAGTTTATATGCTCCGGATGTTTCCATTCGCATGGGTGATTATCGATTTTTGGCTTCTCCGGTGATTCTTGGTCATTCTGATATCGACCTCATTCTCGGAATGGATTGGCTTTCTCAGCACGATGCTCACATTGATTGTGCCCAGAAGGAAGTCAAGTTGACTCATTCTGATGAAGATGTGATTATCTTCGCCTCCAGGGATAATACTATTCGGCTTTTCTCTCTTAATGATAAGGGTGAAATTAATGCCATAGAGCAAATTCCAGTGGTGAACGAATATCAAGACGTCTTTCCAGAAGATCTTCCAGGCATGCCTCCACACCGTCAGGTGGAGTTTGTCATTGAACTCGAGCCGGGCACCGAACCTGCTTGCCGACGTCCTTACAAGCTCTCTCCGGATGAATTGAAGGAATTGAAGAAGCAGCTTGATAAGCAGGAGAGTATGGGTCTCATCAGACCGAGTACATCTCCGTGGGGCTGTGGTGTCTTATTTGTCAAGAAGAAAGATGGCACGGAGCGTCTCTGTGTTGACTACCGGCCACTGAACAAGAAGACGATTAAGAACAAGTATCCGCTCCCCAACATCAATGAACTCTTTGAGCAGCTCAAAGGAGCTAAAGTGTTCTCTAAGCTTGACCTCCGAATGGGCTATCATCAAATTCGCATTCGCGAGGAAGACATTCCCAAGACGGCCTTCAGAACGAGCTACGGTTCATATGAGTATACCGTCATGTCCTTCGGTCTCGCCAATGCTCCTCCTACCTTTTCAAGGATGATGCATTACATCTTCAACCCCTATACTGGCGAGTTTGTGCTTGTGTATATGGATGATATTCTGGTGTTTTCCAAGAATGAAGAAGATCACGAAAAGCACTTGCGTCTGGTTCTTGATCGACTCCGAGAGCATAAATTCTATGCCAAGTTCTCCAAGTGCGAGTTTTGGCTCGATAAGGTTTTGTACCTCGGCCACATTATCTCAGCTGACGGTATTGCGGTTAATCACGAGAAAGTTGAAGCAATTGTCAACTGGGAAGCTCCTCAGAACGTCAAGCAGCTCCGCAGTTTTCTGGGTCTTGCCAGCTATTGCAGAAGGTTTGTGGAGAACTTCTCCAAGATTGCCAAGCCTCTTTCCAACCTCCTTCAGAAGAATGTCAAATACTTTTGGTCTCCCGAGTGTGAAGTGGCTTTCAAAACCCTCAAAGAGAAGCTTGTCTCTGCTCCAGTTCTGACTCCTCCGGATGAAACCAAGCCTTATGAAGTGTTCTGTGACGCTTCTCTTCAAGGCCTTGGTGGTGTGCTTATGCAAGATAAGAAAATTGTGGCATATACTTCTCGGCAGCTCAAGCCCAGTGAGAAGAACTATCCCACACATGATCTCGAGCTAGCAGCTGTGGTACATGCTCTGATTACGTGGAGACATCTGTTGTTGGGCAGAAAGGTCGACATCTTCACTGATCACAAGAGCTTGAAGTACATCTTCACACAGCCGCATCTGAACCTCCGCCAGACTCGTTGGGTAGAGATGATCCAAGAGTACAACCCCAACATCGAGTACACTCCAGGCAAGGCGAATGTGATTGCAGATGCTTTGAGCAGAAAGGCATATTGCAACAGCCTTCTTATCAAGCCATATCAGCCTGAGCTTTGTGAAGCATTCAGGAAGCTCAACCTCCAAGTTGTTCCGCAGGGTTTTCTTGCAAATCTCCAAATTGCTCCTACCTTGGAAGATCAAGTCCGAGAGGCCCAGCTCAGTGATACCATGGTGAAGAAGGTGAAACATGGGATTGCAAAGGGCACTCCAAAATACAAGTGCTTCCGTGTTGATGAGAGAGATACCTTGTTCTTCGAGGACAGACTCGTTGTTCCCAAAGGTGATCTCAGGAAGCTCATAATGGAAGAAGCTCATGACTCTCTCCTTTCCATTCATCCTGGCAGTTCCAAGATGTATCAAGACCTCAAGCAATCTTACTGGTGGACACGCATGAAAAGGGAAATTGCCCAATTCGTGAACGAATGTGATGTATGCAGAAGAGTGAAAGCAGAACATCAACGTCCAGCCGGTCTTCTCCAACCTCTTCCTATTCCTGAGTGGAAGTTCGACCACATTGAAATGGACTTCGTCACTGGCTTTCCTAAATCCAAGCGAGGCAATGATGCTATCTTTGTGGTGATTGACAAGCTTACCAAAGTTGCTCACTTTCTTCCAGTCAAAGAATCAATCAATGCAGCTCAACTTGCAGAGTTGTACACTTCCAGAATTGTGTCCCTACATGGCATTCCTCAAGTGATATCCTCAGACCGTGGCAGCTTGTTCACATCAAGGTTCTGGGACTCCTTTCAGTCCGCCATGGGCACGAAGATCAGGTTCAGCACTGCCTTTCACCCTCAGACTAGTGGTCAAGTCGAGCGTGTGAATCAGATCCTAGAAGATATGCTCAGAGCCTGTGTCATCTCCTTCGGCATGAAATGGGAAGACTGTCTTCCTTTTGCCGAGTTCTCTTACAACAACAGCTTCCAAGCAAGTGCAGGCAAAGCACCGTTTGAAATTCTCTATGGCAGAAAGTGCCGTACCCCTCTCAACTGGTCTGAAACAGGAGAACGCCAACTTCTTGGCAATGATTTGATCTCTGAAGCCGAAGAAATGTGCAAAGTCATACGTGAGAATCTCAAGGCCGCTCAGTCGCGTCAGAAGAGCTACTATGATGGAAAGCATTGTGATTTGGCTTTCGACATCGGTGATCATGTCTATCTCCGAGTTTCTCCGATGAAAGGAACCCAAAGGTTCGGTATCAAAGGAAAGCTTGCTCCTAGATACGTCGGTCCTTTCAAAATTCTTGGCAAAAGAGGCGATCTAGCCTATCAGCTCGAGCTCCCTCCCAACTTTGCAAATGTTCATGATGTCTTCCATGTGTCTCAGCTTCGCAAATGCTTCAAGGCACCTGAGCGCATGATTCCGTTTGAGGAGATTGATCTTCAACAAGACCTTTCCTACCGAGAGCATCCAGTTGCAATTCTCGAAGAAACCGAACGCAGGACTCGCAACAAGTCCATCAAGTTTCTGAAAGTCAAGTGGTCACATCACACAGACCAAGAAGCTACCTGGGAACGAGAAGATCATCTTCGTTCCGAGTACCCTTCCTTTTTCCAGTCCTAGATCTCGGGAGGAGATCTTTTTGTAGTAGAGGAGAGTTTGTAATGCCCCGGATGTAATACTTTCCCTTTTGGGTATATAATATATCTCCGGCTTCATCTAATTCCATTTCGGGTTCTTTGTCTTTCGGGCTTTCGTCGTTTTGTTGTGTGAGTGTGTGGCATTCATTCATATCATGTAGACATGTGCATTGCATTGCATTTGTGTTGTGGGTTGCATCCGGTTCGTGACGTTTCTTCCCGTTGTCCGTTTCGTGTTCCGGAGCTCCCTCACGTGTCCGTGACGTCCCGTAGGCCTACTTTGTTGTTCGGGCGTTTTTCGTTACCGGTGTGCCGCGAGGTTGTGTTGTGTGTTGTTGTTTTGTTGTGTGCAACCCGCCTCTCAAATCTCGTCTCGTTTGGACTCCGTTGACTTTTCCCTCCGTTGTCCATGTGGGTCCGATGTGCCTTCACTTCGTGTCCCGGAAATACCCCTACTGCTTTCTTTTATCTCCGTCTGGTCCTTTTAAATCATCCCCGCGATCGGATCCGTTGGATCACGATCGGAGGGCTCCTAAACACCCCTAGTCTCCAAACCCTAGTCTAAAACTGCTACATATAGACTCCCCTAGTCTATTTGGGGATCCCCTCTTCTTCCTCCTCTCTCCCCTCCTTTTTTTTCTATTTTTTTCTCCAGATCCGAAATTTCTGCCCGGATCCCCTCGGGATCCATCGGATCCTTCGATCCAGCCGACCGCCGCCGCATACTGCGCTGGGGCTTCCCTTCGCCAGATCCCTTCGAAGTCAACGCCGCGGCCGCGACCGAGCCAGGCCGACCCCTCCGCAGTACCGGGCGCGCCTGTGGACCACTTGGCCGGCCCAGGCCGCCGCGCCACCGGGCCGTACCGAACCGGGTCGGTCCCCACTCCTCTGGGCCGAGCCCGTACGTCGCCCCTCTCCGCGCCGCTCCACCGGCCTCCGCGCGCTGCGTCGCCGCTCGCCTCCCGTCGCGAGGTCCAGCCGGCCGGGCCGCTCCCCGGGCCGCGCCAGCCAGGCGCCGACCGGCCCGCCATCGCCCGCCTCCTCCTTCGCGTTTGGGCCAACCAGCCTTCGCCCGCGAGCGGGCCTCCCTCCGCGCCACCGCCGGGCCGACGCCGCGGTGGGCCGCCGCCGCACTGTTCATCCGAAGCCCGCACTGTTCATCCTCAGATCTGATCCAGAGGTTGAACCCTAATCTTCTAAGTCCAGTTTTCTAATCTGAGATGTAAACTTTGACCTGCCCTAACTTTTTACCTGCTGCTCCGTTTTGCGCGTGTAGCATGTCCAGATGTTCGTGGAGATGTCCTCTACGTTTTACCTGTTGTAGTCATGCATGCTAGAGATCATCTTGACACTTGTTTTGCTGTTGCAAGAGTGCATCATGATATAAACTGCTGTTATGTGTTATTTTCATGCCACCTTTGACTTGTGATATCTTTTAGCTCGTTTGTCCAAACGATGCAAATGACATGTCCACGTGTTCGTCTTGCCACGAACTACGTGTTGTGTGTGATAGGTTGCATGGTAGATTTATTGTTTCCTTGTTATCATCGTTGCAAAGTGCCATGCTCATATAAGGTGTTTTTCACTTGTTATGAAATGCCATCTTGTTGAGCTCGTTGCAATCGTTGTGTTCACCACAATGATGCATGCTTGTGTGTTTCGGGATCACCGTCATATGTTTTTTGATGAGGTGCTTACCCTTTGCCATGTTTAGTTTCAAGGTGACTCAAACATGCTCTTTTGTGTGCTATGATGATATTGCTGTTTTAGGAATTGGTGAAATTTCACTAAGTCTGAAATCTGTAACATTCCGATGCCATGTTCGTGTGATGTTGTAGGACAAAGCATGATAGTTTTGGGGTGGATTTTGATTGTTCCTTGTAGTATATATTGTTGTCTTTCCATTCATGTCCTCACATGTCCATTTGAGTGGCTGTAGCATGTTTATCTTTTGCTCTAAAGTTTCAATAAAATTCTGCTGCCAGAATTTTATTTCAAAGTTCAATATGTCCAAGATCATTGCTATTGATCCGTGACTCCGTTGGGGGTGCACTTTGGACCTAGTTGCTGTACTATATATCTAGTTTGTGTTCAAGTCCTTTGCCATGCTTTTTGGGTGCTGTAGATTAATTATTTTGAGCCCCAAAGATGCTATGTTGCTGTAATTTTCAGTTTTCGCCCAAATCTTGTTTCGGGCATAACTTTTAGCCCGTAACTCCGATTTCAGCGAATCTTATATCAAACTTGGGTGATTTTCTGTGTAGATTAATAATATCAGGTTGTTACCTTGTTTTGAGGTGTTTTACTTGAGTGATGTTTTACGTACTCCATGTGCATCTTTAGTGCATCCCTCATGCATTCATGTTTTTCGAGTGCGCATTGCATCGTGTTGATTGGTGCTTGGTGTGTGTGTCTTGTTTAGAGCCGGAAGCTGAGACCGGGAACGAAGTTGAGCACGAGTTTTCCAACGAGTTTGAGCACGAGGACCCTTCTTTCGATCCGAACGTCTTCTCTTCAGGCAAGATGACCGAACCCCGATAACATTACTATCTTTGCCTATTGCTAGTAGTCTCGATCTATAGTTTTGCCTCGATGCCCATGTTCTTCTTGTCAGCCTCCTACTTGTAACCAATTGCCATGTTTAACCACCCTACCTATGCAAACCGTTGCTTGGCTAAGTACGCTTCGCTCAGCCCTTCTTATAGCGTTGCTAGTTGCAGGTGAAGTGAAGATGCTTGCTCCATGTTGAAGTTTTGGTTGGGTTATATAACACTATATAAATGCTTTAATTGAAATCACCTATATATTGGCAAGGGTGGAAGGCTAAGCCTTTTGCTTGGTGTTTTGTTCCACTCATGCCGTTAGGATCCGTATAAGCCGGTTTTATGTTCCTTGATTATGCGTTCCTAACACGGTTGGGGTGTATGGGACCCCCTCGATAAACCGCTAAGTGCTAAGTCTTTTCCAGCAAATCCCAACTTTGGTACTATTTGCCTAATAACAAACTAAACATGCATAGGGAGTAATTAACCCTCTTTCTTAATCAACAACCCCGGGCCAGTGCTCCACATGAGTGTTGGTCCGAAACGAGCGGACTACGGGGCCGCCTTGGGGCAACCTGAGGTATTTGGCATACACCTGTAGGACGTCTCATCCGGTCGTGTCCTGAGACCTAGATACGCGCGGCTACTATCAGGGTGTCGACACGCCGGGAGGATTTGCTGGATTAGCCTTACCTTAGCTCGGTATATCTTGAGCACGGGATTCCGAGGATACTCGGGTCTTCCCACTTTGGAGTTGCGACTCCGCGGATCGTGGGCTTGTAATGGGTCAAGTTGGAACACCCCTGCAGGGTTTTGAACTTTCGAAAGCCGTGCCCGCGGTTATGTGGCAGATGGGAGCTTGTTAATTCCGGTTGTAGATAACTTGACACAATGATACTAATACACTACCAGCGTGTGTTCCGTGACTGTCAATTTCCGAATCGGGATTCGGGAGTTGAACACGGAGGGGTTATGCTTGTGAGCTTGTAGCTAGGATCACTTCGTGATCACTTCTCGCGATGCCTTCTCTTCTCGCTCTCACTCGCGTAAGCTAGATGCTAGTTGCTGCTGCAGACTTGTTCTTTCTTCAGCCTTTCCCTCACCTAATGGCTTAAATAGTTCTGTTACCCGGGAACGGGATTGCTGAGTCCTCTGTGGCTCACAGTTACTTCACACACCAGATGCAGGTCCAGCTATGAGCTATCCAGGTGATGGCACCGAGCTGGATTGGGAGTACGACGAGGAGCGTAGTCGTTACTACGTGCGCTACCCGGACGATCAGTAGTGGAGTCTCTTACTAGGATTCGATCCGCCTGTGGTTGTTTTATTTATCTGAGTTTGGTACTTTCACTTTTGGCTTTTGCCCTTAGAGGGTTGTAGTGATCTTATGTATGATGTTTGAGACATGTACTGTTATTCTGTGACGTGGCGATTGTAAGCCAACTATTTTCAGTTTACTATCCCTCTTTTACATGAGTTGTGCAAAGATTACCAAACTTGAGATCATTCTAGGATGGACTTATGCCTTTAAGTCGTGCCTCGACACGTAGGAGGTATAACTCCATCCTGGGCATTACAACACCAGATGCAGGTTCAGCCGAGTTTGATGCCGGAGTTGGATCAGAACTTCACTGGGAGCTCGATGAAGAGTTTGGCTGTTTGCTTGTGACGTTTCGACGATCAGTAGTGGTTTCTACTAGGATTCGATCCTGACCTGTGGCTTTATGTTGTTTGGTATCTTTCTTTTGGATCTTCACCCGTAGCCGGGTTGTGACGTTTTGAATGATGTTATGCTTATGTAATGTATTGTGTGAAGTGACGAGTGTAAGCCAACTATCTTCTTTTGAAATTTAATCCCTCTTTTACATGAGTCGTGCAAAGATACCAAACTTGAGATCATTCTAGGATGGGCTTATACCTTTAAGTCGTGCCTCGACACGTAGGAGGTATAGTCCCATCCTGGGCATTACAAGTTGGTATTCAGAGCCTTCCCCGACCTAGAAGCCCCCACTGTTTGATCGAATCGTTGACGGTCGAGTCTAGGCACACACCGAAAACATTTTGAGTCCTATATATATCGAAGAGTAGGATTTCTTTTGCTTCTCATCCCCTTTCACTCTCGTGAGGACTCCTGACGATTACTCTTTTCTCTTCTATTTTCAAAAATCGCACCAAATTTTTTTAGGATCTCGCGAGTATTGTTTGGATTGTTTCGATGTCTTTGTGACGAGAACATTGTTATCGATGCCTCCTGACATTAGGGGTTGTGGCAGTGTCCCGGGGAGTTGAGCTCCGAGGTGTTGTCGTCACAAATCCATCGCGGCAGTACTAGAATACTTAAGACGGCCGGCATCGAAAACTCTCCTATGCGGTTAGTGGCAAGATAACCCCGACATCACCCAGTACTAGGGAGGTAGCTCGAGAGTATTGCCATAGCTTGTTATAGTGGATGCGTTTCGAAGGTCCGAGTTAAACAGTTTCCGAGAAAGACTGGTTATGTGTTGAAGGATGGATACACCTGGATGTAGGTTTAGAGTTGATTGCGCGGTGCTTCCCGTGTATCCCCAACACCTGATTGCATAACTAGAAACTTTCGGAAATCTATAGGTGGGTTCATCTAGTAGTTCTAGGCATTCTTCCAACGAATGCATGATATGAAGTTCGGGGTTCTACATTGAGTGAAGTGGTTTTATGGACTTGTTCCGATCGGGAGTTGCATCTTAAAGGGTCCTTGGCTATGCTGGTCCGGGGATTGCAAAACCCTTTTGTAACACGTTCCATGAGCTTTCAGCACGAAGATGTCGACGAAGCTTCTATCTTGCATTTGTTCTATCTGATCCTTGTTCCTTTTTATTTATCTTTTTCTTCTTCCAAGTGGCTTCTCGTCAAGTTGATGTACATGCGGAATTCATTCGTTCAATTCTCTGTTCGGATGATATTGTGAAGATCATGTTGCATATCTATCTTTTGTTCTTGTCTTGATTCTGGTATTCGAGTTGCTTCGATGTCAAATGTTGATTCCATACCTTCTTAATCGGTGTTCTCATATTTCTATGGGAGTGCTAGTCCTTCTTAATCATCGAGATCTTCATGTTTCAACCGGTGTGCCTTCTCTTCGAGTTACTCCATACGGACGTCGTTGAGAAATCTGACGATTTGTCTGTTTCATTCATCCCAAGTTGTCCTTGTTTTCCCCACCCTCCCACCCTTCTTCTTCTCAGAGCAAGAGTTCTCAAATGAAGTATCCACTTTATTCATGTGATGTTTCATCATTCATCTCCTTCAATGTTCTTATCCGGTGATTTATCGTGAAGATGCTCAGAGCTTCAAGTTCATCATTCTTTTGTTTTCATAATTCTGCCAGTGGACGTAATTCAAGTTTTTGGTGTTGATCTTATCATTTTCCTCATTTCACTATGCTTTCTTATTCCGGTGGACCAATTAACCATTCTCCTCTTGTTATTCATATCCGGAGCGCTGAAGATTCATAATTCCATTCTTAATCCGTTCAAATTATTTTGAGCATTGTCTTCTTACTCAAGCCATTTAATTCAACCGGTGCAATATCTCTCAAGCAATTTTTTCCAACGGTGATTTCTTTTGAGTGGGCCCTAACCCACAGGTTTTCCCAGGTTCTTACCTGACTCTTCTATTTTTCTGGAGTTATACTCAAATTCTTTTAAAGTGTGACGTAAGAATGATTTCCATCAGTCACATGCCTTCTCCAAGATCGCTCTCAAATTCTTTTCATCATTGGTTCAACCTTTTTAATTCTTCATTCCGGAGTGCTCAACAATTCTTATGGCATTTCTCGTCTTCATTCTCAACATTTGAAGACCAGAGAAGTGTTTCTCTTAAACCTTGGTCCGTTCTTCCAAGATTCGTGGTTCTAGCTTCATGTCATCCTCATTATTGTTCTGATTGTGTGGAATTCTTTTTATACCCATCCGAAGCATTTCATGAATTCTTTTCTTTGTGTTCCTCCGAAGGCCATCATTTCAGAAAATTTCTTCGTTCTCAGTTTTCAACTTCGTCCTCCAACTATTCTTCATTGATGTCTCTTCGTTCGTCTCTATATTTTATGGTGGTTCTTTCAAGTTTACTCTTTCGTTGTTATCGTATCAATTCATTTGTTCTTTTCACAATCCTACCGGTGGTTCGTTGAAGATTTATCCGAGCTTGTGCTAGATCTCTCTTTAAATCTTTGCAACGAGAATAAGTAATATGCCAAATCCTTTGGTTGTCATCAATTTAAATTGGTGAAGGAGATGCATGACATAATTCTTATTCTTATTCCTTCAAGGTGATTTAATCTCTTATTTCCGGAGCTTGTTCATCATATCATATTCTCGGTTCTAAGTTGTTCATCTTGTTTTCCGGAGATTCAAGTTATTTCAATTATATCATTTCAAAGCTCCATCTAATTCATCGCAGGCCTTGAATCTTATTCTTTTCATCTTTCGCTTCTCATGCTTTCATTACCGGAGTTTTCATGGTGGTTCATCAAGATTTAATTCATCCTCGAAGTTTTCATCAAGATTCTTGTTGGAGCTCAAGCATTCTTCATCATGCTTTCCAATTGCAATCCTTTCTACCTTATCTTTTTAGATGGTGTTATGCCATTGTTGATAATTCCTTCATGTTTCATGATTCACAAGTTGTCAGGAATGGGATATTTAAACCCATCATTTTCTTTGTTCAGGAGATCTTTCCAACCATTCAATTTATTCATTGGAGTTATCTTGGGTTGTATTTCACCTAAAAGCTTTTCCCTAAGGATTTTGCTATTGTGGTGCTTATAAATGACCCAAGTTCTTCATCATCATTCCGATGAAATAAGTTTATCGTCTCCTTGTTGATCTCAATCCAATCAAATGTTCTCCTCAGTGGCGGTTTATCACCTCTTAATTTTGAGATGTTTTCCATAAGCCCACATCAAGCTTATTCATTTCGTTGTTGATTTTCCATCAACTCCGTTCTACCCTTCTTTGTAAGGATGCTCTTTCAAATTCAATTTTGAGAGAAGTTGTCATTTTCTTCTCCGTTCATTTCTTTCATTGAACTATATTCTCTATTCTTTCATTCCGGAGGTTTTGTGATATTGCTCTCTTTAACCATCATCTCGTTTTTATCAAGATCATGTTCTTTCCTTTGCTTGTCCATTTAACCGGAGTGTTGTATTCTTCATTCTAGTTCCGTCATCTTATCTAGTTTTTCCTATCTTTTCAACCGGAGTGCTGTCTGAAATCTTTCTTACCCTTGTGCCATTCTTTCAATTGTTCCGAAGGCTGTGTGTTGTTGTTTTCATCAAGTATCATCCAATCTTCTCAAGTTCTTGTTAATTTCTTCCATTTTCAGACGGAGTGCTGTCCAAATTCTGTCATTCTTATTCCTTGGCTATATCGTTGCTGTTTCATATTCTTTTGGTCCGTAAGCTCTTGTTTCATGTATTTCAACCTTCAAGGTTCTCATAATGCTCCTTGTTCCTCTTTTCCAACGGAGTGTTTCATCTTCGTTCATCTCCGTTCTATTCTTCTTTTCAACTTGTCTAACCTCTCAAGGTTCCTTGGTTTCACTCGTCTGTCAACGAAGCAACTTTGTTTTACCTCTTCCTCTTCCTTTTTACCCGGTGCTATCTCTAGGATCTCGGGTCGAGATCCTCTGTTAGTGTGGGAGAGTTGTGACGCCCGAGACCGACGTCCCAGAAGATTCCAGAAGATTCCAGATGTTCCGGGTTGCCCGTGTGTTCTTTTGTGCTTGCGTTATTTATTTTTGCATTGCATCATGTCATCATGCCATCATGTCATATTAATCTTTGCATCTCAACTTAAATAAATTGTGTGGACCTTCGGTCCATTTAAATCGAGGGAAGAATGTCTTCTCTTTAAAACATATCATCCCAATATTTTAGGGAGCTATATAATAAATATTTCATTGTTTGGGATCACCGTAACACACTTGCAATATTTCCCCATGTCTTTTTCACTTCGAGTTTCCCCTTCAAAAACCTTGCCAATATTTCTTTTCCGTTGTTTCGAGGTTCCTCCAAAAATTTGAACATTTTTGGACACTTTAATAATCACGTCTTAGTTCAAACCTATTTGAATTAAATTCAAATATGTTTGAATTATTTGTTCCGTTCATGCCTTTTCTATTTTCTCGGACCGTGCTCATTTTTTTGATGCCCGAGAAAAATAGTTCCATGTGTTATTTTTTTCCCTAACCTCCCTCCTCATTCTTTTTCTTCTCTCTATTGTTTTTTCTGCTAAAAAAACAGTTAAAAGGAGGTCCCAGCCGCCAGGCCTCCCTCTCCTCCTTCCCAGGCCTCTAGGCCCTCTCCAGCCGAAGCTGGCCCAGCCGCCCTTCTCTCCTCCCTGCTGGCCCCTAGGCCATAGCCACCTCTTGGCCCAACTCAGCCGCTCCCAGGCCCGACCGGCTAACCCTAGCCCAACCATCCCGATCGCTCCCTTCTCACCGCCGCCAGCGCCGATCCCTTTCTCCTCGCTCGCTCCTCCTCCCATCGAACCAGCGCCGCCAGTCTCGCTCGATGCCTCCCCTCGCTCCTGCCCGATCCCGTTTCTCTATCCCTCGACCCCCCGCGCAGGCCCTTCGCCTCGAGCGCCCGTCCTCCTTCGCCTCCAGAGCTCCAGGCCGAGGGCCCCGTGCCTCCCTCCTCCTACCGCGGTAGGGAGCCCGCCTGGCCCGAGCTCCAGCGCGCAAGGCCTCCGCCCCGCATCCTCCAGCAAGGCGCCATAGGAGCCCCGACTCCCGCGCCGCGCCGCGCCAGGGCCTCGCCCGCGATCCCTCCTCGTCCGGCCCGCGACCGCGGCTCCTCCATCCCGAGTGCCTCGTCCCTCCCTCGGCCAGGCAGATAGCCTCCTCGCCTCCAGGTCCTCCAGGCCGCACGCCGGTCCGAGGCTGCAGCAACACCAGGGCCAGCCAGCGCCATCGTCTCCGAGGCCTCAGCAGCGCCTCCCTCCGGCTCTCTGGCTCGCCGTGGCCTCCCTCCCCGTTCCAGGCTCCAGCGCCTCGTCCCCATCTCTGCAGCGCCCCGTGCTGCTCCGGCCGGCCAGGAGCCCCATCGCCTCGCATCCGTCTCCCTCCGTCCAGCGCGCGCGCCGGCGCCCGACCTCGCCTCTGCAGCGTCCAGCGCCGTTCCTTTTGGTTGTGTTTTTGCCTTCTGGCATGTGCCAAGACCTGTGCTGCTGTTTTTGTTTTCGCCAAGCACCAGGATGACGAGGACCGTCAAGTTCCTCTTCAAGAAGTTCGACTACCGGAGGTGCAAGAACCACGACGCTCGGAACCCTCGGTTCCATCAAGTCCGGCTACTACATGAACGACTACTCGGAGACCCCAAGTACCCCTACGATCGCGATGCAACAAGTACCACGACGACCCAAACCGCTGCGTACGTGTACATCTACAACGAGTCCGGCAAGTGCCACGACGACCTTATGACAAGTACCACGACGACCGAACGGCTACGATGGCGAGTACCTCTCCGATGAACGTGAACAACTACATGGCGATGCGACAAGTACCCCTACGGAACGAGTACCCCTACCGATGACCGAGTACCACTACCGCCGTCGTGGAACCGCCAAGACGAACGGAACAACTACTTCCCACTACGAACGCGTACCCCTACATCGACGACTATCCCGACAAGTACCACTACCGCCGACATGTACATCTATGAGAACGTCTACTTCCGCTACCGTCGCCCGAGTACAACTACCGCCTCGTGAACGGCTACTTCCTCTTCGGAAACGTGAACCACTACTACCTCCACGAACGTGTACCACTACTTCCTCTACGACTCGAACCGCCCCGAAACGAATGTTCCGAAGGTATACCGAGACGACCCTGTGGATGACCCGTGTGATGCTTGTTGTGGTTGTATGAAATGTTTTTCCGTGTGTGCATCGTGCCCGTTCCATCTTTTGTCGTGTTCCTCGGTTGCCTCGTCGCCGACTCGTGGGAACCCGGTAACGGGATCGCCCCACCTTTCATCTCGTTTGACTCGATCACTCCGCCTTTGCTTTCGCATCGGTCCCTCAACGAGTTACCGGTACCGAGATGTTGCGTCGCATCATTTTCGGATCGTTGCCGTGGCACCTTTCCATTCCACCACGGTGACAAATGCTTCTTATCTCTTCATGTTAATGTTAACTAAATTGCATAAAAACTTGGTCATGTCATCTGCATGATGTTAACAACATTGATATGTTAAATTGTTGTTTGCTTATAATTACTAAACATGCTCATCGGGAATTTCCGGATATGTTGTTGTTATTTTCCGGCCTCATTTAAAATGCCTAAATAGGTAGTTTGTTTTTGTTTCACCTCTTGCCATGTTAAAACCCTTTTAATCTTGTCTTGTAATTAAATGAGAGTCAACTAAATAATTAAATGTGGTGTTTCATCAATATGCAACTCGTTGCATGCATATTGAGCTCCACTTAACTTGTAGTGTTGTTTGTGCACTTTGCCATGCCATGCATATTTAAACCGGACATGCATCATACTTGTTTGTGCATCGTATGCCATGCTTATGCTTGTGTGTTTACCGAGTTGTTTGCTTCTTTCCGGTTTGCTTCTCTTGATAGCTTCGGTTTCGTTCCAGAGTTGTGAGGTTTCTCTCGACTGTGTTGCTCCGTCTACTTCATGGATCCGTTCTTCTCCCTTGTGGAATCCCAGGCAAGATGACCGAACCCGGATACCATTACTATCTTTGCCTATTGCTAGTAGTCTCGATCTATAGCTTTGCCTCGATGCCCATGTTCTTCCTGTCAGCCTCCTACTTGTAACCATTGCCATGTTTAACCACCCTACCTATGCAAACCGTTGCTTGGCTAAGTACGCTTCGCTCAGCCCTTCTTATAGCATTGCTAGTTGCAGGTGAAGACCGAAGATGCTTGCTTCATGTTGAAGTTTGGTTGGGTTATATCACACTATATAAATGCTTAAATGAAATCATCTATATACTGGCAAGGGTGGAAGGCTAAGCCTTTTGCTTGGTGATTTGTTCCACTCATGCCGTTAGGAACCATATAAACCGGTGTTATGTTCCTTGATTATGCGTTCCTAACACGGTTGGGGTGTATGGGACCCCCTTGATAAACCGCTAAGTGCTAAGTCTTTTCCAGCAAGTCCCAACATTTGGTACTATTTGCCTAATAACTAATAAAACTTTCATGTGGACTAGCTATCCCTTTTATTTTAATTCAACAACCCCGGGCCAGTGCTCCACATGAGTGTTGGTCCAAAACGGGGGTCCTGCAGGGCTACCTCGAGGAAACTCAAGGTTTGGTAAAAACCTGTAGCATCGCTCATCCGGTCGTGTCCTGAGACTAGATACGCGCGGCTACCTATCAGGGTGTCGACACGCCGGGAGGATTTTCTGGATTAGCCTTACCTTAGTTCGGTTTAACTTGAGCACGGGATTCCGAGAATACTCGGGTCTTCCCACCTATGGAGTTGCGACTCCGCGGATCGTGGGCTTGTAATGGGTCAAGTTGGAACACCCCTGCAGGGTTTGAACTTTCGAAAGCCGTGCCCGCGGTTATGTGGCAGATGGGAGCTTGTTAATATCCGGTTGTAGATAACTTGACAGAATGTTTCTAATACACTACCAGCATGTGTACCGTGACTGTCAATTTCCGAATAGGGATTCGGGAGTTGAACACGGTGGGGTTATGTTTGACGTGCTTTAGATAGGATCACTTCGTGATCATCTCTCGACCGATGCGCCTTCTCTTCTCGCTCTCTATTACGTAAGCTAGTGCTAGTTGCTGCTGTAGACTCTTGTTGTTCCTTCACCTCTCGTTCTTTCTTCAGCCTTGTCCTCACCCAAGGCTTAAATAGTCTTGTTACCCGGGAACGGGATTGCTGAGTCCTCTGTGGCTCACAGCTACTTCACCACACCAGATGCAGGTTCAGCCGAGTTTGATGCCGGAGTTGGATCAGAACTTCACTGGGAGCTCGATGAAGAGTTTGGCTGTTTGCTTGTGACGTTTCGACGATCAGTAGTGGTTTCTACTAGGATTCGATCCTGACCTGTGGCTTTATGTTGTTTGGTATCTTTCTTTTGCATCTTCACCCGTAGCCGGGTTGTGACGTTTTGAATGATGTTATGCTTATGTAATGTATTGTGTGAAGTGGCGAGTGTAAGCCAACTATCTTATTTTGCAATTTAATCCCTCTTTTACATGAGTCGTGCAAAGATACCAAACTTGAGATCATTCTAGGATGGGCTTATACCTTTAAGTCGTGCCTCGACACGTAGGAGGTATAGTCCCATCCTGGGCATTACAGTTATTTATACACTTCCATACACTTTTGATCATATTTGGACTAACCTATTAACTCAGTGCACCCCAGTGCCAGTTTCTGTTTTCGGCTGTTTTTGTATTTCAGGTATTCACATTACGAGAACTGCCAGGAAAAATCCAGAAAAATTATATAAAAAATCAGCGTTCCAGAAACTACCGTGCGCCCGAAGGACAGCCGGGGGGGGGCACCAGGGCTCCAGGCGCCCTGGCGGCGCCCCCCCTGGGCCGTGCCGGGGGGGCGCCTGGGCCCCCCGAGGCTCCTCCGATGCCCCCCTTTGGCATATATTTAAAGCGTCTCGAGAAACCCTCGAAACATGAACTCTTTTTCGCGATCTCATCTCTGTTCCGCCGCCGCCGCCGCTTCCAAGATCGGGAGCACCAGGAGAACTCTTCCCGGCACCCTGCCGGAGGGGAGGATCACCACCGGGAGCCTCTCCACCACCATGGACGCCTCCCGGATGAGTTGTGAGTAGTCTCCCTTGGACCATGGGTCCATGACCAGTAGCTATGTGATGTTCTCCTCCCGTTCTTGTGCTTCACTAATTAGTCCTCGTGAGCTGCCCTACATGATCGAGGCACCTATGTAATCCTTATGCTGTTGCTATGATGAGTTTGCTGGGATCCGATGGATTATGAGATTATGTTCAGATTGTGCTTGAGTAATATATTTGATATACCTCTTTTATATTTATGTTCATAAGTAATTCTTGCATGTTCTCCGTTGTTATTTATTGCTTTGGCCATGTAGTAGGTAGTGACTCCAAGAGGGAACGTTATGCTCGATTGTGGGTTCATGCCCCTCGACGACTAGTTTGAGTGACAGAAACATGAGTCTAGGGGATGTGCTGTTGCCACAAGGGGGAAAACAACGGTGCTTGTGCCCGCGGGTGCAAGGATTGTTTACTTTACGCAAAGTTCTTTTAATGCAGTTGTCTGTTGCTTTGAGTTTACACTATGGGTGGGGCTCGCAACTTAATACCAGCGAGATGTTCTGGATAGATATCTCAAGGTGGACGATTAGTAGTAGATATTGATGGATTTCGGTCTACTTACTTTGGCGTACCGCCCATGCTTTGAACCTCAACCTTTCTTGCAATGTAGTCAGCATTGGTTTGCGTTCGTGGTCCTGTCAATTGCCCAGCTGTAATTCGTTTACCTCACATAGCTGTTTTATCGTCTTTTGGGAGAGAGACATCACTAGTGAACATCATGAGACTCCGGTCCATATTACCATCATTGATCACATCCACTATTTACTTTTCGCTTTTATTTACTATTGCAAACATTATCTATCACTACTATCATTTGCGTTTAATCCTTTGTGAACTACAAGGCCGAAGGGATTGACAACCTCTCTGTACTCGTTGGGAGCAAAGTTATTTGTATCTGTGTGCAGGTCCACGTTGATTGCTAATATCTGGTGCCGTAGCAGTTGACACCTTCTTGTTGAACCTAGGAGTCTCTGGGGATTCGATCCTTGGTATCTTTGCCAAGGGAAAAACTTCCGCAACACTACATCTCACATCTTCGACTTGGGGTAACCAACGAGGGGCGAGAAGCCTAGCAAGAGTTTTTCTAGCGCCGTTGCCGGGGACTCCACTCTTCAAGATAGGGGAGTTGCATGCTATCTTTTACCTTTGCTTTTTAGTCTTGTTAGTTTACCTTTCAGTTTTTGCTTTAGTACCTTTTTATCGAAAATCACAAAAATAGTTGTCTCGTTCTTTAGTTGTCATTATGTCGGGTCCTTTTGTCTTTGACGAGACAGAAGTTCTCACCTTTAAACAAAGAGGTGGGGAAAGTTTGAAAGATGCTTGGTATAGAATTAATGATTCACAAAAAAGAGCCACCAAGAAGCAACCTACTACTATCCTGCTTAGAAATTTTTATGTTGGAATTACTTCCTGGAATAGGTTTATTCTAGATACTGCTATCAATGGGAATTTCCTAGAGGCCCCAGTTTGGGAGTCTCTTAGTATTATTGAAAATCTTGTTGGGAATCTCCCTGTTGTTAGCATTCGAGAGGACATCACCCTAGCTCACATTATGAAAAAACTTGAAAAGATAGAGCTAGAGATGCCAAGCATTAATAAGCTAAATGAGTTGGATCGTAAGATCCAAGGGAATTTGAATAGACTTGATAGCTCCATGCATAAAATTTTCAAAATTTTGGAGACCGTCAAATTCCATGACTTGGACTCTTCTAGGATAGACAAAATTGAGGATATCTTTGATACTCTAGGAACCACCTTCTCCTCAATAAAAACCAAAAAGGTAGAAACTCCGGCAAAGAAGGAGCCTAAGTTCGTTCACGTTCCAAAGGCTCCCCGCTCTAAAAGTAATCCACCTATTGCCAAAGGGGTTGAAACTGTAAAGACTTTGGAAGAAACACCTGTCTTTGATGAATTTATAAATGAATCTTCCCTTGACTTTTATCCTTTTGGTCTTCTACCTAGAAGTATCTCTATGAGGCCTTTATTTGAAAGTCCTCTTAAGACTAGTTGTATTATTGAAGAGCTTTTTGATGATCTTGATGATGGTTCAATTGATACAACTTGATCTATATGCATTATGCCTAGCTTAAAGGCATAAAAGAAAGCGCTCTTGGGAGGCAGCCCAATGAATAAATTTTATTTTGCTTTTGTTGTGTCTTGATGTTGTTTACTACAGTAGCATCATCATTGTATCTTTGCTTTTCAATTTTGTGCCAAGTATAGCCTCTGATTGCTAGAAAGTTCAAAAGTTGTGAGGTGCTGTCCAGGAAACAGATTCTGTCCTTGGATATAAAAATTCGTATAAAATCACCAGATCATCTTTTTGGTCTGACATTTTTCGACAGCGTTCTCTATATAATTGTCTTTCGTGCGTCTGTTCTGAGTTTTTTGATTAGAGTTGCAGAAGTGCCCCGAACAAATCATTTACTACCTGCTGTTCTGTTTTTCACAGATTCTGTCCTGTTTTGCCTTTCCTTCATTTTGCAAACCAAGAGCTTGCTTTTTCTTTGCAAAAACCTTTTGGCAATCTTGAGAAATAGTAGACCTTCAAGAATATCTTTATTTCCAGCAAGGTATAATTATTTTATTATGGGTACTAACCTCGCTAATCAGATTATGATGAGTTATGTATGAAGGGAGTTTTCAAGTGTGCGAGGGAAGATGATAAAAAGATTTAGGAATGTCAAACGCTCAAGCTTGGGGATGCCCCCGTGCACCCCCAAGAAATATTCAAGGAGACTCAAGCGTCGAAGCTTGGGGATGCCCCCGTGCATCCCCTTCTCCATCAACATTATCAGTTCGTCTTTCGTTCCACTATATTTTTATCACTTCATGTGTTATGTGCTATGCTTGGAGCGTCTTGCTTTTAGTTTCCTTTTTAGTTTTTCACAACGAGTCGGAACTCAGCCTTCTTTATGTGGGAGAGAAACACGCTCCACTTCTACCTAGAACATAACATAGAATTTTCATGTCTATCTATGCTGTGTGTGTTCTTTGTCTTTTAATAGCTACTATCATGTTCTGCTCTTAGTATTCATGCTTATCTTTTCAAAGAGCTTTTGTTTAGTTGGTTGCTTGAACTCTCTTTAATTACCATGCTCACCTTATTAAGAGAGTTTACTTCCATTGCATTGGTTGATATGTCTATGATAAAGATGCTACGTGCATGATGGCGCTTAGTAGTTCATGTTTTCTTATGGTTAGTCTCAAATAGCTGGGGGGTTCCCAATATGTTATTGGAGTACCAACATGATTTGTTTGCCAATGATGTGGTATGGTTTAGTAATATCTTCCCTCAAGAATTTATTTTGATTGACTTGGCATATGCTCACGCATATTTAAGACTGTAAAGAAAGTCTATCAAGCCTTGATGATCTTTTATTTCTGAGTAGCGATATAACTTCCATGCCTGATTCAATGTTGCTTTGTCGCTCTGCATGATTATGACCGTCATTGCTCTCTTAGTTGGTCGCTCCCAGTCTTTTGCTAACCTCCACCTATACTAAGCGGACTGACTGCTTGTGCATCCACATCCTTGTAAACCAGTTATGCCATATGAGTCCACCATACCTACCTATATGTGGTATTTCACCGCCACTCCAAGTAAATTTACATGTGCTACCTTTAAAACCTTCAGTTTTTGCAATACATGGCTCATGGGAAAGTAGCTTAAAAACTATTGTGGTAAAGAATATGTCGTTTGTGTATCTTATTTCTTATAAGTTGCTTGCTGAGCGGTATCCATGTTTTTGGGGACGCCATCAACTGTTACACTTTTGTTGAATATCATGTGAGTTGCTATGCATGTTCGTCTTGTCTGAAGTAAGGGTGATTTGCCATGAGTTGAATGGTTTGAGTATGCATATTGTTAGAGAAGAACATTGGGCCGCCAACCAAAGCCATGTATCATGGCGGAAGTTTTAGCTTGGACATTAATCCTCAATCTCTTATGAGAATATGCTTAAGCATTAAAGAGGAGTCCATTATCTATTTTCTATGTTGTCCCTGTATGGATGTCCTCAAGTTGAGATCTATCAAAAACGAGAAATCAAATGCGATCTATCTCCTTGGACCTTTGTACATGTGACATAGAGGTACCCCTTTGTGACACTTGGTTGAAACATATGTAATGCAATGACAATCCACGGAAATCCGAGCTAATTAGGACAAGGTGCGAGCACTAATGGTATTCGATGCATGAGGCTTGCAACTTATAGGATGTCTTATGCATAACACATATGAAGTACTACTACCGTTGACAAAATTGTTTCTATGTTTTCAAAATAAAAAGCTCTAGCACATGAGTAATCCCTGCTTCCCTCTGCGAAGGGCCATTCTTTTACTTTTATGTTGAGTCTCCACCTTCTTTTAAAAGCACCAACTACTGAGAGCATGATTGTCATTCTGAGTGTAATGTGCATTGTCCCAAAGTAGCACTGTCTTTTGCATGATTGTGATATCGTTTATTCTGAAATCATTGTATCTAGTCATCATTTAAACCTTGGAGGTGCCCCTGCATTTATGTTTTGCATCACTAAAGGGGGCAAGCTAGATATCACTTTATCATATTTGCACATCATGTTCATTGCAAATCTATTTGATGTTTCAGTATTATATTGTAAAACTTTCAGTTCTTTGTGATTTTCTCATGAGGCAACTCAATTACTACAGATTCATTATCTCAGTAAGCTTTTGTCATATGACTATGAAAAGTCCTATATGGTTAATAGCATGTCACTACAGAAATTATTCTTGTTATCATTTACCCACTCGAGGACGGGCAGGAATTAAGCTTGGGGATGTTGATACGTCCAAAACGTATCTATAATTTCTGCCTGCTCCATGCCTCTTTTGGGTGATATTGCTATGTTATTTATACACTTCCATACACTTTTGATCATATTTGGACTAACCTATTAACTCAGTGCACCCCAGTGCCAGTTTCTGTTTTCGGCTGTTTTTGTATTTCAGGTTTTCACATTACAAGAACTGCCAGGAAAAATCCAGAAAAATTATATAAAAAATCAGCGTTCCAGAA
>LR738711.1:15464071-15484195 GCA_902687465.1 Secale cereale
TGTTGCTATGATGAGTTTGCTGGGATCCGATGGATTATGAGATTATGTTCAGATTGTGCTTGAGTAATATATTTGATCTACCTCTTTTATATTTATGTTCATAAGTAATTCTTGCATGTTCTCCGTTGTTATTTATTGCTTTGGCCAAGTAGTAGGTAGTGACTCCAAGAGGGAACGTTATGCTCGATTGTGGGTTCATGCCCCTCGATGACTAGTTTGAGTGACAGAAACATGAGTCTAGGGGATGTGCTGTTGCCACAAGGGGGAAAACAACGGTGCTTGTGCCCGCGGGTGCAAGGATTGTTTACTTTACGCAAAGTTCTTTTAATGCAGTTGTCTGTTGCTTTGAGTTTACACTATGGGTGGGGCTCGCAACTTAATACCAGCGAGATGTTCTGGATAGATATCTCAAGGTGGATGATTAGTAGTAGATATTGATGGATTTCGGTCTACTTACTTTGGCGTACCGTCCATGCTTTGAACCTCAACCTTTCTTGCAATGTAGTCACCATTGGTTTGCGTTCGTGGTCCTGTCAATTGCCCAGCTGTAATTCGTTTACCTCACATAGCGGTTTTATCGTCTTTTGGGAGAGAGACATCACTAGTGAACATCATGAGACTCCGGTCCATATTACCATCATTGATCACAACCACTATTTACTTTTCGCTTTTATTTACTATTGCAAACATTATCTATCACTACTATCATTTGCGTTTAATCCTTTGTGAACTACAAGGCCGGAGGGATTGACAACCTCTCTGTACTCGTTGGGAGCAAAGTTATTTGTATCTGTGTGCAGGTCCACGTTGATTGCTAATATCTGGCGCCGTAGCAGTTGACACCTTCTTGTTGATCCTAGGAGTCTCTGGGGATTCGATCCTTGGTATCTTTGCCAAGGGAAAAACTTCCGCAACACTACATCTCACACCTTCCACTTGGGGTAACCAACGAGGGGCGAGAAGCCTAGCACCCCCTCCCCGATAAGTTTGACATGAGGGGGGGGGGTGAGGGGTAGCCGAGGGGTGGAGGGTCGAGGGTTCGAGGGTCACCGAGGGGCCGAGGGTTCAAGGATTGAGGGTTCAAGTGTCGTCGAGGGGTGAATTTTTTCTGTAGTAGTAGATGATGATGATATATGAAAACTTGATTGGTCAATTTTTTGTACTAGATGATGATGATATATATGGTGATATATGTAAACTTTTTTAGATGTATAATATATGATGATGATGATGTAATTTTATTCGATGATATATGATGATGTAATTTTGTCGATATACCCCCTCCCCGATAACTTCGACATGAAGGGGGGGCTCGATCGATATCTACCCCCTACCCTATAACATTTTTTTCTACGTATATGTCGTCGTTCTCGATATATATATATATATACCCCCTCTCTGATAGCTTCAACATGAGGGGCGAGGGGTAGCCGAGGGGTCGAGGGTTGCTGAGGGTTCGAGGGTCGAGGGCGTCGAGGGTCGGCGAGGCCACTGCAAACCCTAGAGAAGCGTCGAGCCCACTAATATATCCGTTCTGTCATGTTTGTATAATAATTGCCATGTCGTAATATTGGCAGAAACTATGGAGATAGAACGAGACGAGGTAGCAGAACAGGTGTTGGGGGACATAATCGTGAAGGAAATATGCCCTAGAGGCAATAATAAAGTTGTTATTTATATTTCCTTATATCATGATAAATGTTTATTATTCATGCTAGAATTGTATTAACCGGAAACTTAGTACATGTGTGAATACATAGACAAAACAGAGTGCCCCTAGTATGCCTCTACTAGACTAGCTCATTGATCAAAGATGGTTATGTTTCCTAGCCATAGACATGAGTTGTCATTTGATCAACGGGATCACATCATTAGGAGAATGATGTGATGGACAAGACCCATCCGTTAGCATAGCACTATGATCGTTTAGTTTTACTGCTATTGCTTTCTTCATGACTTATACATGTTCCTATGACTATGAGATTATGCAACTCCCGAATACCGTAGGAACACCATGTGTGCTATCAAACGTCACAACGTAACTGGGTGATCATAAAGATGCTCTACAGGTGTCTCCGAAAGTATTCGTGGTGTTGGCATAGATCAAGATTAGGATTTGTCACTCCAAGTGTCGGAGAGGTATCTCTGGGCCCTCTCGGTAACACACATCATAATAAGCCTTGCAAGAAAAAAGACTAATGAGTTAGTCACGAGATGATGTGTTACGGAACGAGTAAAGAGACTTGCCGGTAACGAGATTGAACTAGGTATAGAGATACCAACGATCGAATCACGGGCAAGTAACATACCGATGACAAAAGGAACAACGTATGTTGTTATGCGGTTTGACCGATAAAGATCTTCGTAGAATATGTAGGAGCCAATATGAACATCCAGGTTCCGCTATTGGTTATTGACCAGAGATGAGTCTCGGTCATGTCTACATAGTTCTCGAACCCGTAGGGTCCGCACGCTTAACGTTTGATGACGATCGGTATTATGAGTTTATGAGTTTTGATGTACCGAAGGTAGTTCGGAGTCCCGGATGAGATCACGGACATGACGAGGAGTCTCGGAATGTCCGAGACATAAAGATTGATATATTGGACGACTATATTTGGACACCGGAAGTGTTCCAGAAAAGTTTCGGATTTAATTGGATTGTCGGAGGGGGTTACCGGAACTCCCTACGAGGGGGGATGGTCCATAGTGGGCCTTGAGGAAAAGAGAGAGGCAGCCCATAGAGGCTGGCCGGCGCCCCACCTAGGGATCCTAGTTGGACTAGGATTGGGGGGTGGGGGGGGGCGCCACCTCTCCCTCTTTTCCTTTCCCTCTCTTCCTTCTTGGTGGACTCCTACTAGGAATAGGATTGCAATCCTAATCCTATTCCTAGTAGGATTGCCCTAGCCGCACCATAGGAGGCCGGCCGGCCCTCCCCTCTTGCTCCTTTATATACGGGGGCAGGGGGCACCCAAAGACACACAAGTTGAATTGTTCCAGCCGTGTGCGGTGCCCCCATCCACAGAAACACACCTCGGTCATACCGTCGCAGTGCTTAGGCGAAGCCCTGCGCCGGTGAATACATCATATCCGTCACCACTCCGTCGTGCTGACGAAACTCTCCCGTGAAGCTCAACTGGATCAAGAGCTCGTGGGACGTCATCAAGCTGAACGTGTGCTGAACGCGGAGGTGCCGTTCGTTCGGTGCTTGATCGGTTGAATCGCGAAGAAGTTCGACTACATCAACCGCGTCACTTGACGCTTCCGCTTCCGGTCTACGAGGGTACGTAGACACACTCTTCCCTCTCGTTGCTATGCATCTGGTAGATAGATCTTGCGTGATCGTAGGAAAATTTTAAAATACTACGTTCCCCAACAGTGGCATCATGAGCCAGGTCTATGCGTAGATGATATGCACGAGTAGAACACAATGAGTTGTGAGCGATACTAGTCATACCGCTTACCAGCATGTCATACTTTGCTTCGGCGGTATTGTGAGATGAAGCGGCCCGGACCGACATTACGCGTACGCTTACGCGAGACTGGTTTCACCGTTACGAGCACTCGTTGCTTAAAGGTGACTGGCGGGTGTCTGTCTCTCTCACTTTAGCTGAATCAAGTGTGGCTACGCCCGGTCCTTGTGAAGGTTAAAACAGCACATACTTGACGAAACATCGTTGTGGTTTTGTATGCGTAGGTAAGAACGGTTCTTGCTAAGCCCGTAGCAGCCACGTAAAACTTGCAACAACAAAGTAGAGGACGTCTAACTTGTTTTTGCAGGGCATGTTGTGATGTGATATGGTCAAGACATGATGAGTTATACGGTTTTGTATGAGATGATCATGTTTTGTAATGTTATCGGCAACTGGCAGGAGCCATATGGTTGTCGCTTTATTGTATGTAATACAATCGCCATGTAATTGCTTTACTTTATCACTAAGCGGTAGCGATAGTCGTAGAAGCAATAGTTGGCGAGACGACAAAGATGCTACGATGGAGATCAAGGTGTCGCGCCGGTGACGAAGGTGATCATGATGGTGCTTTGGAGATGGAGATCAAAAGCACAAGATGATGATGGCCATATCATGTCACATATTTTGATTGCATGTGATGTTTATCTTATTATGCTTCTTATTTTGCTTAGAACGACGGTAGCATTATAAGATGATCCCCTACTAAATTTCAAGGTATAAGTGTTCTCCCTGAGTATGCACCGTTGCGAAAGTTCGTCGTGCCGAGACACCACGTGATGATCGGGTGTGATAAGCTCTACGTTCAAATACAACGGGTGTAAGACAGTTTTGCACACGCAGAATACTCGGGTTAAACTTGACGAGCCTAGCATATGCAGATATGGCCTCGGAACACTGGAGACCAAAAGGTCGAGCGTGAATCATATAGTAGATATGATCAACATAAGTTGTTCACCATTGAAACTACTCCATCTCACGTGATGATTGGACATGGTTTAGTTGATTTGGATCACGTGATCATTTAGATGACTAGAGGGATGTCTATTTAAGTGGGAGTTCTTAAGTAATATGATTAAATTGAACTTTAATTTATCATGAACTTAGTCCTGGTAGTATTAGCATATCTATGTTGTAGATCAATAGCTCGCGATGTTGCTCCCCGTTTATTTTATATGTTCCTAGAGAAAACTAAGTTGAAAGATGTTAGTAGCAATGATGCGGAATTGTTCCGTGATCTGAGGATTATCCTCATTGCTGCACAGAAGAATTATGTCCTTGATGCACCGCTAGGTGACAGACCTATTGCAGGAGCAGATGCAGACGTTATGAACGTTTTGACAAAAGCTCAGTATGATGACTACTTGATAGTTTAAGTGCACCATTCTTTACGGCTTAGAACCGGGACTTCAAAAACGTTTTGAACGCCACATAGCATATAAGATGTTCCAAGAGTTGAAATTAGTATTTCATACTCATGCCCGTGTCGAGAGGTATGAGACCTCTGACAGTACTTTGCCTACAAGATGGAGGAGAATAGCTCAACCAGTGAGCATGTGCTCAGATTATCTGGGTACTGCAATTGCTTGAATCAAGTGGGAGTTAATCTTCCAGATAAGATAGTAATTGACAAAGTTCTCTAGTCACTATCACCAAGTTAGTAGAACTTCGTGATGAACTATAATATGCAAGGGATGACGAATGTAATTCCCGAGCTCTTCGCGATGCTGAAATCGGCGAAGGTAGAAATCAAGAAAGAGCATCAAGTGTTGATGGTTAACAAGACCACTTGTTTCAAGTAAAGGGCAAAGGGATAGAAGGGGAACTTCAAGAAGAATGACAAGCAAGTTGTCACTCCCATGAAGAAACCCAAAGCTAAACTCAAGCCTGAAACTAAGTGCTTCTACTGCAAAGGAAATGGTCACTGGAAGTGGAACTGCCCTAGATACTTGGCGGATAAGAAGGATGGCAAAGTGAACAAAGGTATATTTGATATACAGATTATTGATGTGTATTTTACTAGTGTTCATAGCAAACCCCTCGGTATTTGATACTGGTTTAGTTGCTAATGAGTAGTAACTCGAAATAGGAGTTGCATAATGAACATAAACTAATTAAAGGATGAAGTGACGATGTGTATTGGAAGTAGTTCCAAGATTGATATAATCATCATCGCACACCCCCTATACTTTCGGGATTAGCGTTGAACCTAAATAAGTGTTACTTGGTGTTTGTGTTGAACATGAATATGATTTGATCATGTTTATTGCAATACGGTTATTCATGTAAGTTAGAGAATAATTGTTGTTCTGTTTACATGAATAAAACCTTCTATGGTCATACACCCAATGAAAAATGGTTTGTTGGATCTCGATCGTGTGATACACATATTCATAATATTGAAGCCAAAAGATGCAAGGTTAATAATGATAGTGCAACTTATTTCTGGCACTGCCGTTTAGGTCATATTGTTGTAAAGCGCATGAAGAAACTCCATAGTGATGGACTTTTGGAATCACTTGATTATGAATCACTTGGTGCTTGCGAACCATGCCTCATGGGCAAGATGACTAAAACTCCGTTCTCCGGAACTGTGGAGCGAGCAACAGAGTTGTTGGAAATCATACATACTGATGTATGTGGACCAATAAGTATTGAAGCTCGCGGCGGGTATCGTTATTTTCTGACCTTCACTGATGATTTGAGCAGATATGGGTATATGTACTTAATGAAGCACAAGTCTGAAACATTTGAAAAGTTCAAAGAATTTCAGAGTGAAGTGGAGAATCATCGTAACAGAAAATAAGAGTTTCTACGATATGATCGTAGAGGTAAAATATTTGAGATAGCGAGTTTGGCCTTCAGTAAAAACAATGTGAAATAGTTTCACTACTCACGCCACCTGGAACACCATAGTGTAATGGTGTGTCCGAACATCATAACCGTACTTTATTAGATATGGTGCGATCGATGATGTCTCTTACCGATCTACCACTATCGCTTTTGGGGTTATGCATTAGAGACAGCTACATTCACGTTAAATAGGGCACCATCTCAATCCGTGGAGATGACACCGTATGAACTGTGGTTTGATGAGAAACCTAAGCTGTCATTTCTTTAAGTTTGGGACTGCGATGCTTATGTGAAAAAGTTTCAACATGATAAGCTCGAACCCAAATCGGAGAAGTAAATCTTCATAGGATACCCAAAAGAAACTGTTGGGTACACCTTCTATCACAGATCCAAAGGCAAGGTCTTTGTTGCTAAGAATGGATCCTTTCTAGAGAAGGAGTTTCTCTCGAAATAAGTGAGTGGGAGGAAAGTAGAACTTGATGAGGTAATTGTACCTTCTCTCGAATTGGAAGGTAGTACATCACAGAAACTAGTTCCAGTGATTCCTACACCAATTAGTGAGGAAGCTAATGATGATGATCATGAAACTTCGGATCAAGTTACTGCTGAACTTCGTAGATCAACCAGAGTACGTTCCGCACCAGAGTGGTACGGCAACCCGGTTCTGGAAGTCATGTTACTGGACCATGATGAACCTACGAACTATGAGGAAGCAATGATGAGCCCAGATTCCGCGAAATGTCTTGAGGCCATGAAATATGAGATGGGATCCATGTATGAGAACAAATTATGGACTTTGGTTGACTTGCCCGATGATCGGCAAGCCATCAAAAATAAATGGATTTTTAAGAGGAAGACTGACGCTGACGGTAATGTTACTGTTTACAAAGCTCGACTTGTTGCGAAAGGTTTTCAACAAGTTCAAGGAGTTGACTACGATGAGACTTTCTCACCCGTAGCGATGCTTAAGTCTGTCCGAATCATGTTAGCAATTGCCCCATTTTATGAAATCTGGCAAATGGATAACAAAACTGCATTCTTTAATGGATTTATTAAAGAAGAATTGTATATGATGCAACCAGAAGGTTTTGTCAATCCTAAAGGTGCTAACAAAATGTGTAAGCTCCAGCGATCCATCTATGGACCGGTGCAAGTATCTCGGAGTTGGAATATACGCTTTGATAAGTTGATCAAAACATATAGATTTATACAGACTTGCGGTGAAGCCTGTATTTACAAGAAAGTGAGTGGGAGCACTACAACTTTTCTGATAAGTATATGTGAATGACATATTGTCGATCAGAAAGGATGTAGAATTTTCTGGAAAGCATAAAGGAGTGTTTGAAAGGAGTTCTTCAAAGAAAGACCTTGGTGAAGCTGCTTACATATTGGGCATCAAGATCTATAGAGATAGATCAAGACGCTTGATAAGACTTTCGATGAGTACATACCTTGATAAGATTCTGAAGTAGTTCAAAATGGATCAGTCAAAGAAGGAGTTCTTGCCTGACTTGTAAGGTGTGAAGTTGAGTAAGACTCAAAGCCAGACCACGACAGAAAAATATAGAGAGAAAGAAAGTCATTCCCTATGCCTTAGCCATAGGTTCTATAAAGTATGCCATGCTGTGTACCAAACATGTTGTGTACCTTGCCATGAGTTTGTCAAGGGGGTACAATAGTGATCCAGGAGTAGATCACTGTACAACGGTCAAAATTATCCTTAGTAACTGGATGACTAAGGAAATGTTTCTCGATTATGGAGGTGATAAAGAGTTCGTCGTAAAGGGTTACGCCGATGCAAGCTTTGACACTAAATCTAAATGACTCTAAGTATCAATCTGGATGCGTATTGAAAGTGGGAGCAATTAGCTAGAGTAGCTCTATGCAGAGAATTGTAGACATAGAAATTTGCGACATACATACGGATCTGAATGTGATAGACCCGTTGACTAAACTTCTCTCACAAGCAAAACATGATCACACCTTATTACTCTTGGGTATTAATCACATAGCGATGTGAACTAGATTATTGACTCTAGTAAACCCTTTGGGTGTTGGTCACATGGCGATGTGAACTATGGGTGTTATTCACATAACGATGTGAACTATCGGTATTAAATCACATGGCGATGTGAGCTAGATTATTGACTCTAGTGCAAGTGGGAGACTGAAGGAAATATGGCCTAGAGGCAATAATAAAGTTGTTATTTATATTTACTTATATCATGATAAATGTTTATTATTCATGCTAGAATTGTATTAACCGGAAACTTAGTACATGTGTGAATACATAGACAAAACAGAGTGTCCCTAGTATGCCTCTACTAGACTAGCTCATTGATCAAAGATGGTTATGTTTCCTAGCCATAGACATGAGTTGTCATTTGATCAACGGGATCAAATCATTAGGAGAATGATGTGATGGACAAGACCCATCCGTTAGCATAGCACTATGATCGTTTAGTTTTACTGCTATTGCTTTCTTCATGACTTATACATGTTCCTATGACTATGAGATTATGCAACTCCCGAATACCGTAGGAACACCTTGTGTGCTATCAAACGTCACAACGTAACTGGGTGATCATAAAGATGCTCTACAGGTGTCTCCGAAAGTATTCGTGGTGTTGGCATAGATCAAGATTAGGATTTGTCACTCCAAGTGTCGGAGAGGTATCTCTGGGCCCTCTCGGTAACACACATCATAATAAGCCTTGCAAGCAAAAGGACTAATGAGTTAGTCATGAGATGATGTGTTACGGAACGAGTAAAGAGACTTGCCGGTAACGAGATTGAACTAGGTATAGAGATACCAACGATCGAATCTTGGGCAAGTAACATACCGATGACAAAAGGAACAACGTATGTTGTTATGCGGTTTGACCGATAAAGATCTTCGTAGAATATGTAGGAGCCAATATGAACATCCAGGTTCCGCTATTGGTTATTGACCGGAGATGAGTCTCGGTCATGTCTACATAGTTCTCGAACCCGTAGGGTCCGCACGCTTAACGTTTGATGACGATCGGTATTATGAGTTTATGAGTTTTGATGTACCGAAGGTAGTTCGGAGTCCCGGATGAGATCACGGACATGACGAGGAGTCTCGGAATGTCCGAGACATAAAGATTGATATATTGGACGACTATATTCGGACACCGGAAGTGTTCCGGAAAAGTTTCGGATTTAACTGGATTGCCGGAGGGGGTTACCGGAACTCCCTACGAGGGGGGATGGTCCATAGTGGGCCTTGAGGAAAGGAGAGAGGCAGCCCATAGAGGCTGGCCAGCGCCCCACCTAGGGATCCTAGTTGGACTAGGATTGGGGGGGCGCCACCTCTCCCTCTTTTCCTTTCCCTCTCTTCCTTCTTGGTGGACTCCTACTAGGAATAGGATTGCAATCCTATTCCTAGTAGGATTGCCCTAGCCGCACCATAGGAGGCCGGCCGGCCCTCCCCTCTTGCTCCTTTATATACGGGGGCAGGGGGCACCCAAAGACACACAAGTTGAATTGTTCCAGCCGTGTGCGGTGCCCCCATCCACAGAAACACACCTCGGTCATACCGTCGCAGTGCTTAGGCGAAGCCCTGCGCCGGTGAATACATCATATCCGTCACCACGCCGTCGTGCTGACGAAACTCTCCCGTGAAGCTCAACTAGATCAAGAGCTCGTGGGACGTCATCAAGCTGAACGTGTGCTGAACGCGGAGGTGCCGTTCGTTCGGTGCTTGATCGGTTGAATCGCGAAGAAGTTCGACTACATCAACCGCGTCACTTGACGCTTCCGCTTCCGGTCTACGAGGGTACGTAGACACACTCTTCCCTCTCGTTGCTATGCATCTGGTAGATAGATCTTGCGTGATCGTAGGAAAATTTTAAAATACTACGTTCCCCAACAAATCGCAGACAGAGCTGCTGTCGAATTGTATATGAACGACGACTACGATGGTCATTTCGAAGGACATGGTGATGAAGAAGTAGGCTACAGTGATCCAATGGAGGAGATAACACATGATTATGATGGTCCAATGGAGGAGGAAACACATGATGATGGCTCCGGTGACCGATTACCGGTGGAAGAAGGACACGGTGATGACGGCTCCGGTGACCGAACGGAGTCCGGCCAGGTGTATATGTATTCATTAAGCATGTGCTGACACTATAGCTAATTGATGCATTGATTGTTTTGGTATATATGTACATGTATTAACTCTCTTCTTTCTTCTTTTCTAGCCCTCCGGATCGAGCCAAAGTTCGGTAAAGACACGAGGCCCGAAGAAAAGGTTGTGCCAGGATGAAAAGTTCATCATCGAAGAAATCGGGCGCGATGACCTACCGAGTAAACCCAGGAAGGCCAAGGACGCATTTACTGCCCAGTGCGGGGTTGTTGTTAGGGACATGATCCCGATCAGCATCCACCTATGGTACAAGCCTAAGAACGAAGACCCTCAGGTGTCTTATGTCAACGATATGCAGAAAAATGATCTTTCGACCGCGCTGAAGTCCAATTTCACCCTACCGCCAGAGGAGGATCCGGAGAAGCCAGTTATAGAGGAATTGGTCAAGGCGGCCGCTCTTAAGAAGATGGGGGAGCTATTCAGGAGGTGGAAGAATGAGCTGAATGCAAAGTTTGTCGAAAAAAAGAAGACTCCCGAATTCACCGGCCGGTTTGAGAAGATCAGAGATCACTGATGGGCCTCGAACCCCTCGTTGGTTACCCCAAGTGGAAGGTGTAAGATGCAGTGTTGTGGAAGTTTTTTCCCTTAGCAAAGATGCCAAGGATCGAATCCCCAGAGACTCCTAGGTTCAACAAGTAGGTGTCAACTGCTAACGGCGCCAGATATTAGCAATCAATGTGGACCTGCACACAGATACAAATAACTTTGCACCCAACGAGTACAGAGAGGTTGTCAATCCCTCCGGCCTTGTAGTTCACAAAGGATTAAAAGTAATGATAGTAGTGATAGATAATGTTTTGCAATAGTAAATAAAAACGAAAAGCAAATAACGGATGTGATCAATGATGGTAATATGGATCGGAGTCTCATGATGTTCACTAGTGATGTCTCTCTCCCAAAAGACGATAGAACAGCTATGTGAGGTAAACGAATTACAGCTGGGCAATAGACAGGACCACGAACGCAAACCAATGCTGACTACATTGCAAGAAAGGTTGAGTTTCAAAGCATGGGCGGTACGCCAAAGTAAGTAGACCGAAATCCATCAATATCTACTACTAATCATCCACCTTGAGATATCTATCCAGAACATCTCGCTGATATTAAGTTGCGAGTCCCACCCATAGTGTAAACTCAATGCAACAGACAACTGCATTAAAAGAACTTTGCGTAAAGTAAACAATCCTTGCACCCGCGGGCACAAGCACCGTTGTTTTCCCCCTTGTGGCAACAGCACATCCCCTAGACTCATGTTTCTGTCACTCAAGCTAGTCATCGAGGGGCATGAACCCACAATCGAGCATAATGTTCCCTCTTGGAGTCACTACCTACTACTCGGCCAAAGCAGTAAATAACAACGGAGAACATGCAAGAATTACTTATGAACATAAATACAAAAGAGGTGAATCAAATATATTACTCAAGATCAATCTGAACATAATCTCATAATCCATCGGATCCCAGCAAACTCATCATAGCAACAGCATAAGGATTACATATGTGCCTCGATCATGTAGGGCAGCTCACGAGGACTAATTAGTGAAGCACAAGAACGGGAGGAGAACATCACATAGCTACTGGTCATGGACTCATGGTCCAAGGGAGACTACTCACGAGTCATCCGGGAGGCGTCCATGGTGGTGGAGAAGCTCCCGGTGGTGATCCTCCCCTCCGACAGGGTGCCGGGAAGAGTTCTCCTGGTGCTCCCGATCTTGGAAGCGGCGGCGGCGGCGGAACAGAGATGGGATCGCGAAAAGAGTTCCTGTTCTGAGGATTTCGGAGCACGCTTTAAATATATGCCAAAGGGGGGCATCGGGGGGCCCAGGCGCCCCCCCCGGCGCGGCCCAAGGGGGGCGCGCCGCCAGGGCGCCTGGAGCCCTGGTGGCCCCCCCCCCCCGGCTGTCCTTCGGACGCACGGTAGTTTCCGAAACATTGATTTTTTATATAATTTTTCTGGATTTTTCCTGGCAGTTCTCGTAACGTGAAAACCTAAAATACAAAAACAGCCGAAAACAGAAACTGGCACTGGGGTGCACTGGATTAGTAAGTTAGTCCAAATATGATCAAAAGTGTATGGAAGTGTATGAATATCATAGCAATATCACCCAAAAGTGGCATGGAGCAAGCAGAAATTATAGATACGTTTTGCACGTATCAACATCCCCAAGCTTAATTCCTGCTCGTCCTCGAGTAGGTAAATGATAATCATGCAGAGCAATGACGGTCAACATCCCCAAGCTTAGTACAGGTGGAGGTTAGCAAAAGACTGGGAGTGACCAACTAAAAGAGCAATGACGGTCATAATCATGCAGAGCGACAAAGCAACATTGAATCAGGCATGGTAGTTATATCGCTACTCAGAAACAAAAGATCATCAAGGCTTGACAGACTTTCTTTACAGTCTTAAATATGCGTGAGCATACGACAAGTCAATCAAAATAAATTCTTGAAGGAAGATATTACTAAACCATACCACATCATAGGCAAACAAATCAAGTTGGTACTCCAATAACACATTGGGAATCCCCCAGCTATTTGAGACTAACCACAAGAAAACATGAACTACTAAGCACCATTATGCACGTAGCAGCTTTATCATAGACATATCAACCAATGCAACGGAAGCAAACTCTCTTAATAAGGTGAGCATGGTAATTAAAGAGAGTTCAAGCAACCAACTAAACAAAAGCTCTTTGAAAAGATAAGCATGAATACTAAGAGCTGAACATGATAGTAGCTATTAAAAGACAAAGAACACACACAGCAAAGATAAACATGAAAATTCTATGTTGTATTCTAGGTTGAAGTGGAGCGTGTTTCTCTCCCACACAAAGAAAGCTGAGTTCCAACTCGTTATGAAAAACAAGCAAAGCTAAAGAAAACTAAAAATGAAACTAAAAGCAAGACGCTCCAAGCATAGCACATAACACATGAAGTGATAAAAATATAGTGGAACGAAAGACGAACTGATAATGTTGATGGAGAAGGGGATGCACGGGGGCATCCCCAAGCTTAGACGCTTGAGTCTCCTTGAATATTTATTGGGGGTGCACGGGGGCATCCCCAAGCTTGAGCGCTTGACACTCCTGAATCTTTTTATCATCTTCCCTCGCACACTTGAAAACTCCCTTCATACATAACTCATCATAATCTGATTAGCGAGGTTAGTACCCTTAATAAAATAATTGCACCTTGCTGGAAATAAAGATATTCTTGAAGTTCTACTATTTCTCAAGATTGCCAAAAGGTTTTTGCAAAGAAAAGGCAAGCTCTTGGTTTGCAAAATGAAGGAAAGGCAAAACAGGACAGAATCTGTGAAAAACAGAACAACAGGTAGTAATTGATTTGTTCGGGGCACTTCTGCAACTCAAATCAAAAAACTCAGAACAGATGCACGAAAGACAATTATATAGAGAACGCTGTCGAAAAAATTCAGACCAAAAAGATGATCTGGTGATTTTATACGAATTTTTCTATCAAAGGACAGAATCTGTTTCCTGGACAGCACCTCACAACTTTTGAACTTTTTAGCAATCAGAGGCTATACTTGGCACAAATATGAAAAGAAAAGATACAATGATGATGCTACTGTAGTAAACAACATCAAGACACAACAAAAGCAAAAATAAAAATTTTATTCATGTGGGCTGCCTCCCAAAAGCGCTTTCTTATATGCCTTTAAGCTAGGCATAGGACTTTAATGATGCTCTCGTAAGAATAAGAGCTGAAGAATAAAAGAGAGCATCAAGAAGCAAATACCAAATACATTTAAGCCTAACATGCTTCCTATGTATAAGAATATTGCAATAGAATAATTCATTGAAGCACAAAGCAACTAGCATAGGAAGGCAAAACAAGCATAACTTCAAAATATTCACCATAAAGAGAGGAAACTTCTTATTATTAAGATATTTAGAACCAAGTCTCCCTCTCTCATTATAAATTTCAGTGGCATCATGGATGAACTCAACAATATAAGCATCACATAAAGCATTGTTACCATGATCCACATGCAAAAAGGTACTCTTACTCTCCACATAAGCATAATCTTTCTCATTGGTAATGGTGGGAGTAGGACTATCATAAACAATTTGAACACTATAGATTAATTGTATATTAGGAGGGTGGTGTTCAACAAGGGAGTAATTCCCTCCATGATTATGACAAGTTTCATAAGGATAATTTCTCCTTATGTCATAGGTACCTTTATAATCACTATAGATTGGAGTTATGACATCATCATGGTAGAGAAGAGCATTATCATTGCTAGCAACTATATTTGTAAACATGTTGTCTTTATTCTTACTAGCAAGAGAATTATCAATTATCACATCACTAGTGGGTAAAGGATTTGCAATCCTATCATCCCCAAGCTTAGAGCTTCCCATATCTTCACTTTCAGAGTTGGTACCAAAAAGATTTTCAAGATCATAAGCAGCATTATCATCATTTTCCCAATCACAATAAGTAACATGCATATCATAATCAAAATCATCTTCAATAGTACCTACGGACGTATCATCAAGATGATAATTAAGGCAATAAACTTCACCTTCTTCTTTAAACTTACAACCGTTAGGATAAAAGTTGATGGGAGGAATATGCTCAGGCCAGGTTGATACCCATTCTTCTTCCTTCTTGCTCCTCCTCCTCCTCCTCTTCTTTTTCTTCTTCTTCACCTTAGGAGGGGGTGGTTGGAGATGAAGCTTCTCCACATATCCTGGTTTATCATTAGAAACAATAGGGGAAACTTGGGAGAAACTCTCCTTTTTATTAGCAGAAATATAAGAGACATTTTTATACTTTGGTAAAGTTCCCTCCTTTCTAATCTTACTTATGTAATCATTTTCATGGCAATTAACAACACAATAGAGATGGCAATTTTGCAAAGTGTTTTTTATTCCTATGGCATTATCATCCAGCCAAGAAGTCTTTTCTGATAACTCTTCACACATCAAAAATAACATAAGCTCATCATAAAGATCAGAGGTGATCATGTTATCACACAACCGGTTAACAGTTATGTTTTGAAAGTTCATGCATTGAAAATTAAAGTGACCCTCTATACGGCAAAGCTCACAAGTAAAAGGATAAAGGTCACACAATTCTCTAGCAATTTCATTTAAATCTCTGACCCAAGTGATTGTTCTTTCATGCTTATGTTGCTTACAATACTTCTCTTCTTCAATCATAGGCCTTTGACAAGGTCTATCCACTCCACAAAAATTAACATGCTTATATAAAACTTCATTTTTAGGAATTGGATCATGCATGTTGCAATCATCATGAACAATTTCATTTTCTTTGCAAGTCTCTTTAAAAGGTTTATGATACTTGATCCAATCCTCCTTAGGCATATTAAGATGTGAAGCAAAAGATTTGAGGAAATCAACAAGGTGTTGAGAATCAAGTCCAAACTTAGCACTAAACTTATTAAAACTTGTAGTTTCAACAAAGGACTTAATGCAATCATACTCATAAATTATACCTGACTCTTTACCTTTGTCGATCTCCCAATCTTCAGTGTTGCGTTGAATTCTTTCAAGGAGTTCCCATTTAGCATCAATCTTTTTGTTTGTGAAAGAACCCATAGAGGAAGCGTCGAGCAAATCTTTATCCTGTCGAGAAAGCCTCGCATAGAAATTAGTAATAATCATATCTTTGGGGAGCCCATGGTTAGGACATTTTAGCATTAACGTTTTCAGTTTCCCCCAAGCTTGAGCTATGCTCTCTCCGTCATGAGGATAAAAATTATAAACATAATTCCTATTCTCATGGACTTCATGAAGAGGATAAAACTTGGAGTAAAAGAGAGACTGGATCTCTTCCCACTCCAGCAGGTGAGAGTCATTTAGTAGCCTATACCATTCCAATGCTTTTCCTTTCAGTGACAAGGCAAATAATTTCCTCATGACAAACTCCCTCGATACACCTGCAAGCTTAAATAATGAACATAGTTGTGACCGATATAGCAAGTGTTCACCGGGATGTCTGTCTCCTGCATAACGATTAGCCAAAACATAATCGATAATACCAGCCGGTATTTTATAGGGCACAATTTCAGTAGGAGGAGGAGCAACCACCACATGTGTGGGGCGTCCTCCCGCAAGCAACGATCCAATAGCAAGGTTTTCCATAAACATAACTAGTGAAATAAAAACAAGAAACAAAAAGATTTAATTGCAAGATCTAAAGATATACCTTCAAGCGCTCACCTCCCCGGCAACGGCGCCAGAAATAGCTTGATGTCTACACACGCTTCTACTCTTGTAGACTATGTTGGGCCTCCAAGCGCAGAGGTTTGTAGGACAGCAGCAAATTTCCCTCAAGTGGATGACCTAAGGTTTATCGAACTCAGGGAAGTAGAGGTTGAAGATGGTCTCTCTCAAGCAACCCTGCAACTAAGATACAAGAAGTCTCTTTTGTCCCCAACACACCAAATACAACTAGGAGTTGTATAGGTGCACTAGTACGGCGAAGAGATGGTAAAATATGGATGATAGGAGTGGCAAAGCAAAGTAATATAAATATGTAATAAAAAGTGCAGCAAGCAAACAAGTGGTAAACGTGAGCACAAATGGTATTGCAATGGTGGAAACAAGGCCTAGGGTTCATACTTTCACTAGTGGAAACTCCCAACAACATTAACATAATCGAATCACATGATATTTCCCATAAAACATGCAAAGGGGACACACTCGGAGGTCATTCCTTCGTGGTCAAGAGAGAACGAGAATTATGTAGGGCTACAAAAGCACACCTCAAAGTTCGTAGTTCTCAATCTAAGGATTTCCCAATGTCACCGCGGCCATCCAAAGAGAGTCCCACAATCACCACAACATATATAAAGGATAGTCAAAGACAAGCACCAAGAGACTCTCAATCTTCAATCAACACACAAGAGAGGAAATCACTCATGAAAATACTTTTCTAATCCATGTCCAATAGACCGCTGTCACCTTGGTCTCGGGGATTATACTAGATAAAGACAAGTGAGTACATCAATCCAATACATAGAGGAAGGGGAAATATCATGGGATCACCCTAGATTAACATAGCCTATGATCACAACGAAGATCACATCATGGGAGAGAGAATTGACCACATAGCTACTGGTAAGAACCTCAGCCCCGAGGAGGAACTACTCCCGCACCATAGAGGGAGGAAGCAACGTCGATGGAGATGAATCCGGGGGCACTTCCCCGTCCCGGCAGGGTGCCGGTGCAGGAATTCTGGTCCCCCGAAGCTTGATGGTGATGGCGGCGGAGATCGGAATCGCGTCTGGAGAAAAGGGGTCTGGAATCAGGGTTTCCGCGACGGACCTTAAATATATGCCAAAGGGGGTCACCAGGGGAGTCCTGGGGGGCCCAGGCGCCCCCCCCCCCCGGCGCGACCTTGGGGTGGGCCGCCTGGGCAGGCCGCCTGGAGCCCCTGTGGGTCCCCCCCGGCTGTACTTTGGCCGCACGGTAGCTCCTGGAACGCTGATTTTTTATATATTTTTTCTGGATTTTTCCTGGCAGTTCTCGTAATGTGAAAACCTGAAATACAAAAACAGCCGAAAACAGAAACTGGCACTGGGGTGCACTGAGTTAATAGGTTAGTCCAAATATGATCAAAAGTGTATGGAAGTGTATAAATATCATAGCAATATCACCCAAAAGAGGCATGGAGCAAGCAAAAATTATATATACGTTTTGGACGTATCACCCCCCGCTCAAGGTGCCTAGCGACATGGTCCCTCATCATCCGAGGATGGCGCCCGGTACCAATCTTGCAGATTACGTGCCCGATGAGTTACTTCCTGATGTGTTAGAGGCGGATGATCAAAAATACCAGTACGGGAAGCCTCTCGCCAAAGATCCTAGAACTCTAACCACGATGATGCGAAGATTGCATGACTGGTACATGGAAATCTGCAGAGACTCTGGTGGCCAGGATACTCTGATGCTGAAAGTAACAGAGGATCTCGACCTCGTTGGAATTGATCTGTTGTCTATTACATTTGAGGAGTTCTTCCAAATTTTCAATCAGAGGGCCCTCGATAAACCATCGGTCACTTGCTACTGTCTGTAAGTACTAGTTCTGTCATCAATTAAGTCTCTATATATAGCTCAGCTCTTCATATTGCAAGTATACTTCATTGCAGGTATATATAATTATCCTCACTATATTATGCAGGTTGAAGATAATCGAATGTAGAAAAGCTGATATCTACGATATTGGCTTCATTAACACAAATCTCATAGATGAATATATGGTAAAAGATCATGCCAAAGAAGCCGATGCCAACTTGCTACAATCATTGATAGTAAATCAAAACAAAGATAAAATACTCTTTCCTTACAACTTCAAGTGAGTGTTACTGTCTTGTGCATATTCGGTTTTCCTTAATTATATATTACTCGAGGTTATAGTAATTAATGTAATTGATGAGTTGTATGCATGCGTGCGCAGTTTCCACTATATTCTCCTAGAGATTAAGCTTGAGGAGGGACTAGTAACCATCTTAGACTCGAGACGAAAAGATCCCAAGGAGTATGCGGACATGTCTAAAATGCTCAACAAGTAAGTTCAATCGATCATTACCGCATCATATCGGCAACTTTGTTCATTTTCTTAATATGAAGTAATTGTTTTCTTTGTCTCGCAGGGTTTGGAAAGAATTCGCCAAATAAGTTCCGGCAATGCCGCGGCAACTGCGATGGATTTATCCGAAAGTAAGTACTCCTAGCTAGCTAGTTCCACGCATCTCCCGTTGACTCTAGCTATACTTTTATCAATGCCTTTATAATGCTTCATTATCAGTTTGATTGAACTCTATTTCTTGTAAAGTGCTTGTGGCAGGAAGCCGGGAATAATTACTGTGGATACTACGTCTGCGAGTTCATCTACAACGCAATAACCAAGAATAGGCGGAGCTACTCTAATAGACAATTTGAGGTGAGTAAGCAAAAATATTCACAATTTTATGCGGGCAATTTGAGGGTGGGTCTATTCTCATAACAAAAACCTTATTCTCATAACACCCCCACTTAAATAGGTTTCTAGCGCGGAGCGCCCCGAGGACAGCAACCACTGCCCCGCCTCCTACCCCCGCGCTGCCGCTCCGCCTCCTTACCCCAGCACCGTCGCGCCGGCTCCTACCCTGACGCAGTGCCGTTTTCTTGTGCAGTTCGGAAGCGCAAAAAACGCTCGCTGCCATTATTCGTCGGTCTAACCATTTTCAAAACTGCTCTTAAACCGTGCGGAATCTCGAAAAGTGTTCAACATGGCGAAGTTGCGTCTACTCCATAGCTTTTCAACCGTATATTACACGCATAATTCCGATAAACGGTTAAAAAACTAGAGCAAAAAAGGTACCGAAAAACAACACGTACATTTTTTTCAAACATGCAGTTCACCGTTTTCAAAACTGCTCTTAAACCGTGCGGAATCTCGAAAAGTGTTCAACATGTCGAAGTTGCGTCTACTCTATAGCTTTTCAACGGTATATTACACGCATAATTCCGATAAACGGTTAAAAAACTAGAGCAAAAAAGATACCGAAAAAACAACACGTACAGTTTTTTCAAACATGCAGTTCACCGTTTTCAAAACTGCTCTTAAACCGTGCAGAATCGCGAA